>JAKSZT010000072.1:2456790-2545389 GCA_026826555.1 Tolypeutes matacus | reverse complement strand
TGATGATGATGATGATGATGATGATGATGAAAATGATTAGGGAAAAAATAATAGTAATATCATCAGGGTAAAGGAGAGGTTGTATATAACAGAAAGCACAAGCCAAAAAGGCCAGAGTTCTTGGTTCTAATCCTCAACCTGGATGAAAGGAGGGAAATAAGAAACTAATATTAGTGAGGTACACATGAACTGTCACACGTGTATTTGGTTCTTGCAGTAGCCCACACAATTACGTGGTGTCCCATTGGTAGATGAGGACCTCGAGGCTCAAAGTATTTAGTGTTTTGGCCAGAATTCAAATCCCAGCCTGCCAAATTCCACTGATCATATTTTTTTCACTATAGCCAAGGTGTGTGTTTCAGTTTGCCAGGGCTGCTATGATAAATACCTCACACTGGTTGGTTTAAATGACAAGAATGCATTTGGAGGCTGGAAGTTCAAAATCAAGGTATCAACAAGGCCTTGCTTTCTCCAAAGTCAGTAGCTTTCTGGGGATGGCAATCCTCCACGTGACGATTTCTCTCTCTTGCTTCTCCTACTTCTGAGAGTCTTATGGCTTCTTCTGCCATGTCCAATTTCCTTTGCTTATAAGGACTTCAGCCATATTAGATTAAGGTCCACCTCATTCAGCTTAGCCTCTTTAAAGATCCTATGTACAAATGGGAGGCGTGATTCAATCTCCTACAGTGCACTCGTCTTTCCTTGGGCAAGTTAACTAACTTCTCTTGACTTCATTTCCCCCAGCTGTAAGAAGCATCTGAGCCATCTCTCAATTCCCATTAATCCCTGACCTTCTGGTCTGTCAGATGTTGCCTCCTGCAGATAAGTTTTTAGCCCTAAGATTGCTTACTCAATATTTTCTGAAGATACCAAGAGACCCCTTGGCTTAGTTTACCTTCCCCACCATTGTATCCATTAGCATCAATCCTTTGGATTAGGTAATGAAGGTGGCATTCCTGACTCAAGAAACCACTGGTAAAATGGGGTATTCCACCTTGGAAGGCAAACCTTTTAGCAACCCATCCTTCTCAGCTGATCAGAATCAATGACTCCTTATATTTGTTTCCCGTAAATTCCATCTTTATATCATTTAAAACAAGTACAATTACTAGTATCCCATTACAGAGACATCTTTGTCCTCATTTAGAGTAGAGTGATGGTTTACAATTTTTTATGTCTCTACAAGCATTTAACAAAAATAATACACTTCAGGAATGGTGGAACAAATAAAGGAATGGATTGGCATTGATAATATAGAATGGTGCCCAGATGAACCCCAAACTAGAATTCCTGAGAGAGTTTGCAGAGAATGGGGTAGCATCTGTCTCCCAGCCCACATCAAGGGATGGGTTTGCCCAGTGGTGGAGGGAAAGTCAGGGCAAGATGTTCTCCACTGGCTTTGAAACTCTGAGCATGATTAGTGCCACTTGGGCCTCTGTGATGGCCAAATGAGTCAGGGGGCCATTTTCCTTCCCCTACCTGCCTGCCCCCATCACCCACCCTCACACAACAAACACAAAGCCTTGACTGGAGGGGGTAGGCTGAAGGAGGGGAGGCCTAGTGCAGAAGTTCTCAAAGGGTGGTCCTCGGCCCAGCAACATCAGCTGCTCCTGGGGGCAGAAATGAAAAATTCTGGGCTATCCTAGACTTTTGGAACTCTGGGTGGGGCTCCAGGGGCTTGGGTTTCTACCCGCTTTCCAGGTGTGCCAGATGCACCATGCAGTGTGAGAGCCCCTGGACCAGTGGAAGGTCAGAGGACTGGGGCGTAGCCCTGGCCGGGGCACTGTCCTTATGACCCGGCTATGGGGGTCCGCTGGGCTCCATTTACATAAGACCCCCTTGGGCCTGGTCGTTCACTGTGCTCAGCGGGCGCAGAGCCTAGGGCCCTCCCCTCAAGGCACTGCTTCCTGGATTAGCCATCGTCCCTGCACCGGGTTTAGGATTTTCTGCGCAAAACGCCCTAAGCCGGGTTCCAGCACAGGAGGCTGTTTGGGGACAGGATTGAGGTGGGAGCTTGGACCCCTGGCAGTGGGGTGGAGCCGGGTGGCAGCCCCATCCACAGTCCCTGAGGGTCTACAGGAGCGTCCAGGGCAAATCACATGCCCACCATCTTACTCAAGGGAAGCCTGGTGATCCCCACGCAGATTACTGACCCATTGAGAAGAAACAAGGCTACCATTTCCTTATCACTGGAAACCGGTACGTGGGAGGATCACAAGACATCCTATGAAAATCGACTTTGATGTACTTTAGAAGGAACTTAATATTTTTCTGCTTGCCTATTTAAACCTATAGCCTGACTTGCTCATTCAATCAGCATTCTGAGATTCATTTTCTTTCACAGGCTTGTGTATATGTCCATGTAAGAGTCTGAAATAAGGTCTGAAAACCTAGGTTAACTAGAAAATTAATGTAAAGTAAACTTGGGTTTTAGAATAACCCCCAATTCCAACTGAGTGGACTTTTCTTTGTTATGAACTAAAACTATTTCTTGCATAACATAACATTTCTTTGAAAAATGTAAAATACATATTTTTAAGAAACTTCATTTCCAGAGAAATGGAAAATAACAAAAAATTAAAAGCACCCTGGAAATTTTCAGAGCTGGGAAGCAGTAAAAATATATTCAGACCTAAGATTTATTATTTGTATTCAGATTGACACCAAATAATATCTTTCCCTTTTTAGAAATCAATTGTTTAAATATTTCAAAGTTGGCATCCTACTGAATCCTACTTTCATTTCATTAATGTATAGTAATTACATATACAATTAATGAAATGAAAAAAAGGAGAAACAAGCTTATGTTAACCAGGTCCTTCAAGGTGACTAGACCCCGAGATGTAAAACATGCATAATTTCCATCTAAGAACTAATGATTACAGTTAAAAGGTGTCTCGTTTCAAATGAGGAAATCCATTATATTCCTCTCAAGTGGCAAAGGACTACTATTATATCATAATTATATTTTATATTGGCTCCATATTTCAGTTAAAGCTGCTGAAGGGTAGGAACATAACTGTAGCAAGCAGTCCTACGAAATACACATGGTGGAAAGCAAAATTCAGTGGATGAGCGTCTGTGTGATCGTTTATGGGGTTGGCTGGGTAGGGCAGAGTTAAAATTCATATTTCAGAGGAATCCATGTCTGACTTCTTTGTCACCTCCACACTTAATGACTTTGAAGTTATTTTCATAAGATTCACTCCATAGTTTTGAGAGATACAGAAACCAGGGTTAGACATTCTAACAAAATGGTGTCATTTGTGCAGTAGTTTTACCATTTCAGAGATAGCTTTTTACAAAATCCAATTCTTGACCTTATGCTTATCTAGCAATGGATTGTTTTCTGGCTACAATCCCACAGAAAAAAATGAATGTATCAGGGAGTTCATATTAAGCAGACAACTTTGGGGAAATTTGTGGAAATTGAGTGTCTCCAAAGCCATTTGGTTGGAGGTTTGTGAATCTTAGTAAACTTGTCTAAGCTCTAATCTGTTGTGGAATGGTTGGATGGCTTCAGGAGAGCATCAGCTTTTTCTTCTACTAAATGAGAACCCCGTGAGCCCATTTACTCAGCAGGTGAATATGTATCTAGGATCTTTGGGCTTAATACGACGCTTCACAGGTTAGAAATATTGTTTCTGTGAGCCCACAGCAAGGTTCTGGGAAGAGAGGTTATAAGAAAAAATGTAATTCCATACATAGAAAACAGCTATATGCAAAGAATTTATTGAATACTTGGAACCAAAAAATGCATGATTTGATCCCAAGAACCACCCTATTACAAGGAGTGAGAGATTGGTCAGGCTTCCTCTTTGATGTGCCTTCTGTAAGGTCACAGCCTTTTGAAAAAAAGAAAGCTCCACGAAACTTTTGGTATATGGGAAGCCCAAATAAGCCTTCCTGTTAACTCCATCCATTGGGTCATCTTTCACATAATGGTTATTTAAATAATTACCAGAAAACTATGGTCATTTCCTCTGTCGGTTCATCTCCATCTTTCTCTTCTGAGCTCTTTCTCCATTCTACCTGCTCTTCTTTGGGTGTCCCCTAGTTTGTCAACACCCTTGTTGAAATCAGAAGAGCAAGCCTGGAACCAGAACTCCAGATGTGACTTAACAGAATATGGGTCAGGGTTTCACCTCCCTTGTTGGGTCCTGAATGCTTCTTCTCTACAGCCTAATCCAGATCAAACTGATTAAACAGTTTCCTATAAGGCTTAGAGTGAATTAAAAAATCCCTTACATTTGAACTTTTAAGACAGTCTTTCTCATTTGAAAATTAAGGAGGGAGCCAATGTGGCTCAGTGGTTGAGCACTGGCCTCCCACATATAAGGTTCTGGGTTCAATCCTCGGTCCTAGTACCTAAAAAAAAAAAGAAAATTAAGGAGAAAAAAATGAATTGACCTGTCATAACTCAAGTATAAAACAGCTCAAGTACATACTTAAACTTCATTAGCACATGAGCAATTTTCCTAGCACACATTGTCTTGCAATTATAGTATACTGGAACTGAATAGGATCATAACGATCTTGAGCACCCTCTGCCCCATTCTTGCCAAGTGCCTGCAACTTTCTTGGAGTAAACTTAATGAAGAAAAACTTCCTATTTCTTCTTCTCCTCCTCCTCCTCCTCCTTCCTCTTTTAAAATCCATATCCTATTTTTTCTGATACTCAAGTTCATCTTTGAAAAGCTAGCTGTGAATAATTTTAAAAAGTCATTATCCCTGGGAAGTGGCTGTGGCTCAATCAGTAGGGCTCCCGTTTACCATATGGGAGGCCCCGGGTTCGGTTCCCGGGGCCTCCTGGTGAAGGCAGGCCCGCCAGCACGGCGTGGTTAGCTGACCCAGCGAGCACAAGCAGCAAGGGGGGGATAAATGAATAAATAAATAAAATCTTTAAAAAAAAAAAAAAAGTCATTATCCCTTATATATGTATATACATAGTGCATACTAACAGAGGCTCCTCTGCCTTGCTGTTTCTACCAGCCACTTATCTTCTAATTCGCACCTCCTGGTGGGCAGGTGTTATCATTACCATACCACTTAATGGATAATAAAACAGACTCAGGGTGATGAGTTGCTCAAAGTCACACAACCAATAAATGGCAGAAACAAGTCTTGAAACCAGATCTTCTAACAGTCTTAAAATATTGAGATAAGAGAATAAAAACCAAAATGAAAAACAAACAAAAACCCTAAAACTATATATGAGGTAGGTGAATGAATAAGTTGGAGCAATGCCTTAAAAATATGATTAATGTCTAGATTCAAGAGAGCTGGGAGAGAAAATAAAGGTATGAAACATCCTAAAGGTTAGGACTGCTACTTCATTTAAACACTTGTGAACCCAATATAGGTCTGTTGACCCCATGGGGTGATAGCTATACATTTAGAAATTAATATAATGAATGTTGTTTGAAGTTGATCTATGTAAGACACTTCTCTTGGGGTTACAAGTGACACAAAGATGTCTAAAGTGAAATCTTCATCCTTAAAAGAATTTGCAATGTAGTAAGGGACACAAAGTAAGAGTCTAAAGTACTACCACAAGGCATTTACCCAATACTTTATCCGTCCATTCATTCAACAAATGCTTGAGAATTTTCTGTGCCTTCATGCCAATCGTGAATAAGGCTTAGGTTATCAAATGTATTTATCAATTGCAATGAATGTACCACACTAATGAAAGATGTTGCTAATGTGGAAAAATGTGGGAGGTGTAGGGAGCAGGGCATATGGGAATCCCCTATATATTCTCTGTAACATTTATGTAATCTAAGTATCTTTTAAAAAATAAAAAAAGGAAAAGGAAAAAAAAAAAAGATATTATGTAAAGTCATTATGAATATAATTACTTGAGCAAAATATATAAAATTTCTTAAATGTCAAAGAACTATAAACAATAAATGAAATAAATCAAGCAGATTACATAATGAAAGACTAAAAATAAATTTAAGATAAGTCTAAATATTCACTTTATAACATAGCTGCTGTATCAATAAATGTAAGTGGACTAAACTTAAAAAAAAATGGTAATAGAGGAATGTCACCTACAGGAATGTTCAAATGTGAGAAAGGGAAAAGCCACTGGTAAGACTAAATGAGACCAGAAGAAACTCTCCACTCAAGAGAGGAAAAGGAAGAAGAGTAAAGATGAGGTTTGCTAGTGAAATGGGCCAAGCACACCTTCCGCCAGTTTAGAAGTGGGTTTCTGCAAACATTCTTGTGGTGACGCTGTCTCCAGAGGAAAGGAACTAAGCAGGCAGGTCTGGTCTGGTCTGGTCTGGTCTGATCTGGTCTGGCCTGGCTAGAGGAGTGATTTTCAAGGTGTTAAGTGCAAACATTAAATCCTAATAAAACCAGCGAGGTGAAACTGGTGCCAGTGAATGGGAAGACCAGAAGCACCTGGAGAAGAAGTTATAAGTGAATCACTCCCCAAACCAAATAAATGTCAAATGCCTAAGTCAAATGGTATGTTAGGAGTCTAACTGTAGAAGCGTGTGCCCTTCGAGGTCTTATATGTTATCTTAGAAAAAGGAATAAACAACAATAGTGGCAAAGAGATTAGTTTTACAATCTAAAACTTCTGGGGGAATTTTTAGGGTATAAATAAAGTCTTCTTATTTATACATTTGTTACGTTTTTCTTTTTCTTAAACCTTCTAGCACAGCATTATGGCAAAAATATTCTTCTATATGCTAGATTCCAAGAGTACTAGGAATGGAGTTTGTAGCAGTTTGGCATTGTTTATGAATTCCAAATATAGTTATTGGATTATGTTTGTAAACTGGTCTGTCAGAGGTATCACTTTTAATTGATTAACCTATGATTAGGACTTTGATTGGGCCACGTCAGTAGGGCATTGAGTCCCCACCCCTTGCTGGGTGGGGACTCACAGATAAAAGACACGGCAAATGACAGAGTTGGAGTTTTGATGCTGAGTTTTGAGCTGGATCCCTGGAAGTGAACACACAGGAGAAGAAAACAGAGAAATAGAGACGGCTCCTTAGACATGGTAGAAGCCCTGGGGAAAGAGATAGAGCCGTTCACCTGAGAGTTTACAGCTGGCCTTGTGGAGAGAGCACCGCAGCTGAGCCTGGAAAGAAACGGAGCCCCAGGAAGAGAGGAACCCAAGAAGCCTGAACTTTTGGCATATGTCGGCAGCCATCTTGCCCCAACACATGGCAATAGACTTCGGTGAGGGAAGTAACTTATGTTTTATAGCCTGGTAACTATAAGCTTCTACCCCAAATAAATACCCTTTATAAAAGCCAACTGATTTTTGGTATTTTACATCAGCACTCCTTTGGCTGACTAATTCAGGGTTTATACCTCATGATGATAGTGTATGAAAATAATTGCCAGCTGGAATCATTAAAGATTGCATGAATCATGGTGCTATATAACATCATCGATTCACATGAGAAGTACAAAGTAAAATGGGATTCCAAAAGGAAGCTATTTCATTCCATTGTAACAAATTAGTATGATGAAGAAGATGTTTTTAGAGCCATATTTTCAAGTTTGGGTAAGATTTTGCCTGGGATGAGGAATACAGGGCACCCCAAGTGACAAGAGCACACAAACAGCCAGAGGCTCCAAGACAGAAAAGTGTAGGATTTGTTTAGGAAAAGACCAAGTAATATGTTGTGGCTGGTGTATGGCATAAAGGTAGACAAGTCTGGGAGAAAAAGATTGTAAATTATTCTAGGGCAAGAGCCTGGAAAGAGTTCAGATAAAATGATATATATATATATAGAGAGAGAGAGGGACTTGGACCTTATTCAATCGAAAAGAAGAGTCATCGTAAGTACTGAGCAAGGATGTAAATATGATGAAAGTGATGGATCCAGCAGCAATGCTCAGGGTGAACCTAAAGGATGTTCCCTGTGGAGCTGAAAAGAGAATTTACTACCAAGTTGGTTATCTGCAGAACACGGTGCTTCATTCAATCAGCAGCATTTACTGAATATTCAGTTGACTCTAGATAAAGAGCTGGAATTTAGAGTTCAAATCTCTTGTTTTTCATTAATACTCCAAGGTATTTTGGTTTAGTGGATTTATTAGCCTGAGTGCCTATAAAAATGCATTTAAGAAATTTTATTCCCTATTTCTGAAAAATTCTTCCCTATTTTCCCATTTGTTAGGATTAGCTTCTGTTTTTGCTCAGAATATTTATACTTGTATTTCTTCATGAAATTTGGATGCTTATTTCAATCAGCCCTGGAGATGGATAAATGGCCTTTTTTTCTTTCTTTTTTGACACCCCTTATTATCTTTTTTGGAACTTTGTGGAATGCTCAGAGACTGCTCAATTGTGGAAAAGAAATGAAATCTTGGTCATGACCAATGTAAACCAAGACTGCAAGAGTCAAAAAATGTAAGAACAGTTTGAGTTCAAGCCATTTGACAATTTTTATAGCCATTTACAATTTATAACACACAGTCTACTCTGTCTTTTCCACAAAGAGCAATCCCAATTCCATATTGTCTTTCCCTAAACCAGGACTGATACTCAGTTGTTATGCACTGGTAAACTGTATTAGTTTTGAACTATTGAGATATTTCCATAATGGTTAGTAAATAAACCACTATCCAAAACCCTCTGAGTGCCCCCCCAACCAACCCCTCCCCCTCCCAAAGGACTCTTTAAGAACTCTCCACAGTCCAGCAACCAAAGAGGTAATGTGTGGGACAGCAGGGGGCCTGAAGGACCCTACCCATGTCAGATACCCAGCATTTGTGTCCCTGCTACTCATCTTGTGAAATATTTTGGATTATTATACCTACTTAAAAGCATCTCTTTTCCCATGTAATTCCATTTCCTGCATCTAACTACACCATGGTCCACATTCAAAAACACATACCCTTTCTGAAATCTGAAGGCTCCTCTCTAGGTAGACTATTATCTCAGGCTTTCCATATGACTTTAGTTGTGGCTCCCAGTAGCTCTGAGGGGAAACCCTTAGAGCTTGCAACTGAAAAGGAGAAGAGAACTCTACCTTCCAGCTTCAGCATAAAAAGAAAATTCCATGGAAGGATTCTGATTGAATCTGTTTAGGTCACATGTCAACTCTTGGACCAGTCACCATGTCCAAAGGCATGGAGTCTCAAATGAGAAAGGGTAGGTAGGGGTGGGAGGTCAGGATGACTAAAACAGGGAATGCATACACCAGCGGTCTTTCTTTGAATGCAAAGCTGAGTGTTTATATTTTTGCCTACAAGATTGTGGTACAGTGCTTAATAACATCTGCTGGTGCCAAATTTCTGTGGACTCAATATTAGATTTGTTTTGTTTGCGTGTTGCTTTTGTGAAAAAAGGATGGCACGTGTATGATGATCAGAAGTTTCTATAAAGCATCTTTTCCTGTAAAATCTTATATGTGAAGCTCTCCCCATAAAGCTAAAGGGTTTGACGCTTCCTTTTGGGGTTTGATGAGAAACCATACTAATATACCACATTAAATGCCTCTTTACAGATTATATACCCCATTTCCATTTTTTTTTCTATTACAAGCCAGTCCATGCTGCTTGGTATGGGTACCAGTTGGCAGAATACACCATTTCTGGAGGGGCAGGGATCACCGAGAAAACGTGGCCGGTATCTTTCTTTGATTTGACCCTTTAGCACTATAATAATAATTATTATTTTTGCAAATCACAAAAATGCATCTGCCCCGAAGTGTATCTTTTTTCCCTTCTCCACTCCTCTTCATCGCAGTTGTCCTAATGTCAAACATGAATTTTCCTATTTTGACAATTTCTATAGGATTTTTGGCTTTTGGCAAACCCTTCTCAATCCATTCTTACCGTTCACACCTTCAGAACCTTACACAATTCTTGGACATACTGGGAACTTAGTAAATTTCTATTTATTAGCTATGACTCTCTTGTTTCCAGAGAATAATTAAATCTTACCATTTTCTTCATTTATAAAACATGAAGTGAGAAAAAAAAGCAGAATACAGAAATAGAAACCATCACCAATACACCACCAGCAGAATTTGGAGGAAAGCTGTATCTGCATAAAATTGAAACTGAATGTGCTCTGCAGTTTCTTTTATAAGAGGACTCCAGAAATGAGCAGAAACATCAGGGAGTAGTAATAAGCTCCCTGTTTGGATGTTAATCATCTTCCCTTTCATTTACCACTTTTCAATTTAATTAAGTAATGCACACGGTTTGACGAATGAGACCTTCATTCAGTCTTTAGGATTACAATTTAAATGGATTTTCTAACAAGTGTCCTGAAGACCGTAAGATTATTGTAAAAGTCTTGAGGAGTTTTTTGGTTGTTGTTGTTGTTTTTTTTCCCTCAGTTTACCTAATGGAGGAAACACAGAGTTATGAAAGAATGTGCTTGGAATGCCAAGCATGGAGAGAATGGACTGGGGAAAGGAAATGCTATTTGATCATATATTCCCTCAACACACTTGTGCTGGGTGCTGACCACGTAGCAGAGCCCCAAAGTCTTGCATCTGTCAATGGCCTAGAAGCAACTGTAAGGCGATCTGCCCCAAGCCCTTCAGTTCACAGAGCAGGGCATTGACCTGCAAATGAATTCACTGACTTTCAAAGTAGTTACAAAGCCAGAACTAGAATCCAGATTCTTAATTTTATCAGTTCTTTATTCCTTTCTATGGAAAATCATTCTGATATCTTGGATTGTTGTTGTTTGGTCAAATGAGAGGATATCCAAATCATTTGTAAACCTACTGCTGAACCTCAGTATAACATGAAAACAATATTATTCTTTGTGCCCTACACCTAGTTTTATCCTTAATCATAAAGCCTATTAAATTCCTAAAATGCCTAGGTTATTATAGATTTTGACAACTCTATGAAATAATAAATCTATGATGTAACCTTAGATTTTTGGGGAGAGGAGGTGGAGAATGGAAGAAAAGAAGAAGGTCTTTGAGGGACATTAGTGCAGAGCTCCAAGTGGGACTAGTTGGAGTGCCTGGGGGTGCACCTGCACTGCCTGTTATATGTGTGGGGCTGCCCCAGCCATCACCCCAGCTTGTGTCTGCCCTGCAAGCTCCAGCTGGCTCTTCCTACTGGCTCCCCAGCCCTCCAGCCCTCCAACTCCCCATTCATTTCACTCTCCATGTAGCCTTCCTTGACCTCCATCCACGTCATAGAGAGCTTGAAAATAACTATAAAAATTTTGAAAAGCCACTATGAACCTGCATTTTTAAAAAGCTCCTCTGAGATGCCCCAGGTTGGGAGACCCATGGAGAAGATGTACCTTCTTATGTCCTCCTCAGTTCCCAGTGCCTCTTGTCTGGGCTGAGCTCACTCTAATTCATCCAGAGCATAGCACACCTGATCCTTCTAAAGTTTACAATTCTTCAGGCTTCCCTCCTTGTGAGTTAAGGATAACATTTCAGATTCACTAGCAAGCATTCAAGTCCTTTTGATATCTGACCCCCGCTTACCTCTCCAGCTTCCGATCTCACCATCCCTCCCACTCACTGTATGTAGGCTCCAGACAAACTCTCTTTCCAAACATGCCTTTAAAGATACTGTCTTCTGTCCCAAACAGCACCTCCCACCTGTCCCCAACACAGCCCTGCCCACTGGTCCTGAAAGATGAACTCGTACTTGCTTTGACAGTGTTTTACAGCTGTTCCTTTCCTTGCTGGTCTCTCCTATAAGACTCTGAGTTCATAAGGTCAGGATAGCCTCTTAGTTTTGGTTCCTGTGTCTTGACTTGTCTCTGGCATTGAGCCCATGGACAAATATTTCTTCATCACCTCCTATGTGCAGAGCATTGTACTAAGTTCTGGGAGTAGAATGGTGGGAGCGTCAACTCAAAGTGAAGACAGATGGTAAACAAGGTGCAGATTGGTGAGGAAGAGGGAACCACAGAAGAGACTTCATAAATGCTCATTAATGAACATATGCGAGAAAATAGTCTCAGTCCAGTCGTTGGAAAACTCACAGTCTTAAAAGGGAATAGACAAGAAAAGCAAAGTGAATGCATGTTCCCATTGAAAGAAACAAGCACCTAAATGGGACAAGAGGTGGCAGGGAGCCAGACAGCAGGAGGCTGTGCCAAGTCTGCCTTAGCAGGGCTTTTCTGATGGGCACAGTAGGTCAGAGGGCTGAGCTTGCACCCAAAGAACCAGGAGACCAAATGCTATGGCTGGAGGGTTTGGGTGCACTGGGGACCCAATGGGAAATGAGAAAGTAGATCCTGAGCAACATGAGCCAAAGAATTAAGATTTTACCCATTAGATCAGTGATTTTCAATTTGTGTAGCACCTGTTAGTGGGTCATGAAACCAATTGAGGGGGTTGCAATAAGCGTTTTAAAAGAATAGACGAGAAAAGAAAATGTCACTGCATTTCATATAAAGAGGGTAAAGTTTGTGGGGAGAGCAAATTGTTTCAGCTCTACCTCTCTCTATTTATTATAAGTTTATATATGCACAGGTCTTTCTTATTGTACATCAGTTGTGACCAAACAAGTTTAACACTGCTGCTGCAAGCAGCAGAAGCAGTGGGGAGCTGCTGAAGGGCTTAAGCTTTCGTATTTAGAAACATCACTGTGGGTGCAATGAGGACACTAGGTTACAGGGGTGAGGCCTTATGAGTCCAGAAGAAAGTGGAAGAGTGAGACTGGGCCAGAGCCAAGCATGTAGATGTAGATATGAGAGCTAAATGGCAGGCCTGATGCTGAATCGCTCCTCCCCTTTCCCATTGCTACTGGTTTTGTTTGGCCATACCATTTCTTTCCTAACCATTTCCTGACTCATCTAGCTACCTGTGTTCCTGACCCTCCTAAATCCATCCTCCATCCTGTGTTGAAAGGTCAAATTCGACCTTCCCAGTATCGTGCTTAAAGTGTTTCCGTGGCCCTCCTGATCAAGATGGCAGAGCATGATGCTTCTCACTCTGTCCCCCCACCAGAAACTCCAAACAACCAGCAGGAACTGGCAGAAACATCTTTCTCAAAGCACCAGAAAACAGTTAAAGGACTGCAGTAACAGGGCAAGTGCTGAATCAACAAAAAGGCCACTCAAAAACAGTAGGTTCTCCTGGTGCCCTGGCTGGCCCCTCGCCTACCCCTTAGTGGCCTGCTGCAGAGCTGGCTGTGCTCCAGTGAAGATCCCGGGTCCTGCTCTGGAGGAAGCAGTGTAACCCTCGAGCACGTCCTGGGAGGATGTATATCTGTGCCAATCTAGTGGTGGCTTGGGGTACTCACTGTCCTAGCACTTGCCCTGCATGTAGGAGGTGGCACACAGAGCTCTCCTACAGAGTGCGGTGGGAGAGCAAACCAGTCATGCTGCCTGGGATGAGGGATTGCTGGCTATAGGATATATAGTGCAGTGCAGATACAGTGAGGAAACTAATTCCTAGGGAAGGGGGTGAATTCGGAACCATGTAGATAGGGGGATTCCTAGGGCCACAAACACACACATTTAAAACAAGGCACATGCACAGAAAGGATCAAGGAGGCCCCTATGCTTTGGCTTGGAGCTGTTCTCTAAACTCATAGAATGGATAAGCCCTGGAGGAGAGCACTGACACACAAGTCAATCTGCAAAGACTGGAAAAGGTGTTTTCTTATTTTTCCTTTTTTGTTATGTTTTGTTTTGTTAGCTTCTGGCATTCAAGGAAAGGCCTCTTATAAATAACACTAGCTAGATGCAACACTTAAGGAACAATTGCCTCAGAGTCTAAATTCCAGCAATGACACATTAAAATATCAATAGGTCCATATTTTAACTAAAAGTTTCAAAACATACAAAGAAACAGGAAATGATGGCCCAGGCAAAGGAAAAGATTAAAACATTAGAAACTATCAGTGAGGAGGACCAGATCTGGGACATTCCAGACAACGACTTTAAAAGAATGGTCCTAAATTCACTCCAAAAGCTAAAGGAAAACATGAACAAAGAACTAAAGGAAATCAGGAAAACAATAGATGAACACAAAGAGAATATCCATGGAGAGGTGGAAATTATGAAAAGGAACTAAAAAGATCTGAAGATCATAGTAACAAATTTAAAATTCCTCAGAAGGGTTCAATAGCAGATTGGAACTGGCACATGAAAGAACCAGTGAAGTTGATGATAAGACCTTTGAAATCACCCAATCTGAGGAGCCCAAAGAAGAAAGAACAAAGAAATGTAGAGAGTAGAAGGAACCTGTGGGACACCATCAAGAGTACCAAAATACACAATGTGGCAGTCCCAGAAGGTGAATAAAGAGAGGGCAAAGGGAATATTCAGAGAAGTCATTTGAATTATAGATTATTGATAATATAATAATCTATGTAATATAGATTATAATTAATTTAAATTATAGATTAATTTTAATTGTAGATTTGAATTAATAATTTGAATTATAAATTAAAACATTCTTAGATTTAAAAAAAGGGAGAAAATCCATCACCACTGGACCAGCCCTACAAGAGATGCTAGAGAGTTCTGCCTGGGTTGAAAGGAAAAGGCAATCAACAATAGGTAGAAGCTGCATGAATAAGAAGCTCTCTGGCGAGGGTAAATATAAACGTCAGTACTATTGTATTTTGGGTTTGTATCTTTACTTTTTACATATCACAAGGTATAAAAGCAAATGCATAAAATGTAAAGATAAATCAGCAGTTTGGGACTCATAATGTGTAGACATAATTTGTGACAAGAGCCACGTAAAGGTGGGGGGATGAGAACATAGTTTGTGTATCAAAGCAAATGAGATTGCTGTAGATTTAGAATGTTAAATTTAAGCCCCATGGTAACTACAAAGAAAATATCAGAGAATATGCAAAGTCATAGAGACAGAAATTAGAGTACCTGTTTTGGGGAGGTGGTGGAGGAGGTGTGGGAGGGGACAGGGGCATAATGAGTATAGCATTTCTGTTTGGGGAGATGCGAAAATTTTAGTTATGGAAGGTGCTGAGGATACTGCAATATTGTGAACGTGATTCGTTCCGTTGAATGATAGGCTTGGGTGTAGTAGAGATAGGAGAGTTTGTTGCGTATGTGTTCCCACAATTAAAACAAAAAAAGGGAAAAAGCAACTGAGAGACAATGGCAACTCAATGTAATATATGATCCTGAATAAGATCTGGCAAGGGAGGAGAAATGGCTCAAAGGGACTTTACTGGGATATATGAAAAAATTGGAATATAGTCTGCAAGCTTTCTATCAATATCTTGCACTTGATAACTGCACTTAAGGTGGCTACATAAGTGAATATCCTTGTTTGCAGGAAACTTGCATGGCAGCATTAAGTGTTCAAAGGAGCATGGTGTGTGCAGCCTACATTCAAGTGCTCAGAAAATGGATGGGTGGGTAGATGATAGATGGAGAGATATGGCAAATATAGCAAAATGTTGGATTTCTTTGTATAGGTTTATATTATTTTTATAATTGTCCTTTAAGTTTGAAGTATTTCAAAGTAAAAAGTTCAACAACAGCCTTCAATGGCCCTTCATTCCTCCGTGACCGAGCCCTTCTAAACAGTCTTATCTCTTCCTCTCTTGTTTGAGCTCTTTGCTTTTGTTTGTTTGTTTGTTTTTTGAGGTTTTTTGTTTTTTGTTTTTCTGCACTTCCTATGCCAACTCAGAGCTCTGCCATGTTTCTTTTTTTCTTCCCCTGGCTCCCTCTAACTCAACCTTCAAGACTCGGTTTAACAATCACTTCCTCCCGGAAGCCTTCCCTGATCTCTCCCCACTGGGGCAAATAACCCTCATCTTTTGCCCTATGTCGCTTTGTATAAAACTCTCTTGGGAGGCTTGGAACCATAACTCTAATAGCGAATATCCACCAAGCGGCAAGTGCTGGGTTTTACCCGCTTCATCTCCTTTAGTCCCCACCAAACCCCAATGAGGCAGGTATTAGTATGATCTTCATCTCACAAGTGCAGAAAACTGAGTTTTAGGGGGAATCGGTCAGTTGCCCAAGCGGTGGAGCTGGGCTTTTCAGCCAGGCAGTGTTCCTCCGGGCTCCCGCTTTTACTGGCTGTGTGACTTTGCTCACTTGCCATGCTGTGATCAAGCCACCAGCTCCTGTGCCAGTCTCCTCTGAGATGCGAGCACCCTCACTCAGAGACCCTGTCACCCTTCTTTGTGTCCCCATCACGGTGCATAATGCCAGGCAGATGACTGTGGAAACTTTGTGGGGAACTTTAAATGCTGCGTGTGCAGGTGCACTGTGGCCTGAGGAGCAGCCAGTGGGCCTGGACATGAGGCTTGTTGGCATCTTGGTGAAGCAGTTTCAGTGGAGAGGGACTCTTTGGTCTTGTTCCTCACTTCAATCCCAGCAATATGAGGTGATCCACAAATATTGCTTAACACATCCATCGCAATGCATGTAGGGGTCAATGTGAGGTCAGGACATGGAGATCACTTTTCCTGGAACTTGGCCAGGAAGGGAAAGAGTTGGGACTGCAGTGAGTGGACACTTCCTGGACAAGGGAGTGTTTGTGGGTGGGAAAGGGGCATTATTTTGTTTGCTTGTTGCCTTGCTTTCAGAGATACTGAGAGAGGAGCATGTTTAATATGCTGAGAGAGAGTAGCCAAGGGAGAGGAAGAAGTTAAAAACCCAGGAAAGAGGATTTCTTGGAGGAGACCAGAGAGGAAGTTCTCAAAGTGCTGATGGACTTGCTGTGGTCCGGCTGCCCAGCTTCTTTCCCACGGATCCACCCAGGGTGTCCATCTCCCCTGAGCCTGACCTTCTAACTGCGAAAGCAAACACACACGCTGTGCCCTTGGCAATGTTAACCTGAAAGAATCCCCTCATACTTCCTCTTTTAAAAATAAAAATATATATAATAAAATAAATATATATACTAAATATAATAAAAAATAAAAAATAACTTTGTAAATCTGGGAAAGACTAACTCAAACCAATCCCACAATTTAGAGGACTGAGGAAAACTTTACCTCCATTTCAAGAGAAAGACCATGTCGGTGAATTCCTTGGCTCTTTCTGTTGAAAAGTTGGAGGGGATGTGGGCTGAGAGTTTTAGTGGGGAGAAGGAAGAAGGGAACTTTATAAGTGTAGTAAAATATATAGAACGAAATTCGCCATTTTAGCCATTCTTAAGTGAACAATTCTGTAGCATAACCATCTTCACAATGTTGTGCAACCATCACCATTATCCATTTCCAAAGTTTTCTGTCATGTAAGGCAACTTTGATTTCCTGAGCTGGAAATACAGTGCTTGGTGTCTTAGACCAATTTCCTGCTTGCTCACAGCAGAATGTGGTGGAGGTGAGAGGGCTGCAGCTGTGGGAGGACGGAGTTGGGGATGCTGATCCTGAAGTGCAGCGAGCAGCAACCCAGAAAAGAGTGGGGAGATGTCTCCTCTCCTCCCTTCCTCTGCTCGGTAATCCTCCAGCTAGGAAATCCCAAGGATCACAGCATGGCAGGACTGGGAATTCCGAGAGCCACTCAGTCGCCTGAGGGAGCCTGCTGGGGTAGGTAGAGCTGTGTGAGGGAAATAGTTAAGTGGAGCTCAGATGTGACATCAAGAGAGGATGTTAGCGAAGCATGCTGAGACCGTAATGAATAAAGATGGTTATTGTCACACATCATCAGGCAACTCCCATTCTGATTGCCCACTATTTGTGAGACCATACACTAGCCTCTGGGGAATTAGGAAGGAAAAAGAAAGTCTAAGTAGCTGTGCTTTTGGGAGAGGATGTGGCTCAAGCAGTTGAGTGCCCACCTCCCACATGGGAGGCCCTGGGATCAGTTCCAGGTGCCTCCTGAAAAAACAAAAACAAACAACAAGCAAAACAAACAATAAAGCCAACTCAGGGAAGCCGATGTGGCTCAGTGGTTGAGTGCCAGCTTCCCACATAGGAGGTCCTGGGTTTAATCTGCAGACTCTGGTACCTCAAAAAAAGACAAAAAACAAAAACAAAAACAAAAAAAACAGCAAGGGAACTGTGCTTCCCCTTCCAGTCTAGTCAGAAAAATGACACAGGTGTACTATCAAGTTAGTTTAACAGTCTTGTGGTTTTATATAAGCACCAAGCACTGCAGATGGTCAGAGGAAAGAAAGCTATTTGATGATCAGGTATAGTTGGGGAGAAGTCAAATTGCCATCACTGGCCTTTTATTACAGTATTACTAGATTTTAAGACATGCTGTGAAGTGGCCCCGGGTTCCAGTGTAAGGAGAGTCTGCTCCCAACAGCCTCCTCCTGAATAACACTATGGCCTAAATAGCCCACTGGCAGGCAACCTCTGGAAAAAGAGTAGGTGTGAGAGGAGGGCCCTTTTAGAATCTATTGAATGTTGTAAATACTTTGACTAGTCACATGTTTGACTATCTTTATTTAAATTGAAAGGTATTGTGGTGTCATATAAGCAAAGTCAATTTTTTTTTTTTTTTTTTTTGAGGTACCAGGGCCAGGGATTGAACCCAGGACCTTGTATGTGGAAAGCCAGCACTCAACTACTGAGCTACATCAGCTCCCCTGAGTTGGTATTTTCATTTGTTTGTTTGTTTTTGTTTTTAGGAGGTACGGGGAGTCGAACCCGGGACCTCGTACATGGGAAGCAGGCGCTCAACCACTTAAGCTACATCTGCTCCCCAATAGTCATTTTTCACTATTCAAAAAAAAGCTCCTTTGGAAACTGCAGAATTGTGGCCAATTTCAGGTTCACTTAGGTTTTCAGGGAGAGACAGCTTTTCACCCCTGAGAAACAGAGGGGGCAGTGGTGTGAGCGAGCCTTGCCTCATGAGTTAACACATAAATACAGTACCTGAACATTCCAATTTTCTGCATCAGTTGATGTTATTATCAGCTAAGCCATTTTAAACTAAGAGTAATATCTGTTTACTATTACATAATTGGGAAAAAGAAAAAACCACAAGTGGAAAATCCTTAGAAGTTGCCAATCTCTTTAAACACATGTGGCAATTTTCTGGTCTGAGGGATTATTGCTTCTGGATATCAGGTTTTGTTTTGTTTTCCAAATAAATTAATGAAACTAGGGCAGACTGGAGAATTTGGCTGAATATTTTGTGTGCAAACTGTTCGGTAAGATTATCTGTATGGTGAAGAGAAGGGCCTTCCTTTATAAACACATTGTCTAGAGAGGCAGTTGCTTTGAGAAGCCCAGTGCACTTTGGAGAGCTGGTTCCTCCAAACCCCAAGAGAAGGATTTCTTGATTTGTTCAGGCTGAGACCGATGGCTCCCCTGGGCCTGGGTTTCTGAATAAACGCATGTCCAGGTGGCGGAGGAGCCGGGGAGCCAGGGCCCGCTGGTATCTGGGCCCTCATTTTGCTCACGCACACAGCTGCTCAGTTCCCGGCCACCATGGTGACTGGTCTCTGAGGGACTCTCAGAGCCCTGCTCAGTCAGCTACTCCCTCCAGCAAAGCAATTCACAATGGACGTCTTGTGGTCTGACAGGCCCAAGGGCCCAAGGGCTGAGGAAAGCTTTCTCCACTCAGCAGTTTTGGAGGACACCATGTCTGCTCCAAGGCCAGAGGGAGGGTCGGCACTTTCGCTCTCACCACTTCTGAGGCTACAAAGTGTGTGAAAATGGGTGAAGGAGTAGCTGGGAAGGAACATCGTGAAGCTGGTGTGAGCACTTGGCCATATGAGATAAAACTTCAAGACAGAGAGTGCAATAAATACCAGCAACGGTTCCGTTACAAAATGTATTGCTATATCTGTTGTTGTGAGGAACACATTTCTCCCTGATGCTTGTGGAGAAATTAAATATTTCTAAATTGCCCTAGCCACATTGTTTGTGGAAAGAGAGCCATTGTCCTTAAGGCTCCGAATGGGTCAATTTGCTGAAGATCATTTGGAGTCTTGGAACTTTCTAATGAAATTTCATCCCCACCCATACTTTGTCCTCAGAGGAATGAGTTAAGGCTGCTTCAGCCACAAAACACCCAGTTTAGAAGATCTGGGTAAGTCGTTTATTTCAGTAAGTTTAAGAGAAATAGAGTAAATTCTAATAATTAAATCCCAAGAAATGGGCGTCGGAGACCTAGGCCGGTATTTCACAAGCAGATCCATGCCGGTCACCCCAAAGCCGCCCCGCCCAGAAGACTTGCAGTAGACAGAGCCTTTGTCCCCAGTCTCAAATTTATATTTACTGCCTGGATCTTTCTCCTGAAAG
This sequence comes from Tolypeutes matacus, assembly GCA_026826555.1. Lineage (NCBI taxonomy): Eukaryota > Metazoa > Chordata > Mammalia > Cingulata > Chlamyphoridae > Tolypeutes > Tolypeutes matacus. The sequence goes on along the minus strand of JAKSZT010000072.1, from coordinate 2,525,277 downwards.
CAAATTCAGTCGGCTTCCAGCCAGGGTCTGCCCTCTCCCCTCGGGCCTTTCCTGAAAAGCCGCCTTCTCGGTGAGGCCTTCCTTCCTCAGGCCATTTAAAACTGAAGCCCCCTCCTTTCCTTCCTACGTGCTATACGGTTTACTTATTTATTTTGTTCATTCTCTCTCCCTGAGCCATAACTAGGCTCCTTAGGGCAAGGGCTTGGGGTCTGTCTTGTTATCTGCTATATTCCCAACGCCTACATCACACATAGTAGGCCCTTGGTAATGAATGGTAAATGAATGAAAGAAAGCGAAAATGTTGAAAGCGGCTGGATTGCTCTTTAACTGTTAGACCATATCAAAGTGCTTTATTTCTACCCCATTTGAAATCTTAATCCCCTAAAGTTAGTTATGCATTCTAAAGTACTGTGATGGTCTGCAGCAACGAAGGTCTGATCCAATGAACTTACTTTATTTATTTTTATTAAAAAAAAAACAATTTTATTGATACTTATTAATAAAACATTCAATTCATCCAAAATGTACAATCAATGGTATTTGGTATAATCACAGAGTTGTGTGCTAATCATTCCAATCATTATTAGAGCATTTTCATTATTTCAATAATAATAATAATGAACAAAAAACAGACAAAGAAAATTCCTCACCTCTCAATTTCCCTGTTTCCCTTGCTGTACAAAGCTGCTATTTCTGGTAACTGCTTTATTTATTTATTTATTTATTTATTTATTTATTTATTTATTAGTGTGTTATATTTCTTTTTTAATTTTTTTTTCCTGAAAGATACTTAGATTACATAAAATGTTACATAAAAAAAATATAAGGTGCAAATATTCTCGCTGTCCTGATTTTGTGATAATCGGGGTAGGCTAAACATTCACCATATTAGAAACCATGCATGTGTCCCCAGACCTAGTTTTTCTCCCTAGGCCTAGTTTTTAGAATGCTGGTGATAAACTAAGCCTGATTTATTATATGACCATCCTGTATGGGAAATGACTGTAACTCTAGGTATCTTTGGTCAACCTTAAGAGATATAGCAGGGGGTCGGATGTGGCTCAAGTGGTTGGGCGTCCGTCTCCCATATGGAGGGACCTGGGTTTGATCTCTGGGACCTCCCAGTAAAAATTTTAAAAAAAGAGAACTGTAGAAGGTGCACGGGTCGCCAGGCCCCATGCACAGGTGCGCCGTCAGGCCCCGCAAGCCACGCAGCAAGATGATGACATAACAGGAGAGTGACACAAGGGAGAGCCAAGACGAGACACGCCAAAAAAACAGGAAATAAGGTGGCACAGGCGGTAGGACACCTCTCTCCCACATCAGAGCTTCCAAGGATCAAATCCCAGTGAAGACAGGAGGAGAAGGAGGAGAAGAGAGGGCAGGAAACGGACACAGAGAGTTGCCCAGCGAATGGACACAAAACAGCAAAAACGGGGCGGGGGGCGGGCGGTAAAAATGGATAAAAGTAAATAAATAAATAAATCCTTAAGAAAAAAGTATAGGGGAAGAAGATACGGACTATAGTTAGTAGTAATACTTTGACGATGCTCTTTTATAATTTGTTAACAAATATTTCACAACAATGCAAAGTATTTGTGTGTGGGGGTGATGTGTGGGAGCCCTGTATGATGTTATGCATGTTTATTTTGTAAGTTCACAATGTTTACTGAACACTTGTTGTTTGTGTATGTTCATGTATGAATGATATATTTCAATAAATTGCTTTTTAAAAAGATTATATAAATAATATCTCAAAAAGCTGTTAAAAAGTCCTAAATTAAAAAAAAAAAAACTAAAAAAAAATTATATATATATAAAGGATTCCCATAGGCCCCAGTCCCCACACCTCCCGCTTTTCCCCACATTAACAACTTCTTTCATTAGTGTGGTACATTCATGCAATTGATGGACATTGCCACTAATGATGGATTATATTTTACATTGTAGTTTACACTCTCTCCCACTCAGTTCCTAGGTTATGGCAGGATATAAAATGGCCTGTATCTGTTGTTGCAATGCAAATGAACTTATATTAAAGTAAGAATAACTTCAAGAACCAAATGTGACAAACTCAAGTTTGTTAGGTTGGCATTGTTTGTGTGTTTGTTTGTTTGTTAATGCAAATGCCCTTGAGCAAGTGCACACACCCACATTGCCACAGTCCCCAGCACTCTCTATTTTACACACTGGAAGCGTACTTTACACATTGCTTCTCCTGCCAGCCACTGAAGGCAGTGGAGTTGGCCAACTTATACCCTGGTAGAAGTTGGTTCAATGTGTTGCTTTAATCAATAGGTGTAGTTGACTACATAATAATTTACAGTGTGACTTGGGACAAATTACTAACCTCTTTGGGTCTCTTCCAACTCTAGAATTCTATAAAAACGTCTGTTGTTTGTACTTGAACTTATTGAGGTCTATTGTTTGTACTTAACTGCTCGAGGTCATCTGAAGCATTTTGGAAATTCTCACTGGCTATCAAAATATTCCTTATATGATTCTTATTCCTTATGCTCTCTAACATTCAACAGATCATTTGTTTTACAGAAGTTTATAATAAAATATGGAAGAATCAGTTTATAGATCATGTGTATACCATGAAGTAAGATATAATGTGTCTAAATTCTTGTCTTTGACCTCACCAGTTTGCTTTTCTAAGACCTAATGAAAGATTAAATTCAGTAGCATGGACATTCTTCTCATTAAAAATTTAAGTAATGTAAAAAATAATAAGATTTACATTTTAGTATACATGGATTCTTAATCAGTAAGGCCATAAACCTACAAATTCATTTGAAGATAAATCTATTTTAAATCTTGTTCACAGCAACCAAAGTTAAATCTACTCGGCAAAGGAGACATATTGGAAGAAAGCCAGCATAAAAAGATTGATTTTAATATGCAAGGTTGGGAAATGGAAAAAAGAAAAGAAAATTTGGAAACTAAGTAGGAAAAATCACCAAACTCTAAGCTCAAACCCTCAGAATAAAAATAATAAAAAACGTTTTCCATTTCTAATGAAATTTAATACATTTTAGCTTAATCAAAAACACATTTGGTACTAATACCAGGAAGACAGATCCTGAGTAGTCTCATATCTTTAGTTTTATTTAGACTTTCAGTAATGAATCAAACGCTTTTGAATATACCTAGGAATATGCTTATGGGGCCCAATAGAGTAAGAAATATTGATGCCCTCTCCCAAATGTTAGTATTGAGATAGTAAATGCTAAAAGATATTCTAAATGGCTATTTATTGAAAAAAGTACATATAAATAAAGCAGTTAGAGGACATATGTGGCCAAAGAAAGAACTATGATGATTTTTAGTTGCTTAAGATTCCTATAAATTAAAAAAAAAAAAAAAAAAAAATTAAAAATTAAAGGAAAAGATGTTGTGAAGAGGGAAAAATAAAACAGCCATAGTCCTAACAATGAATACAGCAATTTCTGTTTGTCTGTTACTTCCTTGTTTTGTCCATAGTTATATTTATTTTTACGTTTATAATCATAGTGATTGAACAATTCCATATTTGGCTTTTTTTATGTAATCAGGTTCTAATCATTTTCTATATTGTCACAGAATCTTCATCACAGTCTATTTTAAAACAGTGGCATAATATTCCATCAAGTGATACAGCAAACTACTTAAACATTCTTCTGTTACTGCGATTTTGGTTTATTCTCAGTGTATTTTTAAACATTAATTGTAGTTTTACCAACTAAACTTCAGTACTGAGATTTTATTTCTTCCTCCTTTTGGTATATGCTCATTTCACTAATGGGTCAACCATAAAAACCCTCGGGAGTGTCAAGGCCCCAGGAAGGGGCATATTAAATCAAGCTAAGTTTCTAGCATTTTTGACCCAAGTCTTACAAGCTCTCCAGCACAATTACATGATTGTAAAGATGCAGACTCTGGAGTCAGTGCCTGAGTCTGCCTTGGCCCCATACCAGTGCTGTGCCCTGGAAGAGTTGCTTCATCCCTCTGCCTCTGTTTTCTCATCTGTAAAAGGGGAAGAACAATGATGCCTAACTTGTAAGAGTGTTTTTTAGATTAAATAAGTTGATGCATGTCAAAACCCTTAGAACTGCCTCACACACTTAAAGTGCTATGTAAATATCCGCTCTTTTTTTTTTTTTTTTTTTTAGGGTAGGCAAGAGAGTAAAGAGTTTATTAAGAAACAAGAAAAGAAAGAAAAGCAGTACACAATCTGAGACATAGATTGCGGGCATGCTGCAGAGTGAGACACCAATATTGGCTCTTCTAATATTTGAACAGCTTTATATTTTCCAGAACTCTATATGCAAGCAAGAGAAGTGGTGAGGTTTAGAACTGAAAAAACAAAGTTGAGATCACTTCTGAGCCAGAAACAACTGCTTTTATAATCAAGGTTTTGCAATAGTGAAAAATGTGTCAAGCTATGAGGTTAGTCTTTTCGCTACTTATAACTAGCGATCCACCTTAGAAATTGACAAACTATCATTCCATCAGCATAATCATAATAGTAAAAGTGAGACTAAAACAGTCATCATCTATTGAATGCCAATCAGATGCCAGGCAAAGCACTTGAACATCTAAAAACATTGCAAAGTCTTCAAAACTACCCTGGGAGCAAATAGTATGACCTGAGTCTAAAAGATGACTGAGTGAGATTAAATGACCAGCCCCAAACCACATACTCCTCGAAGGTAGTTTGATCAGCACTGGCCAATTCCGATTGTGTTAAGACTCAAAAGATAAGAGGTTATGAGATTGAACTCCCCTTTCATGAGTATTCATCCCACCAAAGTTTCCAACAAAGCCTCGTTCAACATCAGAGGAGGCCAAATACATTTGTTTTTTCTTCTCTTGTGCATGTTTTAGGTACGAAGGTGGATCAAGAGCCCTGTGGTCAGTGTGGACAAGCATCCGAGCCCCAGCCTGAAGTACACGGGCCCCTCCGTGCTGCCCGTCCCGCCAGGGGACCTGGACTTTGAGCCTCCCTTGTGCCAGACATGCCTGGGAGACCACGGTTTCCAGAGAGCACTTCTCCCGCAGGAGGAGTCCTGCTCGTGGGACGCCCAAGCTGGGGGTGAAGTAAGTTGATCTTTGCTCTGGGTCTATTCTCCTGCAAAGGGGTTCTTCTGTGCACACCGACAGTTTCTGGGAGAATATGGAATTGTGGCCTTCGTGAGCCCCCTCTTACCAATTCCGTATGTTCTTCCAGGACTGGCACCGCACGGCGTTGGCCACCTGGAAACCCCTCACAAGTTGTTTGGTAAACAGAGCATCGATTCTTTTATGAAGCAAGAAATAGGCGGTAACCGTCATTGATTTAGTCTTTAGGGCTGCCCTAAAAACGTACGTCGAGCTAGGGGGCTTAAGACAACAGAAACTATTGTCTCCCGGTCCTGGAGGCCAGAAGTCGGTCGGCAGGTGTTGGCGGGTCCGTGCCCCCTGAACCCTGTAGGGGGGTGTCTCCTCGCCTCACCATGGCTTCCGCCAGGTCTGACGCCATCCTTGGCATTCCTTGGCTGACAGCGGAAGCCCTGCAGTCCCTGCCGTGTCTTCTCCCCTGTGTCTGTCTGTGTCTCCTCTTCCTTCCCACCAGGACACCATCATCTTGGATTAGGGCCCACCCTACTCGAGCAGGACCTCATTGTACCTTAACTAGTTCCATCTGCAAGGGCCCTATTTGCAAAGAAGGTCAACTGTCACTGGACCGGCAGTGAAAGCTTGAACGTGTCTTTTGGGGGGACACGGTTCAACCCATAACAGTCGTCTCTGGGTCTCTAGACCCCCTGAAAGTTTTACTTCAATGTACTTTGATCCACAACAGAACACAGTATCAAATGGTCACTCTTTTTTTCCTGAATTCATATATATTCATATTTTTACTAGGACTTGTTTTTTGCTGTTACTCCAATAATTTTTTTTATTTTGTTAATCTAAGAAAGCTACATAACTCACCCACCTTGTAGGTTCTAAGATTTCAAAATTTCAAGGTTTTATTTTAACTTACACCTCAATTAGGCTCATACTTATTTTGACTTTTTACGCCATTAGAGAAAATGTTTATTTTTATCGCTATCTTACTGACATTAAAAAAAAATGGCACATTAAGATAGCACCTGTTATTACAAAGTCGAATTAATTTCAAGTGATCGTCTAATAGATCATTTTAAGTTAGTGCCTCATAAGAAGACAAATGATGGGAAACGGATGTGGCTCAAGAGGTTCGGCGTCCGTCTACCATATGGAGAGACCGGGGTTCGATCCCCGGTACCTCCCGGTAAAAAAAAAAAAAAAAGAAGACAAATGATAATATCCTTCCCCGCCTTTTTTTAAAACAAGGTAAGCATTTTCCAGAGAGCAATCATTTTTGCTGCTAAAGTAAAAGATGGCAAACACTCAAATCTGAGTTCCTTGTAACCCTGACTTGTCAGGCAATGTCTCCGAATGTGTTTCCTCATGGACAAGTAATACCTGCCCTGCCTACTTTCTAAGGTTATTGGAAAGATCAAATTAGATAACACACAGGAAGCACCTCATAATCTCTAAGGTGCCCTGCAAACATAAATCATTGTTCGTTTTGCTTGCTGATTTGCATATGAGCTGAACCTGTGATCTCTAATGCCACCTTAGACCTCTGTGACTGGGCTAGCGCTGTGCTGACCTATAAACACTGGCCACTCTGCATTTGCTGTAACCAGACAGTGCATCAAGTCTGCATTGATGGGAAAAGGCAGTGAATACCTCTGAATGTAAGAATTGGCAAACTCTTTCAGTAAAAGACTAGATAGTCTCTGTTTTAGGCTTTGTGGGCCCTACAGCCTCTCCCTTCTACTCAGCTCTGCCCTTGGAGTGAAAGCAGCCGTAGGCAATATGCAAATGAGCTCTATACCTGCGGCAGGTCAGCAGGGCACAGTTTGCCACTTTTAGACTTAAGAGTCTGAGTTTGCAGACTCCTTAGAATCTGAAGAATATACACGATGCAGAGGCAGAGAGAGCTCTACATACGCTATCCAGAGCAGAAATTCCTCTTAATGGCTACTTGAGGGCCTCTCTGTGTCCCATTTGCCAGAAGCTGGAGATAGGCTAATAAATAAGTGGAATTCCACACGGAGGAAACAATAAACAAAGAGCTGAGAGGAAGTTTGTTTTCTGTTTGTTTGTTTGTTTGTTTGTTTCTATTTCCCAACTGTGTGGTCACTCTCAGTCTCTCTCTTGTTCTCTCTTTTATTTATTTTTACTGTAGTAAAATACACATAACATGAAAATCAGCTTAACAGTTTTTAAGTGAACTGTTCAGTGACAGTAAGTGCATTGACCCTGTTGTGCAACCTTCATCACTCTCTTTCCAGGACTTTTTCATCATCCCAGACACTCAGACCCATTAAGCATTAACTCTCCATTCCCACTCCCCATCTCCCACCCCTCAACCCTTGGTAAGCACTACTCTGCTTTCGGTTCTCTTAAGAATTTCATATAAGAGAAACCATAAAATTCTTCTCCTTTTGTGTCTGGCTTATTTCATTCAACACGATGCCTTCCAGGTTCATCCATGTTGTACAGCATGTTTCAGTACTTTATTCCTTTTACAGCTAAAAAATATTCTATTCCACTGAAGGGATTTACCACATTTTGCTTATCCATTCAGCTGTTGATGAACACTTGGGTTGCTTCCTGGAAGGAATTTAATGCAACATTGCTTTAAACCCAGGATAATAGGTACGTCTTTCTCCAATTTACAATAGATTACCTAGTTCTCAGACTTTGGTTATTTTCTTAAGGGCACCACAAATCAAGAAGACACCTATACTTTAACAAATAAAAAGAACCTCTATTTTGCTTTCCTATGGTGATTAAACAATAAAATAATTCCCTAAACTCTCTCCCCTTAGGAAATTGAATGTCAAGAAGTAGGAGGGACTCTGAGGTGCAGAAACTGGGAGGGAAGACTACAGTTTTGTTCTCCTGACATTTCCTTATATGGATTATTTTAGGGAGGAGGCTGTTTAATCCCCCTCACTCAATGCCTTCATCTAGCAAAATTGAGGGAATTCATGCTTGTCATCTAATTTCTTCCCAGGAGTTTTTCAGTAGTTTGCCAATGAGGTGGGATTACAAACAATCTCTTGTCAATATGAACATATGTATACATAGTGTGCTGAGTTAACCAGATGTGTGAATTTAGGCAAGTCACGAAACCCTCAGATTTTGGGCTTAAGTTAATTAACCCTAAAACCCTTTTTAGTCAGAAATGCTATGGTGGGAATTTGATGACCTACAAATGAAAAGAAGTTCCAAATTTGATAAGTAAAAATAAAACATAGAAAATGAGGTGAGAACGTTTTAAATATAAAGGAGGCAAACAAAGTGAGAAAATTTTATGCAAAATTGTTTTCTTTTCTGACTTTAAAACTGGTATATTCTAAATGCTACATTTAATAGCTCCTATATTAGTCAGGGCTCTCCAGGGATGGAAAGAACTGACAGGAGAGTATATATATATATATTATATATATATAGATTTTATATATATATATATATAATCTCATAATAAATATGAGATTTATTATAGTAATTGGCTTCCAAGACCATGGGGGTTGGCAAGTCTGATCCCATTACAAGGCAGGTTGCGATGTGAGTACTCTGAAGAAGGTTTCAGTGAATTCCCCAGGAGAAGCCGGCTGGTTGAGGTAGAGATAGTCATTCTTTCCGACTGCTGGAATCCAGTTCTCCCTTTAAGTCAGTCAGCTGACTGAATAAGACATCTCACTGCTGAAGGCAGTCTCCTTCGTTGATTGTAGATGTGATCAGCCATAGATACAAGCAACTGACTAGTGATTTAAATCCACAAAATCCCCTCAGAGTAACAATCAGGCCAAGACTTGGTTGACCAGAAAACTGGACACCATCACCTGGACCAGTTGACACGTGAATTTAATCAACATAGCTCTAAATTGCTGGGTTATATTGTACTTAGTTGGTGCCAGGCCTTGCCCATAGGCTAGTCAAAGGCCTTTAATCATGTTTTTCTATGGAAGATATACAAGGTATCTGTATTGTCAATAAATCACCGAGGGGAATAGCAATATGTTGTGAAGTTGATAGCAGCGCTGCCTAAAATGGACCGTTTATAAATTAAACAGATCATTCTGGGAATGAGATCAGAGAGACAATAACATAGAGCTGTGTAAGATGTTACTGAATAATGTATGCAGGTAGAACTCAAGCTGTAGAATTTAGCCTGAAATCAACCTCTAAGCCATAAAGAGATGGAGGGCAAGGGAACTTTACAGTGGATATTTTCTGGCTAAATCTATTCACAAACTTTGTTCTGCTCCACCTTGCTCACAACACCTTCAATATCCTAATCACCCAAACTGGGAAGAAAAGAAAGCAAGATTTGTGGAGTGGGGTGGGGGAGGGATGCTGGGACTAAAGAGAGCAGTGGACTGGACCAAGACGGGGGCCTGAATGTGTAACACTCTCTCTCCCTCCTGCCTAAACAGCAGTGCTAGAAAACAAACAATGCCGGCTAGAAAATCCACGGCAGTTGGGATTTTCAGATAGAGGCGGAAACCATGGCCCAAAATGATCCCAGGAAAGAACTCTGCAGAAAATGGGGACATTTCAAGCTTTATTTATTCTAAAGGATCCAGGAAATTGGAAAATAAATAGAAAAAGATGTTCCAGGCAAAATCTTAACAAATGGAAAATAGTTAAGCAATATAAATATCAGAGACAAACAATGTAAGAAAAAAAAATTTAAGGAACAAGGAGGACCCTTTCACGTTGATAAAAGGGTCTACCAAGAAAATAAAACATTCACAAACCTTTATGCACATAACAATAGTACATGAAACTATTTGAAGCAACAACTAATAGAAATGCAGAGGAAAACTGGGAAATTCACACCCAAAGGAAAATTTTATCATACTTTACCCAGCAACTGGCAGTTCAAGAAGACCAAAAATATGTAAGGATATAGAGGATCTGAGTAATCCAATTAGCCAAACCTCATTTATGTAAAAATTTGTTTCTAATAAACAAAGAATACACACTATCTTAAGCATACATAAAGCATTACAAAATCAGGCCGAGTATTAAGTCATGAAGCATATCTCATCAAATTCCAAAAAGCAAAGCAATAATCATGCAGGCCAAGCTGGCTGATAGAAATTTGATAAAATTAGAAACTAAAAAGAGGAGGAGAATGACCGGCCATCCCCATCCTCTCCACCCACCTGGAATTCACAAACACTCTTCCTAATAACTCTGGCCTTACATAGGAAGTAAAAAAGGAAATTAAAAACAATTTTAAGTGCTCACATCACCACCAGGGAAATGCAAACTGAAACAATTAAATCCCATTTATTTTTAATCCATCAGATTGTCAAAGGTTGAAAAGGTTGAGAATGTCATGTTGAGAAAAGCATGAGCAAAGATATGTTGGTGGGAGGGGGTTTTGGCAATACTCCTCTATTGAAATTGTTAAATCTCCTCCCTTTTGATTTAGCAAATCTACTTCACATCTACCCTAGATAAATACTTGCTCATATGATGTTGGAAACAAGTACAAAGATATTCGTTGCAATATCAGAGATGGTGAAAAAATGGAAACATCAGTGGAGAATAAAATTGGAAAGTGTTAGAGAATGCTTAAGCATGTAATAACCATATTGTGGAATCCTATTCAGCAGTTGAAAAGAATAAAGTAGATCTCTATTGCCCTAGCAGGAAAAGTCTCCAAAGTATATTTAGTTAGATATCAGACTGAAGGTGAATATGTATACAGCACTATCAAATTTATTTTAAAAAATACTCTGTGTATCTCTATGTGTGCTTTTGTTGTGTGTGTCTGTGCCTATGTATGTGTGCATGTAAACCCAAATAAAAAGATCCGGAAGGATATACAGTAAACGGAAATAGTGAAGGCCACTTTCCAGGGCCTGGAATTAAGAACTGAGAGGCAAGGAGGTGGGAAGAGTAGTCAAGAAGGATTTTAGCTTTGTCAAAATTGTTTGAAGTTTTCAGAAACACATTGACACATTACCTGTGGGTTTGGTAAAAACACCCTGTCTACCAGGAGACTCAATCAGAGAAAGGGAGTAGCTACAACTCAGCCAGGCAGCATCCCAGAGAGGTTTCCATCACTGCAAAGACAGGCACCTGGAGAAAGACGGAAAACACAAAGCATCTTGTGCCCCCACAGCACATCACTTATACCTCCGTCTGCCAATTTTTTCTCTCTGCCCTCTGTGATGTTTGTGTGTGCATGCCCATTTATTCTCAAACCTCCTCCCCATCAGGAAATCTAACGTTCATTTTCTTATCTCCTCCCAGGGCCTTGCATACGTGCTATAAAGTTACATGCTCTTTCTCGCTTTGCCTTTATGAGCTGAAACCCAAATTTTGTTTGTGCAAAAAAATTTTTTTAACAGTTTCATCTTAGAGACGAACATTTAAGTCTTAGAGACTAAGAAAATTCTGCAGCCTATGCTGGCGGTAAATCACGTGCATTCCAGAGCTGCTGGAGCCCCACGGCTGATTCTCATTAAACTCTCTGTCTCATATGGGATAGATTTGGCTGAGTGCGGCTTTCCCCAGACTCGTCTGTCTTTCGACTGAAGGCAGCTTGAAAGGTGCTTAGTCAGCTGAAGTCAGGGGCACCGTGTGCTGTTTTTCAAGCCTGGTGAAGTCAGTCTTCTGAAAGCGTGTCCAGCGTGGAGAAGTTATTAGCCACCTCACTGCACACAGAAGATTCACCCTGAGTCTTGGCTGTGATAAGGTCACTGCCTCTTCTCCCTCCTCGGCAAGTCCCCAAAGACGATCTGGAAGGCGCTTTGCATTGAGCCCACCGGCCGAGGCCCTACCTTCCTGGCTTGTTCAGCAGCTCGGCTGCCTTATCTCCATCTGCTGGGCTGTAAAGCCCAAGCAGGCCTCGCCTCACCTCTCTATCTCTTCTCAGAATTGCTGAGCTGCTCTCTGAAGCCCAGGAAGCTTGGTAGTAAAATGGTCAGCTGAGGGATAGTTTCCATACTGACTTATTTTCTTATCGTCTTGAGCTTTTCTGATCTTTCTTAAGATGATGCTATAAAAACATATCCTTAAGTCAGGCCAGATGGCTTTATGGATTTCTGGTTTCTTTCCATTTATATCCTAAAAATGCTTTTTTAATGAAGACTTACAAGGAATAAAATAATAGTGCTTCCAACTGCACTCTTCTCTTTCTGCTCTTTGCATGACATGTTATGCTATCCGGGGCGTGGGGGCGGGGGGGTCTGGTGAATTCTCACTCTGCCACCCACCATCGTTTTTGTTCTGCACTAAATTTTAAACCATGCCATCCTTGAGAAAGCACTCATTACATTAAACAGAGGATTAAACCGCCAAGGGAGGGAAAAGAAAATGCCTCTTCTTTTCTCTGTATACTTAAAATGTAACCAAATGGATGCTGCCTACCCTAAACCAGAAAGCTCCGGTTCTATGCCCAGTCCTGCATCTAGCAGGTCACGTGACCTGAAGCTTGGGGCTCGACCTGAGTTTCACACGTTAAGTCACGAAGAAGAAAACTCTGCTGCCCGTGTGAGGGGAGGGTGGGAAGCAAGTGAGAGAGCAAATACAGACGCTCTTTTAAAAATCTGTACAGAGTATCTGAAATATGATTAGCTGCCAAATACAGCTAAAGGCATTAAAAGCTGAAAAGACTGTAAGGCAAGCACATGAGTTTTAAGCAACTCAAGCATCACGTTTCCATGCTTTCTTTTGTGTGTGTGTATGTGTGTGTTTATTCTTTTTGTTTTTGTTTTTGCTTTTTTTATTTTTTTTTCTTTTCCATGCTTTCTTAATTAAATAATAATAATAATGATTAAGAATATTACCTGACAAATAATATCTCTTGGGAAACATTTGCAATGATTCAGTAAGTTGCCCTCTCTCTTAGCTTCTTTGGGCTGTTGTAACAAGGCACCAAGCCTGGATGGCAAAAACAGTAGAAATGACTGTCTCATGGTTCTGGAAGCCAGAAGTCTGAAATCAAGGTGTCGGCAGGGCCACCTTTCTTCTGCAGGTTCTGGGGAAGAATCCTTCTTGCCTCTTCCCCCTCCTGGTGTTTGTGGGCAATCCTTGGTGTTCCTTGCTTGTAGACGCATCATTCCAATCTCTGCTTCCCTGGGCACCTGGCACTTTTCCCTTGATGGCTCTGGGTCCAAACGGCCCTCTTCTTAGACGGATGCCAGTCACGCTGGATGTAGGGCACACCCTAAACCAGAGTGACCTCATCTTAACTTGATCACTTCTGCAAAGACCCTCTTTCCAGATAAGGTCAAATTCATGGTACCAGGGATTAAGTCTTGAACGTATATTTTGGGGGGAGGGGCACAATTCAACCCACAGTGCCCACTTAGGATAGTCAAAAGACCTATAACTACCATTGCATTACTATTCTGAATATTATCATTGTAATACCAAAGTAGAATTTGGAAAAAGATCATTTTACCCAAAAAAGACTTCCAAGTAGGTACCTGGGTGTGAAATAAAGAGAGGGAACTCTTTGAGGTAGTCAATACTTTTTTCTGCGGTCTACAGTCATTTGAAGTGTCCTATAGGATTTTCAATTCAAGCAATTCTCTTTGGATAAAAGCCAGGGGAATAGTTACCCTTTAGCTTTCATCCTACAGCTTCTGCTATGATTTATTGGTTAGCTGAGATTTCCATTTTCAGATTTCGTGTGTCTTTTAATATAAATTTACCTCCTTCTTGAATTTTCTTCATGATTTTGAAAAATTATGTGAGGATGATTGTAACCACATTATTGGGAAGTTTAAAAATAATCCTGGGGAGCGGATGTAGCTCTGTGGTTGAGTGCCTGCTTCCCACATACAAGGTCCTGGGTTCAATCCCAGGTATCTCCTAAAAATAATAATAATAATCCTACTTTCTTTTCATACCAACTTTTTTTTTTTCATGTTCTCTTTCAGTTTTCCCCCCGGGTATATTCATTTTGTACAGGAATACTGTAATAGAGTATATATGGTAGTGAAGTTGACTTTTTTCACATAACAGTTAGAAACACTTATATGTTGTAATATATATTTAATAATTATTATATAGTTAACATGTCAAATTGATATATCATTTCGTGTAACCATATACCTACTGTTAGTCCTTTAGTTTTATTTATATTTGCTCCTTTGGATAAGCTGCAAATAATGTTTTCCTTTTCTCAATTTTAATAACCTCAGAATAAATTGAACCTTAGTATAAATTCCTAATAACTGAGTAGGGTTTGAAGATAATTATGGTTATTTTCAAAATACCTTAAAAACCAATTTAGCAAGGGTCAAATCAATAAAAATGCTACCAGCAGTCTATGAATAAGCCTATTTACTAGCATTTCAAATCTTAAAGGTAGTACATATTTTAAGTTTTGCTAATCTAATTAAATGATACTTCATTGGTTTAATACTTCATTCCTTTAATTACTAGCAAAGTTAAGGAATTTTCCCAGTTTTTAATTTGATTACTTGTAATTCCACATGAGAATTGTTTCTATCTTTGCCTCTTTTTGTGTTTAAATTTTGCTTTTATTTTCATCAATTTAAAGTAATTATTTCTCTAATGTAGATTCCAATTCTCTTTCAATCACATCTGTGGCAAATATATTTTTCAATCTGAATCTTGGCTATCACATTCACAAAAATGAACCAGGCTTTTTTCATGTATTATTAGAGAGAGAGTATCTGTTAGTTGAAAACTAAAACAAGTGCATGCTCTTCCTCACAAACAGATGTTGAGAAAGTCCCTGTTCCCAATAGAAGGCTGCATGTGCAGGGCTTTGAGGTCCTGGATGAGCAAAGCCAGCTTTCTGTCTCCCATATCCACTCTATGGCTGCCAGACAGCTTCATACCCAGGGAGGATCATTCCCTTCCAGGAGGACTTCAGTGTCTCCACTCCTGTTTCCCAGGTCCTTAGAGCCAGGAGGCTGCCTCCGTCTGATTCAAGGCTGGCTTTCCCTTCCAGAGGAAAGGGCTGGAAGCCAGGAAGAAGGCTCTCTGGTCATCTCATGGACATCTGATCACCTGCTCTCCCCATGGGGCACTGAGCAATTGTTTCACTCACAACACACCCTACGCTTCCTCTCTATTGAAAGACACGCTTCAAGTCACAGAATTAAATTTTAGGGTTAGGACTTTGGGGTGAAACAAGTTTATCCCTACACTCATCACTCACTTCATTTTTATTAACTGCAGTCTCCAATGAGTTCCCACCACACCGGTGTACTGCATTCCCAAGGGCAATTTGAGGAAAGGGATAAGGGAATCAATCTTATCCAGGCTATTTGGGAACATCAAATATTTAGGAAACATATTCCCATCTTCTCCTTGGAAATCTTTAGCCAGTGGTTAGGGCATTTTTCTTTGGGTCTTGTTGTATGTAACCAAATCTTTCTTGTTTCTAATTAAACTTATTCTTTTTAGTGTAGTCATTCACACAAGCCATATGGCTATTTTCCACTTAAACAATATCCCTTCTGAGTAGTTTTGAGACTGTTTTAGAAATTTAAAAGAATTTCTACTGACTACACTACACATCTGCAAGCAAGACCAGGATTTAAGGGTCTATTAAATCCTGGTCTCGTGTACTATTTGAATATTGTTTTGCCATTATTTCGCTTCTTCTTTAAATTTATTTATTTATTTATTAGCTTGCTTATTGGAATGATAGAATTTATCCTGCTAAGCAGCATCCCTAGGCTGTAAGCTGCTCTATAAAGAATAAGTTAGGGGAGTAGATACAGCTCAGTGGTTGAGCACCTGCTTCCCACGTACGAGGTCCTGGGTTCAATCTCCAGTACCTCCTAAAAAATGAAATAAAATAAAGTTAACTAAAAATACAAAGAATTTTGGGAAAGATTTAACTTTTGTTTTGTTTTGTTTTTTTAAGGAGAAACTGTTTATTTCTATCTTTGAACATTAGTTTTTTTTTGTTTTGTTTTAAAGATTTTATTTATTTATTCATTCATCCCCCCCTTGCTGCCTGTGCTCGCTGGGTCAGCCAACCACGCCGTGTGGGCGGGCCCGCCCCCACCAGGAGGCCCCGGGAACCGAACCCGGGGCCTCCCACATGGCAAATGGGAGCCCTACTGATTGAGCCACAGCCGCTTCCCTGAACATTAGTTTTTTTAAACAGTATGACATAATTCTAAAGTTTACTTTTTGAGCAAAAAAGACACCTCTTGTAAATCTTCTAAAAAGAAAATTAGTAAAAATGATATTTCTTATTTACATAAAGTAAATTGCTTCTTTTTCATTCCACTTACACAAAGGACCTTGGATAAACACCTAAACAGGCTGGGACACACATTTATCCATGGTGTTCAGGACAGACCATTCGATTGTCACGTGTGGCTACTTGGTCTTTCTGAGCTAGTAAATCAGTCAAGCTATTTCTAGACAAGATTCTAGCAAAACCCAATTTGTGTGACATCATCTGTTGAAGGAGTCATCATAACCAGCAGTAGACCTATATTATTATATAAATGACTCAGCTCTATTCAACGAGAAAATTAAATTTTCCTTATCTTGCTACCTTGAGTAGCAGACATCAATGTAAGAACATAATAAAACACCCTTTGAAGTCAAGCCAAATTCCACAACTTGTTATCTACAATTTTAGTTTGCTTTCCCAGTGTCCATCAGCTTTGAGAGCTGTACATATACAATTCTGTTCTCAATTCACTCTTCTCTTTTACCCTGGTATTTCCCATTGTTTTCCTTGTGTGTTGCTTTTAAATGAACATTTCAGGAGATTCCATCTAGATTTCTAAAGAAGGGAAATTACAAGAATTCACTGCCTCTGTCTGGGTTAGATGAGGAGCAGACTGGCAGCTAAGTGACACAGAGAGTTAAGGTCACAGGTATTCTGCAGATTTGCAAAGCCTAAATACATTTAACGTGGTGATACCAGAAAAAGAAAAAGAAGAAAAAAAGAAATTGATGACGGTTACAGTTCTCTTCTTGGCTTAGAGTTGCATGTATCAGCAACCCTGAGTTATTTTTAAAACCAGCAAATCTGATAACCAGACAAGCTTTCAAATAGTGACCACTGGCAAAGTGATAGATGGACACCAGAGTGCCTAACCGCCTCCCAGCCCACAGTAGGGCTATGTCTTTCCTTTGGTATATTCTCTCTGTATGTATTTATTGGGAGGGTTTTTTATGGGCCAGGCAGTAAGTACCCCATGCAATGTTTCCAGTAGAGGAAGTGAAGTACTGACAAGTACTGGGTGGTATAATACGTTGTGGTAAGTGCTACCATAAGAAGATCCTATAACCCACTTTTGGGGTCAGTGAAGACTTCCTGGAAGAAAAGACACTTAAGCTAGGATCTGAAGGGTAAGCAAGCCAGTGAGGTGGAGAAAGCTGGGGAAGGGAATCCCAGGGAAATGAGAAAAGCTTGGAGGTCTGAAAAGGCAGAGTTAATATGGAGCAAGGAAAATGAAGCTGAACAGGGAAGCAGAGTTCAGATCCTTGAGAGTCTGTGGGCACTTAAAATAATTAGTGTATTATCCTCAGGAAAACAAGAATCTCTTTAAATGTTTCAATCACAAAAGTGGTATCATTAGTCATAAAGAATGGATCCCAGAGAGTCAAATTCCAGAAATTCTTCCATTGGAGATTTACTGCTTTGGAGTAAGGCTTTATAGTTCTAACCCAGTTAAGGATAAATAAACTTGATTCTTACTCTGTAAAGAGAGACAAGGATCCAGGTTTGGGAAAGCGTAGCATTAACTGAAGAGCTCTGATTTCTGAAAAAGGGAAAACTGATTTTAAAAAGGAGTCTGAAACCATGCACAAGACTCCAATTGCTTTATTGTTGTTTGGGTTTTTTCAGAAGGTACTGGGGATTGGACATGTGAAGCAGGCATTTAACCGCTGAACTACACCTGCTCCCCTATTATTTACTAAATTGAGTATTATTTAGTGTCTAAAAGGAAAGGTAAAAGGTAAGATTAAGATGTGAGGAAATTGAAAAGCTTCAAAGAGAAGACTAGTTGAAGGGAAATGGGGATAAAGAGAAGAAACTCTTTAGGTCTGGTGCAAATGATCACAGAGCCTATTCCATTTGGTGTTTGACATGAGAAATCTAACTTCTCCTGGGGAGACAGAGCCCACCTGGGTGAGGGATACTGAGTCCCCTCTGCTGGATTAGTTGTATGTGAGTAAGCAGATGTTACTAAGATGCTTCTGCATCTGTGCCATCGGCCTTTGCACGGGAAGATGGCATTATTGACTGTATCAATGCCGAGTGCACTTTGAATGCGTTTCTTAGCTTTAAGGATTGGATTTGGACTGGTCTGTTTATACTCTCCTGCATAATCTTACTGAAGACAAATGGAACAAATTTTCAATAGACTGGAGGGTTAATTTAACTGACCTTCCCTGGGCTTGAACAAGGGGCCTTGGCCTTTTAGCACAGTATTCTAATCAACCACATTAATCAGATGTGACACTCATGCTACACATGCGGGGAAAAAATAGCAATGCTTGAAAAAATGATTTTTCTGAGCGTTTTTTTAGCCACCAAAGAATACAAAAGTGCCAATTTTCTTCATAGTTGAAATCATGACAGCTGTGAAAACTTGACTGTTTATCAGAGATGCAAGCAGAAGTCATAAGACTTTATTCCGTGGATTAAATCTAAAAGCTGTATGTTCTTTCATGAAGTCTCATAATGGATTGATAATGGTTATGAAGGATGATGATATTTATTTAGACAAGTCAGAAATGCCACATACAAAAGATGTTTAAAGCAAAAATGGCATAGACTATTTAACAAAGGCTCAGGCTGAAATTATCTATAATTTCGGTGAATGGCACAAATTGTATGACACAGAGGTGGCTCTTGCTTCCACTTTCCCGGTAAGGACAGCTTGTAAATCAGTTACCAGTCTCATGGGTCTCAGACAAGGGCCATCAATCTAGCACCTGCTTTCCCAATCAGTCAAGTTACAGTCATACCTAAAAACAAATAGCCATATTATTGACCTCAACCACCAAAATTAATCTTTCAGTGTGGAGAGGATGTACACGTTCAAGTGAACTGGGTTCATTTCCTCTTCATGACATATTCCGTGCACTTAGTTCATAAAAAAAGCAACAACGCTAAGCCTTTCTATTCAGCACCTCGGAGATGAATGCCACTTTAGGTTCCGTGTTTGTGGTTTTGTGTGGGCCATACATAGGTTAGTTATACAAAAGGCCACAGCAGCCGTGACTTTCTACCCAGGCCACGTGACAAGCATCACCATGCCACCCTGACCACATTTTGGGGAAATCCAAGCTTCTCTATTGCCCAACAGGATGTTTCATCAGAAGAGGGATTTTCCCCTCTGCTCTGGAAGACCTTTGCTTTCCCCAACTCAACAGTACCAAAGCAGTCGCAAAACAGTTTTCGATAACCTGGCATGGTTGATCATGTTGGGAGGAGGGGGTGATGGGGAGGGGGCACGGAAGGGATAGTAAGAGCAAGAGCCTGGGAACTCATCATGGCGCTGAACCTGCTACTTGATATGACCCACTATCAAAAGTAATCATGGCAGTCGTACATATCAAGCATGGCTTTTGTAGAAAAGCTCGGTTCAAAGCCAACTCTCACTCTTACCAGCTGTATCCTTGAGTTTCCCCATCTATAAAATGGATAATAATGCAACCATAACAAGGGTGCTGTGGGGTTCAAATGAGAGAATGCACAGAAATTTACTTCTATTCTCTCTGCTTCCATCCCCCCAACACCTCCACCCCCAGCCCCACCCCAGTTTCCCAAACTGAAAAGAAACTGCACAGGCCTATACAATGAAAATCATCGCCGTGATTCTGAGCGATGTGTAATGTGCCCCAATACTGCTTCTCTTTACCTTGGACAATGTGCCCATTGGGTACTATGCTTATTAAACTCAAGCCTGTGTCCTGTATCTTTTTGTTCAGCAAAAAGAGAATGATAAAAGGAAGTCCATCTAGATGAGCTTGTGCCCGTGTAACTTTTATAGAACAAATGGGCTTTTATCTTGTCGAGGAATTTTGTGCATTTATTTCTAGGCTGAGTTGTTAAGTCTCATTTCTGTATCTCTTTAGCTAAACTGGTGTAATGATCTCAAGTTGTCTTTCTCTGGGACAAAATGTTTAGCATTCCCTCCTCCAGTTCTGAAGCTTATATCTCCCCCTGAATAGTTATTTTGAGAAAATTTCACAAATGATTTGCCCAATCCCCACTGTGACCTGAAATGTTCTCACAGAAAAATAATTCTCCTGGCATTTTATCCCATTGAATTGCAGCACCCTCTGGAAAGGCAGATTCTCATATCCTCTTAGGAGAAGGCACCTCAAACAGGTGAGTCTTTATCTTCAATTCTAGGAGATCATTGCTGCCCGGAAGACAAAACTATTAGGGCCTAAAACACAAATGCCAATGCAGCCCCTGGACATTTTTATCATGGTGCAGAGTTTTCTCAAACTTGATTTTATAATTTTAAGCCTTAATCTCATCAACTTAACTTTCCTTCACAGGTAAAGATAAAAATGATATAGAGTTTTAGAAACGTAAATAACAACTATGTAGCTATTGAAAAGCAAAATCTTGGGCTTTCGGAGAGCAGGACATGCAGTAAAATTCAATAGTGCAGGGTTAATGAATAATACAATCTGGGAAATCACTAGCAATTTCATTTCTTCAAGCATTGTATTTTAAAACTGTAAGTTACAATTAAAATGTTTCCAAAGGCCATGACTTAGAATATAATAAATTGCTACAGTTGTACTTTCAAAATTTATGTTTACTATGCCTCCATATTAATATTCTTTCTCAATTTATAAATAAAAGCTTAATGATTAGTATATTAAAGATGGCATATCTTCTTTTTTATTCTCTTATGAATCCATTGTTACTGATTCTGTATTTTCTATAGTGGAAGGTAAACATAGGGAAAAGTGTTTTTATTTGGAAGACATGAGAATCTTTTTGTTTTGTTTTGTTTTGTTTTGTTTTTATTTTGAGGTCCTGAGGCTGGGGATTGAACCTGGGACCTTGTATGTGGGAAGCTGGCGCCCAACCACTGAGCTACCCTGGCTCCCCTTGAGAATCTTTTTTATCTTTGTTTCATTGGTTGAAACAGCCTCTCAGACTTTATTGTTGATGCTTCAGGACAGATTATTGTTTTAAAGATAAAAGAAGGATGTGAAGTGTCCTAAGAGCTAGAGAGCAACATTGGATAAGTTTCACACGTTCAACAGAGCTCCACCTTGCACCCCAGCTGCTGCCTCCCTCACTGATATTCCTTCTTGCAAAGCCCATCTCACTACTAGGCTGGAGAACCCTCGAGAGCAACAGGCCTCCCCCCCACCACCCGTACCCCTTCTGCCTCAACTCTTCTTCTTCAACTCTGTGTGGAAACCAGTGCCAGGAAAGTTGCTTCAGCTGACTTGGTCCCTGTGCCCAGTTTTGAACCCACTCATCTCTGACCTCCTTTTTTTTTTTTTTTTTTTTAACATTCCTCCCCCCCAATGGCCCCCTCATCTGTTTACTCATTATTTTTGCTTGTTGTTTTTGCTTGTTGTCTTTGCTCCTTGCCTGCTCGTTGTTTTTTGTTTGTTGTTTTTTGCTCATTGTCTGCTCATTGTTTTTTTTTTTCTTTAGGAGGCACCGGGAACCAAACCCAGGGCCTCCCATGTGGGAAGCAGGTGCTCAACTGCTTGAGCCACATCTGCTCCCCTCTGGCCTACCTTTTTCTCACTCAGCCACACAACCAAATCCTTTGCTTGCCTTCCCATAACAACCTCTGCCACTCTTGTCTGGAAACCCCAATACATCATCAAACATTTCCTCAAAACCGTCCCTCTGCTTTCTCATCTTATTTCCCAAAAATGTGTTCCATAGAACACAATTGTGTAGGTTCCTAAGGAGTGTCAAAAAAGAGTTTGTTGGCCAAGTGTGGAATTTTTAATTTTATTTTATTAGAGAGACTGTAGGTTTACAGAAAGAAAAAAAAAAAAGGAATGTTTTCTGCAATTGTAGAGTTCCATATATATGTCCATTAGGTTATCGTTGCAGATTGAGTTGTTCAAATCTATATCCTTACTGTTTTGGTTTGGTCTGTTTTTTCTCTCTTGATTCTGTTTTTGAAAGGTGCACTAAGATCTCTCGTTATGACCACGGATTTATCTATTTCACCGTATAGTCAGTTCTGTCCATTTTTGCTTTACCAAGTGCATTTTGCAGAAGCGAGCATAGTGTCTGCGGGAGGATGCCCTGGAGCCTTCATTTGGGCAACTTGCCCTGTGAATCTACAAGAGGGGACAGACAGCCTGAGCATCCCCTTGATAAAGCGGACCACAGAACCTCTTGTAAGGAAGCATCTCTGGGGCTGTGCTGCCTTAATCACGATTTGGTTTTCTTCTAAAGATGACGTGCGCAAGCAGAAATGGTTTCTTCTCTGGCCTCCTCTGCCTTGGGAGCTTGGCGGGCTCCGTCCCTCTGACTTCGCCCACAAGAACTTTACCCAGTCACCCCCACCCCTCCCCTTTCCTTTGTTGTCACCCTCTGCTAACCTCCAAGACACTCCTTCAGACTCTTGCATCAGTTTGATGCCTGATCTAATTGTTTTCCTCTCTTCTCTTTCACAAACAATCATCATGGGCACTCAACAGTCACACTCATGATTCAGCTAACAATAACAACGATATCAGTAATATAAAAATATTCCATTTTGAATGCCTACATGCACCATCATTATCTTTATTACTTGGCTTAATCTCCATAACCACTGTAAGAAGCACATATTATTATTTCCAATTTGCTGATGAGGAAAATACATTCTTTAACCAGTACAATAGTATACCAGATATCAAGTGACAGGAACAGGATTCAAAGCCCAATTTGGCTGATCCAAGTGTCTTTCCCTGCCTTTGAGTTCTTTATCTTCTTTCACCATGGCTCTTTAGCTCCACACCTTCAGTGACCTACAGGCACGTCCCCTCGTGGGATCTTATGATCATCCTAAACTGCTCCTTCTGCAACTCCTTGAACTCCGCAGCCCCCCCTTGCTCAAGGCTGCCAGCCCCCTGCTCTCCTCCTCATTGTCACAGTCTTGCTCTTCTCCTGCATCATGCGCTCCAGCTGTTGCTCTTTCGCGGCTGTTCTCCGTCACTTGGGTACATCATTATCTGCTGCAACTGCACGTTCCCCTTCGCCTAGAATTCTGCAGTGTGTTTAATGTGGGGCAGACCCAGCAAGCTGTGCATGGTTTGCAGCTAGCCGAGAGAGAAGACGACACTGGCTTCATTTGCTTGCAGGATGTAAAACACATTTGTAATCATTTGAGAGGGCCTCCTTGGGTGCAGCCTTCTTCCCTGATGATCTGATGGCATCGAGCAACAGGCTCCCCTAGAGCCAGCTTCAAATGTTTTCTGCCATTCCTGGTTCTCTTAGCAGACCTTTCTCTCTGTGCCCAGCATATATTCTGTAAAATCACAAACCAGTGGGCCACTAGGACTGGAAGGCGCCATAAAGTTCAGGTAGTCCGACCTCTTCATTTTACAGATAAGGAGTTGGGGCCTGGAGGAGCCCAGAAGCTGTCATTACCAACAGAAATTGTTAAAAGAGTAGATAAAGGTTGCAGAATTTGCCGGTAGCCTTTCAAAATGAGATCTATTTCATGAATATCTCCCTAGCTATTTCTTATCTTCCACGTTGCTGTGCTTTGTGATCTGGGTCAGTTGGTGAACACTTTGTGCTCTTCTCTCTCTCTGGGTCACTCACCAGATGAGAAGCAGGTTGTGTTATCAGAGGGAAGTGGGGCCGACTGCTTTTTACAGCAGAACAATGAAGATCTTTCTGTTGGGTGGGACATTTTATCCAGAGTCCCTTTGCACCAGATGGCTGTCCCCCCCCCCGGCCTGGCATCATTAGGATTCCAGATGTGCTGGCTACTGTCGATCTGGGCAACGTGACTACAGCTTTCCTCTCACCAAGTGTGTGCTCAGCTGTTAGATTACGTTCAGAAACGGTCACTTGGCACGTTTTGAATATGTTTGATAATTTTTATTTTCAGTTCTGATTCTCAGAATAGGCATTAGGCAGTATTTTAAAATATTTGGAATTCAAATAGTTAAAACCCTGTTATACAAACAGCGAGTTCTAAAAATGTATTGCCGAACATCTGAGACGATCTAATTCCCAGCCTCCAGAATTCCATGGTGTCTCCTTTCCTAATAAGTCAGACTTGTTCTGAATCCAATTATCCTCTTTCCATTTTGAAAAAGAACTCATTTTGTGTGTTAGTAGAATGTACTTTGATATTAGAAAAAAATATGTTTTTACTTTAATGTGCTCCAGATTGGAGCCTCTTATTGAGGCCCGTCTGCCTTATTTCCCAAATGTACCAATTAAATGTACTAATTATTTCCATCCTAGTATCTCAGGATCATCCTTTGTTGCATGAAAGTTTTGAGAGAATTAAAAAAATAAAAAACCTTATTGGCTTTGGGAATCATGTGAGAGAATTAATATTCTTTAGACCCAATTTTTTTTGTAAAGTTTTATGTCAGTTTACTAGACTTTCCTCCCTACTTCTTTGGTTTCAAATCTGTCCTGGATTTTTGTTGTGTGGGAAGTAGTTGTCAGAATCTTCTTTCTTTATATAGTAGTTGGTGTAATTAATACTAAAAGGACATACCCCAAGCCCAATCCTAATGGACTTCTCAAAAGCAGTTTTCATATCTAATTCTTGTCATTTCTGAGGGCTTAAGTCAGATTTCTAAGATCTTTTCTATAGCTAAAGTCAATAATTCTCTGAGACCTTATGGTCTCTTTTCTAATTCATAAATCAATCCATTTCTTGCTCTCATGAGAAAGAATCCAGGTGTGCCTAGACAGGAAGTCGTTTATTTTCTTTTCTGATGAAAAGGATGAGAGATGGAGGAAAGATTTTCTTTCCAGCTGCAAGGCTATTCTTTCCCAGAGAAACAGATAATGTCTTTTTAAAAATCCTAAGCTCTGGAACAATTATACTCTACACAAAGAAATAGTAAGTCATATAAATTGAGAGGGACTTCATATTGAGGCATAACATTTCCATTCACACTCTTACTTGTATAAAATGTTGTGTGTTATATGAATTTATTTACAGTATATTATTCTCATGGACTGGTTTGTTCTAATTTAGATCCTCTGAGATTGCAAACACATAACTTACATATACCCTTCAGCAATGTATGAACATACCTTTGCTTGAGAGAAGGGAATATTTGGACAGCAAGCTATTTCTGCAGAGTCTGACTATATACAAGGACAGAAAACAAAAAACAAAAAACAAAAACAGTTATGGTCGAAAAACACCTTGCTAAAACAGCATCTATAAATGAACTTGAGTTTGTATTATGAAAATAAAGCCAATAACAACCAATTCTAAAACTGGGATGTCTTCACGCTTTAGTGAATTCATTTATGAAAAAGCCAGTAGCAGCCTTGGGAATGGTCGCTGTGAGTGTGTTGTTGCTCAGATGTAATATTGATGGGAGGTGTAGGAAAAGGATTGAAAAGAGCAGGGATCAGTGGGAGCCAACAGCCTCCTGATCCCCGCCCCCGGGGTTTAATCCCTGGTACCTCCTACATATGAAATGCGTTCAAAGGCTGAGCTACAAATGCTGAGTTACGTCTGCTCCACCAGCCTCCTGATTTTTGAAAAGGAGATTATTGGAGCTCAACAGGTAGAAAGCCATTCCATTCTGCAATTAGCATAATTATCTCAAAAACCTTTAGCATCCAGTACTTGGAATGAGGCTATTTTAGATATTTGAGTTGTAGCAAGCTACCCCCGAATAGCCATCTCTCAATCGCTTTTCTAAGGCTATCGATGAAAATAACAAACTCTAAGGGTGAAGCAATTATAGGAAGAGGAAGTGCCTAATATTAGGTAAAATGTGTTAGGACTTAGTCATATGTAGAAATCTTGAACTTCTTGGCTCTTTGATTCTGGTTCCTGGAATCCCTCCCTTGTAAATGACTCACAATCTATTTTGGAACAAACTACCCATACTACAACTGATTCTCTGTACATCAAAACTCACGGAATAGTCAGGGACTAATGGAATAATCAGATAAAACAGACAGACCAGGGAAAACCAGTGCTAGGACTGAGCATACGGTCTCAAAGTCGGGACTGAACTAAACTCTCCAAGTTCTGAAGCCATGTTTCCTAAGGCTGTGTTTAGAAAACTGAGTCAGTTAGAAATACCTGGTTCATGGCTTAAGGTGAAACACTTGGCATTATTCTTAATTTGAATATATATTTTTCCTACCTCCTTCCTGTCAATAGTTCTCTAAACTTTTAAATCATGAATTTCATTTTAAAGGAACCCTCTTCATTATTTTTTTTTTTCCCTAAACAGGGTTTGGGGCTATATTTTCATTGAGATCTAGTTGCTTTCTCCCTGCTATTCTTTACCGTGTTCCACTGATTTGGTTCCCTCACTTCAGGAAGGTGCTTCCAGGGACCTCAATCTTAGGCTGGAAGGGACAGGAAAGTTAGCACCACATATCCCTCACTTCAAGGCAGAGCCACAGAAAGAAGCATGTATCTTACTTTCCAAGGCTCTAGAGAAGATTGTACAACTGGAGCTGCATCTTTTTTTTTTTTTTTCCATTTTTTAAACTTATTTAAATATATCACTCATACATGAACATACATAAACAATAAGTGTATAGTAATAGTTGTGAACTTACAAAACCAACATACATAACATCATACAGGGCTCTCATATCTCACCCTACCACCAATACCTTTCATTGTTGTGAAACATTTTTAACTAATGATTAAAGAGCATCCTCAAAATATTACTATTAACCAAAGTATTTTCCCCAACCCACCCTATTATTATTATTATTTATATCATTTATACATGAATATACATAAACAATAAGTGTATAGTAAAAGTTGTGAACTTACAAAGCAAACATTCATAATATCATACAGGGGTCCCCTACATCAACCCTCCACCAACACCTTGCATTGTCATGAGACATTTATCTCATAATCTGCATCTCATTTTGACACACAAGTCCTTACTCTATCTAATCAAAGACTTCATACTTCAAATGTAGCCTATTTCCCTTGTTTTATACTAAATTCAGATAGTCAACCATCTCCTTATAAAAAGCTCACTGCAAGCTCAGAGAATGTAATCTGTTGCCAACTGGCCTTCATTTCAGAAAAATTAATAACAGTCCCGTTTACCTCTCCTCACTTGCCTTATTTCCCAACACTTGAATCGTTTTGCCATCGTTGTGGCTGTCTTCTAAATTATTTCCAAAATTGCCACATCAGTCTAAACATGGACTCCAGAAATTCACGTAACTGAACAACACTAAGTTATGATGCCCTAACAGCTCCTTCACCCAGGACTCACTCTACATTTCTTTATTTGGAGTTGATCGTTTTAAAAGTCAGTCCTCTTATTGAAACAAAAATTATTCTGTTTTAGATTTGTTTTAATGCAACTGGTTGGTTTCCGATAAGGGTGTGTATATGGAATACATGATTATTTTAATGCCACACTGATAAATATGTAAGATTTCTCAAAGGAGCATTTATAGAAGTTGTAACTACAATTGAAACAATTTTATCATTCCTCCATTTAATTTTTTTCTAGTATTTTTCCTCTCTTTAATCTTTGATGAATTTTCCAGTTTGTGTTTTTCCAGCAAATTTCTGGCCAAAAGAAAAAGAACCCAGAAACTAGCTGCATTATATTAATACAATAGCTCCACCAATTTAGTGTGGCATCAGTGGGATTATGAATGAATTTAGAGTCTTTAGGAATGTTTGGGGCTATTTCTGCATATTTAAGTCCGAGGCTGATTGTTTTTTTATTTTTTATGTTATAAAGCAGGCTGAAAACAATTACAACATGGGTAATTCTGCAACTTGTAGTTCATTAGTGCCTCTGACAGTCCAGGCCTTCAGAAACAGTAGCTGAAGGTAACCTTGTCTGGCATATTCTGTACTGGTTTTGGTAAGTCAACAAAGTCCCCGGCATGCAGATTTTCCTTTGCTTTTGGAAAAAGCCAAGTCCATGGGGAAACTTTGCAATGGAAATAATGATCCAGGCTCATAGGACTTAAAGGAAAATCCCCACAGGGGAGCTTTGACACTCCCTGTTCCACTTTTCCCAATGATACAAAATGAATCTGCCATGGGTTAGGATTAGAGAGCCTTGCCTTGCACCATCCAAAGCAGCTCTAGAGGAACACTCAACTAGAACTGAAGACAGTGGGTAGGGGCACAGACAGTCACATTCACCAGTAATTCTACATTAAAGGAAGTATGGGGTTATGGCCTCTAAACATGTCATTTATTTATTCATTTTTTTTTCATAGTCACGCTTTATATCAGGACCTTTTCCAATCATTGGGACATTTGTTACACCACTCCATTTCCTAGATGCCAAGAAATCTCTTCTGTTTGCATTAAAACAAGTAGATAGAGAGATAGATGATAGATAGATAGATAATAGATAGATGATAGAGAGGGATGTAGGTGGGTAGGTAGATTTATAGATACAGATGCTAGGTAATTTTTAAATTATGAAGATACTATAAAAATATTTTTAAAAGCACCCATAACCCACTACTCTGACACAATGAGCATTGTTTCATATATTCACAAGTCTGTCCTTCTACACACAATGGAAATGCAGTCTTCCATTGTGATGTCTTCTATCTAACATGGCATGGATAGCATTTCTTCTGCCATTAAAAATGTTCACTGAGCCTCATGTCAAAAGTGTATGTGCTACTCTTTACTCAACCATTTCCCCACTAGACATCACATTGCTTCCAGTATTTTGTCATTTTGAATCATGTTGATTTATCATAAATCATATAGATTTTTAAATTATGTATTTAGGATAAATTACCTAAAGGAAGACAAATGGGAAAAAGGCATTAAACTTTTTAAGACTTTTAAAATATATTGATAAACGCTTTCAGAAAATGTTTTAAAAGTTAAAATACAATGAGCAACCCGTGAGAACATCAGTTTTACTAACATCAGTTTGCCATTAAAAAAAAAAGTTCTGTATATTGTTATGAATGTTGATTTTTTCAAGATTGAATATTCTAACCAAATTCATTCATCACTAACCCTTTCTTTTTTATACGGAGAAAAAAAGAAAAATACATGCTATTTCAAATATATGGGCAAAGCATTTTCCACTTTTAAGTTTCCAATGAGTCAGCTTGGATTATTTGAGGAGTGTGATGATAAACCAGTGCACTGTCCTCAGTTATGAGTTACCTCAATAATCTTTGAGTTAGATTTTCCATAACACCAGGAGTCAAAGTCCAAGTCATCTCTGAGAGAGTTTCATAAATCGTTGTGTTCTGAGCTGCTGTCCTCCAGCCTTGCTCAGCATTCAATTACTACAAGTTCAGCTCCTTTTAGCTATCACCCATGATACATCGAACTCTCTTATGCTCTGAATTGAATGCCTTTTTTCATATAGATCTTTTAACGGCTTTAATTTAGGGATAAATAGTTGATTAAAGAAGTAATGAGTTCAGGAAAGAAATTCCAAAGATTCCATGCAAAACTTTTCCTTTTCTCTTTACCTGAATTTCCCATTCCTGACTCTGAGGCCTTATTCTTGCTAGTCTCTATGGAGAATAAGGCCCAGAAATGTGCAAATGTGCACACACACACACAGGATATCATTGCAGATACATATATTAGTGTATGTTTGCATTGACATTTTTGGAAACCTCAAAAAACTTGGCCATGGCTAATGAGGTGTGGAACTGGGGACAGAGCTTCTCTTACCCAGGCCCTGTATCTGATGATCAGGAGTTCCCTTTCCTCTTTGAAAATCGATTTCGATGAAGACCGATAAAAATGGAGCACTTCCATGAGGGTTCAGAAAAGATATTCTCCCATTTCTTTTAGGAAACCAAGCGTCTGTGACCAATATGAATGGAATTGACATCTTTGTGTGATTATGGAGCAAATGCAGCAGGAAGGAATGACTGGAGTAGATGTTTAAGTAATAGACCGTTCGGATTCATTTTCTGTTACGCACTTGAGTGTCACAGGCTTACTCTTGTTGTGTTAAAATACTCAATGGGGAGTGTAGGGGAAGTTTGGGGACCAAGTGGAAGTGCCCTAGAAGCACAGCCTGTGTGAGGCAAAGTCTTGCCATGGATCTACCCCCTAGTGTGTCTCTTCTGCAACTCCAGCAATCAGCACCTCCAAGACCTGAATTTGCATTCCTTTTATAGATGGCAATTGGGACTGCCCATGGGGTCCTCTGGGGTCCATTGAAAACAAGATAGCCTGAGCAATCACCTGTACCTATTCACATAGGATACAGTTGTGGTTTTGAGCAGAACATGAGTAGTAAGTTATATATGGACAACTTCATTTAACCCAGATCTACTGATTGACTTCTGTGGCTAATAGTTATATGCTACCATGCTCAGGCACTGGAAATTGACTGGTGAATTTCTACGGCGTTCACAGTCAAGGAAGATCTAAATTTTACATAATAAGCAGTAACAATGCTTTGTTTTGGTTGAGAAGTATATATAATTTTTGTCTTACTGCTCTCCCATTCCTTTGTTTTTTTCCTATTTCCAGGAAGTGAGGATTTGTCCCAAATTAATTCTTAACAATAGTTTAGTGAAAAGATATCCTATCGTTGTGGATGTAGCTCAAGCAATTGAGTGCCCACCTCCCACATGGGAGGTCCTGGGTTCGGTTCCTGGTACCTCCTGAAAAACAAACAACAAGCAAAACAAATGAAAAAAACAACAAAGGAAAGCTGATATAGTTCAGTGTTGCACGCTGGCTTCCCACATATGAGGTCCCGGGTTCAATTCCCGAAACTTAGTACATCAAAAAAAGAAAAAAGATATCCTATCTTATCACCTTTATTTTTTTTTCTTATCACCTTTATTTCCCCACAAAAAACAAATAGTTAAAACACTAATATACTTTGTACTATCTAGTAGAAAGTGAACACTGATGGCATCAAGAATGAATTCCACATGTCCTTCTCTTTCAAACAGGTTGTCAGAATTAAGCCTTAAAGTTAAAAGAAATAATTTAAAAACAAACTTTTCAAATAATATATTTTTTTCAGTTAGGCCAGTAGTTTATTAAGAAAATGTAAGTAGTTTATTAAGAAGAGAAATGGGAAAACATAACAGATTATGGGTCCCAGGAAGAGAGATGAAAAGGGCTAAAAAGGGGTAAAAGAGGCTGATTTATAGACTACAAATCCCCTTTACGGATTATAAGTCCCCAGGCTACTTGCGTGCTAATCTGGGCAGGGACAGAAAGGGCAAAACAAGCAGTCAAATAATATTTTATTAATATACAGTAGGACCTCGGTTTAAGAGACCAATATGTCCAAGACTCTTCACATAAGTTGAAAACTGCACGTAATAAGGAACCCCTTAACTTAATAAGCATTTCTTTTTTTTTTTTTAAGATTTTATTTATTTGTTCATTTATCCCCCCCTTACTGCTTGTGCTCGCTGGGTCAGCTAACCACGCCGTGCGGGCGGGCCTGCCTTCACCAGGAGGCCCCGGGAACCGAACCCGGGGCCTCCCATATGGTAAACGGGAGCCCTACTGATTGAGCCACAGCCGCTTCCCAATAAGCATTTCTTATACCAACATACTTATCACATATCTTTATACATAAGGCAAATAAACACTCTAGTAACAATAAGTAAAGATGAATCATAGAAAAATTTTTTTAAATTTTAATTCTCTCTGTTTTAATTTTTTTCGACTGCCACAGTATACCTGATTTCACGTGTGTTGAGATTGCATAACACGAGGTCCTACTGTATTCGTTCCTTATATGTACAATAGTTATACTAAAAGTCATTTGGCTTCAAATATGTACATATTTGAAGGCAGTGAGATGTAATGGTTAAAAGCCTGAGCTTTCCCAAGTTACTTCAATTTCCTTATCTGTAAAATGGGGATAATAGCACCACCACCTTCCTCGGGATGTGGTGGTTTGCTAACATAGTGGTCACTAAGAATCAGTTAAGATACGCATGTGTCTAAATGGTCAAATTTAAGAAAAACCACCTTCATGCAGATGTTGATCACAGAAACTCGCCACCATTACTTATCTGAAATTAGTGTGTAAGACACATTAGCAGTGTCCCCGGAGATCCTAAGTGATGTTGGTGATGGATAGATTATTGGCCCCTTAAATTTTAAACTCCAAAGCACATGTGTGAAAATTCTGAGTAATGCACATTTTCTAACATAGGAATATTTCCCTTCTAGGTGTGAAATATTAGAAGTTCTACATTTTCTCCAATCTGAAAGTTTAATATGCTGAATAATATTTTAGATGTTAATTCATTCATGCCTCCCTTCCCTAATAAAATGGGAATACTAAGAAGGCTCAGAGTTTGGTCTGAGGGTTAAATGAGATGAGACAATAAATGGACCTGGCCCATTGTAAATTAATATTAGTAATTATTATTCAAAGGGAAATAAAGTGTGAGTCGAAATGCTTAATGTTCTAGGTCCGGGAAACTGCCCATACTGGATCGCAATGGTATTTATTTCCTTTTTGGAGACTGCTAAAGATAACATCATTTATTCCTCAGTGGCAGCCTCTTGTCCTCAAATATCTGGAACATCAAACACAAGTTTTTCCAACTTGACCAGACTCTGGATCCCTAATTATAGTTCATAAATATTACAGGATCTCTAAGGCTGGATCTGGCAAAGGGAATGATGAAATACAGATTCAATTCAGGTAAGGATAAAGGACACTTCTGATAAATCACAGTATTTTCTAGAGCCCTTTGAAAAAATAAATAGAAAAGAAAATATAGACAACAAGAAAAGGAGAAAGTAAAATTGCATATGATGTCCAACCAGAACACATAGAAAAAACACATTGCATTGCCATGGAAAATACCTGCAAAGGGAAGCAACTACTTCAGGATCTTCTTGGAACACTCACAGACTCACATTGTCATTCTCCTTATTTCCCAGAAATTGAGTCCAGTGATATGGCTGAGACCAGATCCTGTACCTTTTAAAATTGAAATTCAGTATTTAATAAAACTATCCACTTCTCCATATGTTATATAGATGTTTTCCACTCTTTGGACATTCTTACTCTTTTCTCCAAGGGCCTAATGACCTACCCACTGAATACCAAAGAGATGTTGGATAAAGAATAATTATCAAGATGTACGATTAAGTTGGCCAAATGCTAACCCAGTTTTGCAATGGAAACCTTCCATCTCTGCCATTCAAAACTTTGTAAAAGATGTATTCATGATGTTTTTGATTATGCAAAAAATGCGTTTCAGATTTGTCAGGTATTGTTTTTGACATGTGTTTCATATCAAATACAAGAAAGGTCAAATGAAATCTAAAAAAAAAATTGGCAGCATCTGCTATGAGTGTGGCTTCCAGCACATCTGGGAACCAATGTAAAAAATTAACTCAACATCCTGGACTCTTGGGATGGCCAAATTATTAACTAGTTTTGCAGAAGCACTCTTTGTGCAAGCCAAGGCATATAAGAGATATTTTAGACCCAGAGACCATTAAATACTGTACAGTCAGCCTACTGCATGAGAAAAAAAGTTTTTTTTTTAAAGGAGCTGGGTACTCCCATTTACAGTGAATAAAAAGAAGCTATGCATTTGTTGGCAATTGCATTTGACAGTTTTGACTCAATGGCTAATGTGTTACTGGAAAATAGAACATCAGACTTTTCCTAAAAGAAAACTAAATATCAAGAATTACAGCATAGCGCAAATTATAACATCACATTGGTCTTGAATCTGACATAGCTTCCATATAAAGGAACTGTAGGACAATTTCCCCTAGAATCTTGCATAAAATCTACATCTAGATTTCTATTTTTTTCATCTTGTCAAATATATTTTTGGAGGTATGCTTAAGGAGAAAAATACTAAGGAACATAGTGTCATTTGCAATGGGAGAGATTCAAACTTTTTCTCTTTTTCCCATAAAGTCTAGGAGTAGATATTTGTTCATTGTTTAACTAGGCCTAGGAACCATTTCTCATGTTATCATCATAAAGTAGACTGGCCTTGAAATAGCCATACTCAGTTTCTCACCTTTACCCAGTGAATAAACACCATTCAAATCATGTTACTTCTGTTGGGTGAGAGATGGTTTAAGCATGTTAGAGACCCCTGGGGAGCTTAAAAAAAACATACTGATATCCCAATCCCCGCCCTTAAGTGGGACCTTGGCACTGGTATTTTATTTTTTAAGTTCCTCATTTTAATGTGCAGCCATAATTGAGAACCACTGGTAAGCAATGTATCTTAGAAGAGGGGGAAAACCCAGTCACAGTTCTTAGACAAATCCAAATGATTTGCTGAATTGAGCTTGAATCTATGCAAGCAGCTTTGAAGCTTATTTTATCTCAGCCAGATATTTTGTTACAGTCATTAACAATAATCTGAAAAATGAAAACATCAAATCATTAATAATTTTTTCTAATGAATATATTTGCTGGTAGGCTATAGCCTAAGCACAGCCTTACTGCTAAGTGGGAAGAGCTTCTTTCACTCCAGTCATTTATGAAGCATCAGCTACCCTGGTTAACCCCACTCCAAATCACTTCAACACCCCAACACCTGGAATTCAGAAGGATTGAAAAAATGAAGACACGTGTCAAACTACGACATTCTGGCATAATGAGTATCTCCTTCAGTTCTCATCGTTCAAGGTGAATGGGATTTATTGTTCTAATTTTTCATTGTTTATGAATGAATAATTCATTCATTCAGTAAATATGTATTGAATGTCTACTCTGTGCCAACCACCCCTTTAGGATTCATGGAATTTACAAGAGATCATAAACAAATAAGAAAATTATATGTTAGGAGGTGATAAGTGCCATGGAGAAAAATAAAGCAGGAGGCGGAAGGAAAAGTTTCACTGAGGTGACATTTGAACAGACACACCTGAAGGAGATGAGAATTATGTGGATATCCTAGTAAAGAAAGTTCCAGGCTGGGGGCCCAGCAAACGCAGTACCTGGGAAGTTGTCTTTTTACTTTTGCTGTTCCTATTTGCATGAACATTATTCCATTAAGAGAGGAAGATTTTTCTTAATGAAGATCCTATCTCTTGCAGCCTCCATTATAAGTCATTATAGTTCTGATGCCAGGTTTAATGGTATGACTATGGATACTAATAACGCTTACCAATGATGAACCCTAGAGGAAGTTAACTCTAACCACAACATTAACCCTAGCCTTAACTTTGCCAATTTTTCCAATGAGGAGATTAAGGCTAAGAGAAAATAAGTAACTTGCTCAGGGTCCCATACATAGTGAAGTGTGGGGCTGCCATAATTGTATTTCCGGGCTATCTGATTCCAAAGCCCATGCTTGAGACAACTATAGCTAATTATAATAATTTTGCTGTAAAATAAATGGGAAGGTGCTTCTCTTAACCACAGTGGATGTATTGCAAACAGTGTAAATGACTTTTATCTGTGTGACCTTCTGTAAGTCGCTGTACCTCTTTCAGAGTCTGTTTCCCTACCTATTAAATAAGAGGGCAGAACTAAATCATTTAAGTCCTTTCTAACCATGAAATACTACGATTCAGTGATACATTAACTTTGGCTACCTTCACAACTTTTGAGTCTTACCAAATCAGTGATATAGTCAATTAACATGTATTGATCGCCTTCTCTGAGCCAGGCACAATCTACAAATACCATGCCATGAAGTCATTTTTATTTAAGAATTTAATGATCTGCTTGAGATAGAATATATTAAGGTTTGACCTGGATATCTTGGCCTTGTGTAGACCAGGGGTTGAAACTTAATTGCTTGCAGGGCCAGCCAGAAAACA
Organism: Tolypeutes matacus; assembly: GCA_026826555.1. Lineage (NCBI taxonomy): Eukaryota > Metazoa > Chordata > Mammalia > Cingulata > Chlamyphoridae > Tolypeutes > Tolypeutes matacus. Next base: position 2,489,338 of record JAKSZT010000072.1, on the reverse strand, counting down.
TAAATGAGTGAAGTGAGATGGTTGTATGGACATGGCTGTAACTCAACTCAGAACATCCATATTAGAAATGCTGAAAAACAGTGTTCCCACCAAACCAAACTCTGTATGCCTACTTTGCTTTGTATTTTAACTTACAAATACTGATATGTGATAATTGATACCGGTGATTCGATTGAAAAGCTTTGTAAGAAGATGGACTCCCTTAAAGCATCTAAAATAACTACAGATCATCTCACTCCCTTGTCATGTCGTCCTGTCCATTGACTCCACAGCATTCATCTCAGTCGCCACCATGGAAAACTAGTTCCAAGGGGTAGGGACATGCCTATCTGATCTTTATCTATGCCTGTGGCCCCAGGACTTGTGCCCGCTCTATGATAGGTCATCCTCAAATATTTATTGCATGAAATGAATATTATCTTAATTTTAAAATGGAGGATAAGTATGAGATTTAAGAAACCAGTATCAGTTCTCAGGTGACATCTTAAAATGAAACAGTTGAGACTTGGACTCGTCCTAAATCAGTCACCAGTTTAAACCAGATATGTGACCCTCTAGTGCTCAAGTTTCCTCATCCATTAAGTAATGGGAAGAAGAAAGATCCCTTCCAGCTTCCCAAATCTCTGATCCTTTGAATTCTACTGCTGACGCAGAATATGAAGTATCTGATTGACTAGAGGTTTGATCTGGATATCTTGGCTGTGTGTAGACAAGGGGTTGAAATTCAAATGCTGGCTGGGCCAGGCAGGAAAAAACAAGTGAAGTGAGTTGAGCGGCAAACTGCCGTAAGCTATTCAATATACAAGGGCCGAACTGAAATATATCACAACCAACAAGAATGTCAGTGAAATAAACCTATACAAGGAACATTTGTCTAGGGTCTTGGAATCACATCCTCTTCAGGGGTCAAGAATAGTCCCTATGCTCCATGTTATATGAATTCAATCAATGACAAGCAACTGAATGAGGATAAATCATTAGCTCGTAGACACTAAAATGACAAGACACCTGACCTCTGACCATGCACTAATCTCTTGACCAGATTCCTGCCGTCATTGTCCAAACTGTCCTGATGATGAGGGTGGGAGCTGCCAATATCAGATATGCAAACATGGAGATATTCCCTGCAGTAAATAAAAACATAGGCAGGTGTGAAGTGGAGAGTGGTAGTCCAGGAGTGAAGGCAGGAGAAACCCACCTCCCAGTATGAGTGAAGGTTCTCCACTAAGCACCCAAAGGTGGTATGGCCCCATGGGTGAGAGTTGGAGCAAGTACTCCCAGGAGGACAGTGGTCCCAGCACAATAACTAGGGCCCATGCTGGCTCCGTGGGCTGCCACGCTTGCCTGAGCTCCGTGTGGCTTGTTGTCTCAGCTGCTATTGACCGTGGACAGCTTGGACCACGTAGACCATCCTCCTGGTCATCAGGTTCCAAAACTCTGAACTATTTTGGACTCCTTCATCCTCCCTCATTTACAGTCATTCATCAAATCTTACCAAATCACTTCTCCAGCTGTCTTTCACATCCATTCTTTTCTTTCCATTTTCATAGTTACCATGTGGTTCACATTCTTATCAACTCTCCTTTGATATCACAGCATCTGCCTAATACCCTCAACTGCAGTCCTTTCTAACGCTGGTCTTTCATACACAGCACCAGGGCTTCTGAATTCCCACAGAGCAAAAGCCACACTGCCATTCAAAGCTTTCCACCATCCAACTTCCACCAACTTTCCAATCATTTCTCCCGGGAGTCTTCTGTTCTCATGAAATTGTTCAAACTCCTGCCCAAACATGCCTTTTTTTTTTTTTTTTTTAACAAATCAATTTTATTGATACATATTAATAAAGCATACAATTCATCCAAAGTGTACAGTCAATGGTATTTGGTATAATCACATAGTTGTGAATTCATCACTTCAATCAACATTAGAGCATTTTCATTATTTCCATAAAATAATAATAAATAAAAAACAGACAAACAAGAATATTCTTGGCCCCACAATCTCTCTATGCCAAACATGCCTTAAGTGTTTTTTTTTAACAAATCAATTTTATTGCTACATATTAAAAAAGCATAAATCCATCCAAAGTGTACCCTGATTAAGTTTTGCTTCAACTCCTTGTTTGTACTTTCCCACCTTACTGGGACACCTTTTTACTGCCTCCCCACTCATCCAAATATTGCTAGAATTTCAAAAACCTGTTCATATCCTACATCTTCTTAGAAGTCTTGCCCACATTGTCCTTCCTCCTGTAAACTCTAAGTGTAATAGCTATACCGCATACTTCTCCTTGAGAGGGATTTAATATTGTACTTCATATCTGTTTTGAGGATGCTTATGTCCTGCTCCCCAGTCAGAATGTAAAATCCTAAAAATCAACAAGTTTATTTGGGTCCTGATAGCAGCCAAGGTAGCATCTTGGGCTTCCACTTGTTGGATGCAATAACCCCATCCAAGATAAATACTGGAGTAAGATTTTTTTCCCTCCTGGACACAAAGAATTGAACTCAATTCGTATTTGCAGGATGACATTATATTCTGTGATATTGTCCAAGGCACCTTTCCTCAGGCCTCACTAAAGCCGTTTGAGGCAAAATTCTGTTTCCTTACATATGTTCCTCCCGACCTTTGACCAGCAGGCAGCAAGAGATGGGAGAGAACCAACTTCCCTAATTAATAAGCAATAGGCATTTGAGGAATTTCTGTTGTATTTCATAAAGAATCAAGGACTTTGGCATAAACTGCTAACATGATTTACTCAAAGTCATATATAAATTACTATGAATAAGTAAAAAGTAAACCAGGGAGAAATCCATTATTTTCTGATTTATTTTTTTATATCATCATCACAAGTGATTTTAAAATTATTTATGTTTATATATGTACTTACTTATTTTAGACTAATGTTTTTTTTTTTAATCAGGAAAGATGCCCATAACATTTTCCTTTCTGGCAATCCTTACCATAACTTCATCTTGCCAATAATCAGGGGCTTTTTGCAGAATTAAGACTTTGGCTTGTTTCTCACGTCAATGGGGCTATTAATGATTTATTCCCAGGGTCATTCCCCAGAGCCTGTCCAAAATTTCTGGACATCTGGCATCTCCCTACATGTGGTATTCTGATATACCCTATCTTCTAATGTTCAAATCATAACCTATCACGATACTTCCGGATTTCAAAACTATAGGGGTGAAATGTTCAGCAATTATCTTCTAGGAAGAATCCTCTTCCTACCACCTTCACATTCCAACACTTTCAATTCTTTCCAGCAAGGAAATTTTCTCTCCTATCTCTCCTGGGACTCATTGGAATTTAATTGAAAAATAATATCACTTGTACTGGAAAAATGATTTTTTTAAACATGTTTCCAGCGGTGAGAAGAGCAAGCAAATCACATCGCCTTTAGGGGACTGTGCCGTGCCCCTCAGAGTGAATATGGAGGTTCTACACCCCCAGGGGGCTCTGCGCAGTGCGTGGAGCGTGCTGACCACGTGACCCGACGTGGATGCCTGGCACGCGCGCCCACTCCACCCAGACCAAGGAGGTGGAGGAGATCGCTGCCAGTAAGTGCCGCCGACAGCTGTCAAGCAGTTCCAGGACGCCAAGTTCAAGTTCCTGCTGCCCCACCTAGTCCTGCGGCCCAGCACCACCAAGGGGCCCAACACCTTCCTCTAGGGCCCCCTGACTGAGACGAGCCCCAATAAATCAGCGCAATCCCCGCCCCCCCCCCAAAAAAAAGATGTCACCATCCTGGGGCAAAACAAACAAACAAACAAGAAAACCATGAGGGTTTATATAAGTGAAGATAAGTTCCACTGATTTTGTGTCCTTACAATTTTAAAGAATGTCTTTTTAAATCATCAGTCCCAAATTATTCTGTTTGAAAAATAGAGCAAGTCCTCATTCTGTTTTTCAGAAGGTACGTGTTCATATTTATTAAGAAAACTTTAATAACCTTATTGAACTTTAATAATCCAATTATTGTTAAAATTGTTAGTTGTGTGATGTTTATTTTAGAAAGTCATCAGTTAGGGGAAGCGGATGTGGCTCAAGCGATTGGGCCCCTGCCTACCACATGGGAGATCCACGGTTCGGTTCCCAGTGCCTCCTAAAGAAGACAGCAAGCTGGTGCGATGGGCAGGTGCAGCGAGTTGATGCAACAAGATGACACAACAAGAGACACAAGGAGAAAAACATGGTGAGAGACACAACCAAACAGGGAGCAGAGGTTCCCAGTGCCTACTAAAGAGGACGAGCAGGACAGCGAGCTGGTACAACAGGCAGGTGTGGCAAGCTGATGTGACAAGATGACACAACCAGATACAGGGGGAAAAACATAATGAGAGACACAACAAGAGCAGGGAACAGAGGTGGCTTAAGCGATTAGGCACCTCCCTCCCACATCGGAGGTCCTGGGTTCGTTTCCCAGGGCCCCCTAAACAAAGAAGATGATCAGACAAAACAAGTGCAGACAACGAGGGGGTGAGGAGAGAGAAATGAATAAAATAAATCTTTTTTTAAAAAAAGGAATCAGTTAGAAATGCATTCTAAAGAATTATAGATGAAATGTTATCATTTCTGGGTTTTACCTTAGACTATTCCAGTGAATAAAATGAGTGGGGGAGGGATAGATAAAATAAGGTAGGCAAAAAGTTGACAAATGTTAAAGCTGGGTGATAGGTACATAGGGTTTTTTGTTTTTGTTTTTGTTTTTTTTTTACCGGGAGGTCCCAGGAATTGAACCCAGGTCCCTCCATATAGGAGACAGATGCCCAACCATTTGAGCCACATCTGACCCCAGTGCATAGGGTTTATTATGCTATTCTCTTTACTTTTGTGTCTGTTTGAAATTTCCCACAATAAAATGTTTTAAAATTCCATAAGTTTGTTTTGCTGTTCTTGTCACATCATTACCCTTTCGTCCTTCCCCAATCACACTCGCAAAGTATATATCCTTTTGGAGAGGTCTTCCTGAATCCTTATCCCAGTGAAAGAAGGAAAGAACCCCACAGTCTATTGTGGATTGCGCCAGGAGTCAAAGCCTGAGGGGCTGGTCACCTCCCAGCTTTCAGCTCTGTAGAGCCGCAGAGGTGTCTGATGACTACTTGGCAGGATTGACGGCTGATAATGAATTTTCTCTCTTCTGTGAAGTACCAAAGCTACAGGAGTTCGTTATGGGACACTGCTTTAAAACTATTGCACTGTATTTGTTTTTAATTGGCTTAAAATATACTGTATTAGCTCCCCAGATAATTTGCTGCGGGTAATTTGGTCTTCAGGAATCATGAAGAATTGCATGTCATACATGCTTGATAATGCAAAGAACAAGAAGACCCCGAATTTAGCAGAAGCAGCTTCAACATGTAGAAGACTTTTTTTTTGGGGGGGGGGTTAAAGAATTTTTTTTGTTAGGCCAGTAAAAAGAATTTATTGGGAAATGGGGGAAAAGAACAGAGCTTGCTGAGATGTGGGAGAGAAGGATGGAAATATGCAGCAAAATTTGGTGTGGGCTCTTCCAGGCAGAGAGAGCCTGTAGAAGACTGTTTAAAACAGTGATAAAGATGGAATTCCCACTGAGGGATGCTACGCAGTACTGCCGAAAATATGATCCATGTGTTGGTGGTGGACCACACATTCTTTGATTCCAGGCCACAAGAGAAGGACTTTGTGCCAGAATGTAAATCAGTGCTCTGCTTCCTTCATCAATAACATCTTGCCGTGGGGAAAAAAACTGTCAGCTAAACTAAACAACGTGCTTAGTGACATTCTGGAATACTTTGATTATCACTGCAATGGAAGGAATTTATCCATCAAGTAGTAAATGAGCCTAGAGACATTTGAAGGGGAGGGACACACAGCAGTCAAATGAGCACACCACAAATTTATATATTAATGGAAAGTACCATTTAACATAAAGAGTTACAGTTCCCCTGCGGAATATGTTTGAAAGACAGAAGTCATAATAGTATAAAGATGGGGGAAAAAGAGTGTAGGTGGGTGGATGGGTCACTGCTACTCCCTTATTGTAAGGACTATATTAATTGGGGGAGTGGGTATAGCTCAGTGGTTGAGCACCTGTTTCCCATGTACGAGGTCCTGGGTTTGATCCCTGGCACCTCCTAAAAAACAAACAAAGGAATATATTAATTGGATGTGCACTAGGCAGACCTTCTATATTGCATAAATAATATATATTGTGTCTATATACATTCATATATATACATACATATATATGTACATGTGTGTTACCATCTAAAATATAAGGAATATGTTATGATTTTAAAATAAGAATTCATTTGAAAGGGATACTGAATTAGAAGTTGCTCTTCATTAATATGTATTTTCCCAAGCAATACACACTAAAGGCATTATTTCTGTTATGTGGAAACCCCAAGCACTCTGTATAACGGACATCTTCACACTCTGAAGAGCTGCTCCTCGCCGAGCGCCCTGCTTACTGCCACTCCCAGCACAGGCGAGGGAGCAAGGGGGTCCCAAGGCCAGCCCTCCTGCGCTGACCCAGCCTGAGCTCGGGCCGTGAAATGCACCAGGCCTAGCGTGACCGACATCCTGGAGCATCCAGGACTGAAGGGCTTCCCAGGATAGGGACTTCCGGTGCTACAACCCGCACAGCCGGGGCACATCAGAACGGAGGACCAGGGCCGGGCCACTGGCCCAGCTTCAGCCCTGGAGCCCCTCCTGTAGAACCGTAGGCCTGAGACAGCTAAAGTGGCGAAGCCGTTTTCATACCACTTTTTTTCTCCTTATGTTTTAAAGGTGAAAGAACCATGTAATCAAGCCAACCTCCTGACCAAGCCTGATCCAAGAACCTTCTGGACCACTGATGATTCAGGTATCATTGGAATTCAAGAGTATTTAGCCCAGCCCTGTGATGTACAGGAGGCATTCTATAGTAAAGCCATAAAAAAGGCAAGGTTTGGGGGAATAATTGTGTTGGGTTGGTTGGTTGGTCGGTTGGTCATATCTAGCCTTGTTCTCAGACAGGAATTAAATGATGTATATTATTGTCATTTTACTTTTGTTGCGGCCAGCCAGAAATAACCCAAATGGCACTCTTGGGAGCACGATGAACAAAGTTCCATTACGCGCGGGCCCAGAGGACAGTCAAATCTCCAAAAATCTGAGCCCCGTTTTCCGATTTTCATAAGTTTATATAGGTACACTAACCTGACAAATTCCTGAGCAAGCGGGCGGGCAGTCGGGGTTACAAAAGAAGCGGTAATCTAAGCACCTTTTAAAAATACATATATATATATTTAAAAAATAACATTTATGTAAGCAAATGCACATATATGCATATATATTTATATATCATTTTACAAATATTGGTATGTATTGTGAAAAATTTGATTTTTATCCACAATTTAAAAAAAAAAAAAAAAAAAGCAAAGAAGCTAGGTTAGTTTATCTTTCTAAAAGCAGAAGGCCATTAGGGAGGAAAAGAGTCATTATCTGTATAGAGTTGTAAATTTCAATTCAAAGGGGCAGCCTGGGGTACTTATCTTCCTGACATGGATTCCATGGAGAAAAGGGGAGGAAGGAGGGGAGAGAGGGACCAGGGACCGAGTTTATATTTTAAAGCTGTGGGTTTCTGCTGAGGGCGGGGTTGGGATCCTGGGCGTTTCCCTCATCACTTTTAGTGGCTTCATGTAAGTTAGACATATTCTTTGCCAAAGTCAGAAACATTAAACATATGACAACAGAAGTAAATTTTGATCTGGTCAGCCACTTGACACATTAATGTTTGACGGTAAACTCCCTATTATGGAAGATGAGATCTGATGCACATCTACAGAAAGCCTTTCCCAGATGGCTCATTACGGTGCGGTAAAATGCCACTACTCTGACATTTAAACTGCATCTTCGAGTATGCTTTTTGTAGTATTTTGATTCCAACATGATATGAATGCCATTTGTTTATTAGTAGAGAAAGGAAAATTTACTTCTGGCCACCAAAGATGAGAAAGATATGTCAGATGGATCATTATTTATCTCCACATCGCTTGACTCATCTGTGATGAATAAAATAAACAAATGGCAGCTCAATGGATATTTACTCGGGTGAATTGAGTTCCTTTCTGGGGACTCAGCTTGCCCTAACTGTTACTTTACCCACCCATCTTTGAGAGTTATTTAAAAAAAAAGAAAACAATGTCAAGTTCTTCCAGACATGCTTTTGAAACCTAAATCAGTCCACATGACCCCTAGGCTTAAAATCCCCTCATGGCTTTCTATTATAATTAGAAAAGTCTGAATTTCTTCCCCTGCCTGGCGAGGCTTCATGCTCAGGCCTCCCTCTCAGCCTCAGTGTCTCCCAGGCTCCCCATCAGGCCAGTCCAGCCACCGCAGCCTCCTAGCTAAGATCAACCAGGCCACAGGCTTTTTCTTACACCAAGACTTTGACACTTGCTGTCCCCTTAGCTTGGAATATTCTTTCCTCTCTCCCAGAAGGAGGAAAGCGCACACAATTGTGCAGGACACAAAAGAGTAATTATTCACATTCTTTAATTTGTGTAAATAACCAACCTGGATCGTTTTTGGTTATGGAAATTAGTTTCTGGATTTGTCTGTGTATTTTAATATGATAAATTATCTTATACCTCAAATGTCTTTCATGAGACTATATATCAGTACTATCATTACATCTTCTTTTTCAATATATAAGGTGAATAACACATGGGTGCAACGTTATTGGATGTGATGTGTACTCAGGTGTTGGGGAGAGCATTTTCTGGAGATGGGAAAATTGAACTTGGGCAAGTGCACAAGTTCAAGTTTCTCTTGAAGGGTAAGGAAAGGATTTGAAAACCTAAGGTATCCAGCAATTGCACCTCTAGGTACATACACAAAGGGATTGAAAACAGGGCTCAAACAGACACTGGTACCCCAATGTCCATGGCAGCATTATTCACAATAGCCAAAAGGTGGAAACCACCCACGTGTCCATCGGCAGATAGATGATAAACAGAATGTGGTATGTCCATACAATGTAATATTATTCCCCCATAAAAAGGAATGAAATTCTCATAATGCTACAACATGGATGAGCCTTAAAAGCATTATGTTGAGTGAAATAAATAAACAAGACATATAAAGACAAACTATGATTCCACTTCTGTGAAATGACTAGAATAGGCAAATTTGTAGAGACAGAAAGTAGATTAGAGGTTACCAGAGGCTGTGGGGATTAGGGGAATGGGTAGGTATCGCCTAATAGGTACAGATTAATGTACCTGTTGTGAATGGTACATTACAATACAATTCAGTATAATGAAAAAGATTTGGTAATGGATGGAGGTGACGGTAGCACAACAAGGTGAATATAATTAATGCCATTGGGGGGCTGATGTGGCTCTAATGGTTGGGCGTCCGTTTCCCATTTGGAGGAAACTGGGTTCGATCCCCAGGACCTCCTGGTAAAATAATAAAGAAAACTATAGAAGGTGCGCGGGCTGCCAGGTCCCGTGAGCCATGCAGCAAGATGACGACCCAAAGGAAAGCCAAGATGACACGCGCCAAAAAAACAGGAACTAAGGTGGTGCGAGTGGCAGAACAACTCTCTCCCACATCAGAGGTTCCCAGGACTGAATCCCGGTGAAGACAGGAAGAGAAGGATGAGAAGAGAGGGCAGGAAATGGACACAGAGAGTTGCCCAGTGAATGGACACAAGAACAGCAAAAACGGTGGGGCAGAGGGAGGGAGGATAAAAATGGATAAAAAATAAATAAATCTTAAAAATAATAATAATAATAATTAATGCCATTAAATTGTACACATGAAAATGGTTAAGATGGCAAATTTTGTGTTTTATGTTTATATGTTATCACAATGAAAAAAATCTAAGGTGAATCATACCTTAGAATATTTACAGGATGGCAGGTATGACTTGAATTACGGGATCCATGAGTATAAATCTAATCAGAACCAGAGGAATGTTGTTTTCTTCTGACAGAGGATATAGTTCCTGCCATATAATTTAAAATTAAACTCATGGGAAGCGGCTGTGGCTCAATTGGTTGGGCTCCCATTTACCATATGGGAGGCCCTGGGTTCGATTCCCGGGGCCTCCTGGTGAAGGCAAGCCGGCCTGCAAGGCATGGTGAGCTGACACAGCCAGATGACCCTACAAAGGGAGACAAGCAGACACAGAAAAACGCACAGCAAATGGACACAGAGAGCACAAGCAGCAAGGGGGAGACAAATAAATAAAAATAAATCTTTAAAAATAAATAAACAAATAAAATAAAATTATACTTGGACAAAGAAGGATAGGACATATTCTTATAGGAAACAGAAGACGTCTTTTCATTCTTTTCACTAACACATATGTGCCATGAAGCCTAATTGCACAAAGTAAAGACACTAGAAAGGTTAAATAATAGGAGCTAAAATAATTAAGAGAGTGATAATAGACCTTACACCTTTTCTAATTAAATAGCATCTTGAGAACTAGTGATGATACCTAGTATTCGTATTATGCTGCACGTTTTTCCAAAGCGAGTTCACAAAATAATTTAATTTAGTGTTTGCAGCAAGCCTGTGAAAAAGAATGGGCAGCCCATCCTCACTATCCTGTTTTAGAGGTAAGGATGAGATAACTTGCTGGAAAAGCAATACCAGGGCTGGAAGTAGGACCAAGAGCTCATAGGCCCACTTCTCTGCCATAGTTTCTAGGAAGAAAAAGCTCCACTGTGAGAACCAGCTGGAACTAAACCCAAGCTTTCATCTTGTCTTCCTAAAAGCTAGTCAGAGACTACACCTGTTAGCAGAAGCAGGAGGGGTTGAGGAGGGGAGTGAAAGCTCTCTGATGTCTTCTTTTTCAAGGACCAGGCTTAGGGTCTAAACTTCCTAGTAATTTCATCTGTCAACTTTTTTCTGTTGTTTTATGTCTTTAGAAGAAATATGAAAGTCGCCAAGCAAATTGGCCTATTTTGGCCATCATTTTGGTCCATTAGTGGTACAACAGAAAGAGAAACAAGCCGTCCACTGGCTGATACTGCTAAGATGGACAGCACATGTGTTATAAAGAAGTAATGTAGAATGAAACACTGCAATTAAAAAGTAAATGATACTCGAAGTTATGCAAATCGAGTGGAATGGAAGACAGGAGGGGCATCTGCTTGAGACAGAATCAGAAAAGGACGCTTGGGCACTTTTAGCAGCTGGAGAAATTGTTAACAAGAAATCTAGGCCAGAACATGTAGAATAAGAGGAATAGGAATACTCTATATTGAATCATCTATTAAACACGTTTTAATATTTTCACATAATCACTGGAGTTACAAAGATGCAGTGCCCCTCCTGAAGCGGCTCCTCTGATGAAGATGCTCCCTGACAACCAACTCCTAAACCATTTTCTTTCTTAGTTGTTCTATTAATTACTGAGACAAGGGTATTAAACTCTCCACCTAGGGTGGTAGAATTGCCCTTTGCTTCTTTTAATGCTGTCAATTTTTTGCTTCATATATTTTGAAGCTCTTTAATTAGGCACATACTTTATATTTGTTATGATTTGTTATGATTTCCTGATGAGTTGACCCTTTCATTGTTATGAAATGTCCCTTTTTTCCTCTGGTGAAAGACTCTGTTTGAAGTCTATTTTTTTGTAACATTAATATACCAAATCCAGGCTTCTTATGCCTCTGACCATGGCATATCATTTCTATCCATTTACTTCCAGTCTGTCTTATATCTTGCAGTTAATAGTGCTTCTTTTGTAGACATCAGATACTTAGGCTTACCTTTTACATCTTGTCTGACAATCTCTGTTTTTTGTTTGGTATGTTTAGACCGTTTAAATTAATGTAATTATTGATGTGGTCAGATTTAAATATACCATCTTGCAATGTATTCTCTATGTGTCCCTTCTCTTCTTCGTTTGCCTGGTCTTCCTTTCCTGACTTCACTGGGATTATTTGAATATTTTGTAAGATTCAATATTAATTTATCTATTGAACTTCTAGTTATAGCTCTTTGCATTTTATTTTACTGGTGGCTATAGAGATCATAATTAAAAGCTTTAAATTTTCACAGACCATTGTAGAAACCTTGAAACTCTATGGATCCATTTCCTCCCCCTTCCTTTACATTAATTACAGTTGTCATATGTATTATCTCTACATATGTAATAAACCTACAGTACCATGTATTTGAAGTAAAAGGAAAACAGTGTCTTTTGCATTTACCCAGATATTTATCATTTGTATTAGTTTCCTAGAACTGCCAAAACAAATTACCACAAATTTGGTAACTTAAAACAATGGAAATGTTATTCTTTCACTGTTCTGAGGTTGGAAGTCTGAAATCAAGGCGTTGGCAGGGCCATGCTCTCTCCAACGGCCCTAGGAAAGACTCCTTCTCTGCCTCTTCCTCGCTTCTAGTGGCTGTCCACAATCCTTGGTGTCCCATGGCTTGTAGCCCATCCGTCTGCATCTCTGTCATCACAGGGTCTCTTCCCCCGTGTGTTGTCTTGGACTAAGGGCCCTGTAACCGTTGGGCAATTTGATGTAATTATGAATTCCAAAAATATAATTGGATCATGCTTGTAAACTGATCTGTTAATCTGGGTATAATTAGGTTAGGATTAGGGCATTGACTGGGCCACGTCAGTAGGGTGTTGAGCCCCACCCCTTGATGGGTGGGGAATCGAATATAAAAGGTAAGGCAAAGGACAGAAGAAGCAGTTTTTTGAGAAGCAGTTTTGATGTTGGAGAAAAGGGCCCAGAAGAAGAGAAGTGAGCCGTTCGCCTGATAGTCTACAGCTGACCTTGTGGAGGAACCAGAGGAGCTAAGCCCGGAGAGAAACGCAGCCCCGGGAAGAGAGGAACGCAAGAAGCCTGAACCCTGGCAAACGTCTGCAGCTATCTTGCTTCAACACGTGGCAATGGACTTTGGTGAGAAGAAACTTAACGCTTTATGGCCTGGTGTCTGTGGACTTCTACCCCAAATAAATACCCTTAATAAACACCAACCCATTTTTGGTATTTCACATTAGCACCCCTTTGGCTGACTAATACAGGCCCACTCTACTCCAGAAGGCCCTCATCTTAACTACTTACAACTGCAATGACCCTGTTTCCCAAAGCACCACATTCTGAGGTATTGGGGCTCAGGACTTGAACATACCTTTTGGGGGGGGGACACCAATCAGCCATAACACCATTTCTGATGCTCTTCATTTCTTCCTGAAGATCCAAGTTTCCCTCTGATATCATTTCCCTTCAGCCTAAGGAATTTCTTTAGCATTTCTTATAATGCTGATTTGTCAGCAGGAATATATCTGGGTTTTCTTTCATCTCTTTAAGACTTTATGAATTACAATATCTTTATGTCATTGTTGAGCAATATTTTTGTCAGATACGGAATTCTGTGTGGACATTTTTATTCCTTTCATCGCTTTAAAGAAGCAGATCCATGTCTTCAGGCCTCTATAATTTCTGATGAGAATTCAGCAGGTATTCAGATCATTGCTTCCCTGAATGTAATGTTTTGCTTTATTTATTTATTTTTTTTAACTTTGGTTTATATCAGTTTGACTATGATGTGCCTAGAATGGACTTTATATTCTTTGAGTTTTAGGCACTTCTCGGGTTTAGGAAGTTAACAATTCTTTAAATCTAGCAGCAGTTTTCTTAGAATTTGAATCTGAGGTATGCAAGTGTCTCTCATGTGGTTCTATACTGCAGCGAGTCTTTTCTTCCTCCCTGTATCAGTTTTCTAGTGGAAACTTTCCCCAATGCCCTTCATTTTGTTAACTGGAAACACAAACTAAAGCACTTTCTCTGCAATCCTTTGCAGCATACAAACTTATGAGCCTGTAAATGGATTCTGCTCAAAGATAATGTCTACTCATTGCCACAGTATGAATTTTATTGTTTTAGCACTTTTACCAACCCCTGAAATAATTTTAATAAAATGATTCCATCATTTCATATGGAAAATATGTTCCAGTGAATGGAATATTCCCCATTTAAACCAACCATCGTTTGAAAGTATTTTACTTCTTTAGTCTATTTGTGGTCTCTTGATACACAGTTTAAATAGAGTTAAATATTAGGGGTAACCAGCAAACATTGCTGAATAGAAATAAAAGTTAAATGAAAACATCTTATTTTGTTAAGAAGTGAGAAATCACTGCAGCTACCTCCTTCTGAAATTCCGTAGGATTACTTAGCTTTTCTCATTCCGTATCTTTTTTGTGTAAATACGAGAAGGGCAGAAATGGGGGAGCAGATGTGGCTCAAGCAGTTGAGTGCCCACCTCCCACATGAGAGGTCCTGAGTTCGGTTCCTGGTGCCTCCTAGAGAAAAAAACAAACAAAAAACGAGCAGACAACAAGCAAAGACAACAAGAAAAAAAACAAAACAAAGACAACAAGCAACAAACAAAATGAGCAGGAAGCAGATGTGGCTAAAGCAGTTGCACGCCCACCTCCCACATGGGAGTTTCCAAGTTCAGTTCCGGTGCCTCCTAAAGAAAAAAAAAAAACAAAAAAACAAACAGACAACAAGTAAAAACAATGAGCAGACAATGAGGAAAAAAAAAAGATTAAACGAGCAAACAGACGAGGCAGCTAACTCAGGGGAACTTGGGACCTGCATGCGAGGTCCCAAATTCAATCCCAGGTCCCAGTACCTCAAAAAAAAAAAAAAAGAAAAGAAAAGAAAAGAAAAGAAAAGAAATAGCATGCTTGGTTGACATATGCAGATATTCATATAGATAGATGTAGAAAAATAAGTACCTTTTTTAAAGTTAAAAAAAAAAAAAGCATAGGAAAGCGGATGTGGCTCAATCAGTTGGGCACCCGCCTACCACACGGGAGGTCCTGGGTTCAGGTCCTGATGTCTCCTGGAGAAGATGAGCAGACACAGAGAGCAAAACAATGAGCAGACAGACAAAGGAACCATGGGGGTGGGGGTGGTGGTAAATAAAATAAATAAGTATCTTTAAAAAAAGACAAAAGTAATAAATGCTTGTCATAAGGAAAAACATAAAAAATAAGAAAGGAAGAAAATCAATCACCCATAATCCTACTACCTACACTTTTGTTCATTAGGTTTAGAATCTCTCCTGCTTTCTCATGCATTCCAGCATTTGTTTAGACAATAAGCAAACAGGCTACACAAGTTTAGTTTCCTTCCTATTATCTTTGGCTTTAGGCTTTGAAACCTGAATGGTTTGTTTTTGCACACCTTTGTTTTTGAATTGCTCCTGCAGTGGTCTGTAACATCCTCTTAAATTAGAATTTCAAAGTAGAGTGGGATTTCCCGAAGCTTTCAATATGTGTGTGTTTTCCCAGTACTATTATTGGCAACACAGATGATGTTCTTTGCTTAGAGGAAGGTGGATAATGAAGTGGTTAAACAATAGTTTCTTTTGCATGGGTCAGGAGTTTAGCTGGGCCCTTGTTTCTTAAACTGCCAGGCAGGAAAATGTAACTAACTCCTGGATGCTCCCCCTGGACATTTACTTGAAGTCTTCTTTTAGCAAGAAAATGTCTAGATTTCCTTCAAGCATATGTGTGAAGGAATATTTGAAATGATCATTGAGCAAGTATTAGCCACTTGAAATTGCACCCCAGAGGGGAAAACTTAATATGCCCTTACAGTGTCAGGATTATGCATTGTTTCTTCACATTTTCTAATTATTCATCTATTCACCGTACTTTAAAATTCAGCCAAAGTTTCTGGGGATGTAGAAATTACCATAAAGTGTGTTTTCATATTTACTCAGGAACAGTAATAGTTTGTGTACCAAGTCTAGAAATGAAATGATTCATAGTATGAAAACATATGGACCAAAAAAATATTTCAGTATTTCAGAGAATATATATATAATTAGATCATTGAATCAATATAAGGAGGAGGATTTGGTTACATAAATTTTAAAAAGTGAAGAAAATATAATCTCTGGGTTTTTCTTCTTAAGAAGCAAAACACTATCATATTTATATCTAGGAAACAGTTGTTTTGTCCCCTAACGTATGGTATTATTGAACAACAAAGAGAAAAATATGATAAGAGGTACACATGACCTGCTTACATGGGAGTTTTCCATCTAATACATCTGGCCAGTGTCGTCATGGTAAACTTTGTCTCTTGCTATTAAAGATAAAACAAAGTAAAAATCTAGGGATTCGTAGAAATCCTTTAAGTGGACTGACCTCTTTTACTCTGATGCTAACTACAAAAACAGTGGCTACCTCAGCAATAAAAGTCATCTTACATACAATGAAAATGTCCAGTGGCCACCACAACACCGCCAATGGGAGCAGAAATGGAGTTCGACTTTGGAAAGGACAGAGGCACCGTCTTGAGAATCTAAATCTTATCTGGCCTCTTCCTCAATCAACACAAAAGTCCCATTTGAACACCAGCGTCCTAAGAGGCCCCACAGCTTCTTGTGGATGCTCAGTCACAGACTCCGTCCTACTCTGTCATTCAGGTGAACAGTTTTTGCTTTTCATGCACAAAAGTTTGGTCAATAACCTCAAAGTGACAATAGCTGCTGGCATTCTTGACTGATTAGCCCAACTAGAGTCTTTTAGTTTTAAGTTCTTACACACTCAGATGAAGGTCCACCAACAGACTCAGGTTGTCCGACGCCAGGTCACAAATAAAAGTAAATACCATTGGGCATGAGAAAAAAATGTACAGGCAGATGGTGTCACATCTCAGGTTAGAGTCCCCAACTCCTCAGCTATCCCCCTACTCCCTGAAGTACCCTCCAGGACATGCAGTTCTTAACAGAGTTCCTTGCATGCAATATCTGCTCTATCAAATATGTGCTGAAAGAATGAATACAATTAGTGCTTCCCAGAAAATAAAGTAGAGGAAGAGCTGTATTGATAGCCTTGTAACGACTAAATCCATCAGGAGGGCAGAGGTGTTTCCTTGTCCAGTTGCCAAGCTACCTCTCCAACTCAAACTTTTAAACATCACACTTGAGATTCATCCCTCCATCTTAGAAAAGGTAGCCATAATCACCCTTAGCTTCCTGACCCAGTTACCTGGATGCCACACAGGCGTTTGGCCATTCCCCCAGCCAGCCTTGCGTGGTCTAGTTAGTGCTGTGAGCCGTGGAGTCAGGCTGCCTGGGTTCAACTCCCATCCTCAACGCTTATTACCTGCGTGAGCCCGGGCACAGTATTAGTACCCCTGTTGTTTCCCTCTAGTTCATCTGCAAAAATGGAATATTAATCATAGATGATGGAGTTTGTGAGGGCTAAGTGAGATAATGCAGGTAAAGATACTTAGAACTGTCTAGCGTATAATTAGTGATCAATGATAGCTCTACTTCCTTGGAGGGAGAACTAGACCATCTGTGCACGCCTCAGCACAGTCCCCCTGCCCTATATAGGGCTTACAAACTAAGATTGATAGAGTAATACATTGTATTTTATTTTATCATTACTGTCACTCTATTATACTTCACTGGACCTACAGCTTGTTCATGAACCTCATCGTTTGCTCTATTCCATTATCTGGGGCCCCAGACATGAGACTGATAAGCTTCCTGGGAATAGACATGTGGCCGGACATAAAATCCTTGAGCTGTAGAGAACCTTAGACATCACCTAGTCATTTAGATAAAAGATCACATTCTTAAACAGGGGACTGTAAAGCAAAAGGCACTTTGGTTTGCATGACCATAGCCATCTACAGTGCTTTAGAGGGTCCCAAGTTCAAGGATGGGGAAGTATTCCAGTGAGTAGTGAAATGTCATTTCTAAACTGTCTAGAGATATTTAGAGTTATGCTCATTTTAGCATTTGAGTTCAGTTTGACAGAGGGAAGTTGGTCAAAGCTGGTCCCCAGGCTTGCTCTGCTGCCAAGTGTGTGAATGTGTGACTGCAGTTTAGCTCAGCACACAGAGGCTCCCTCACTGTCCCTCAGATTGTGGAAATTAAGGGTATGGCTTTCTGAGGCTTTACTGTTGGAGCAAAATCTGTTTCTACCTTTGTTAACATTTCACAATTTTCTCTTTGTTTTGACCAAAATGATTTGTTATTTCTGTTGTTTCATTAAAAACCAGTGTTTCACAATGACTGATTTTTCTGATTCCTCGGGGCTCTTTTCAATTATTTTTACACAGTATTTCCTTATGCCCATTTTCTACGAATCATTCATTTCATGGTCAAGATCTTTCATTTCTGTTGTCTTAAGGAATGTTTTGTTATGGCTAAAATGTACCAAGGAAATTTCCTCACTTAGCAAATGCAAGGCAAGTACATTAAATGCAACTTCCTAATTTTAGCAGTTATTTTTCTCATATCTTAGTGAATGTTGTCTAGTTTTATTAGTTTACATTAGATTAAAACAAAGTAGTGATTTCAATGGCAGCTAAAGTTAAAATGTCCTTGTGTGTTTTATTATTTTATTTTTATTTATTTATTTTTTTTTTAAGATTTTATTTATTTATTCATTTATCCCCCCCTTGCTGCTCGCGCTCGCCGGGTCAGCCAACCACGCCGCGCGGGCGGGCCCGCCCCCACCAGGAGGCCCCGGGAACCGAACCCGGGGCCTCCCACATGGCAAACGGGAGCCCCACTGATTGAGCCACAGCCGCTTCCCTGTTTTATTATTTTAAACAGGTGAAATATTCAGCCTTTGACAATTTTCTTTTTGCCTAAGAAGGGTATCCCATAATACATGATACATAATATATATTGTATAAAACAATATTTTGGGATGCTATATGTCTATCATTGGAAAAATAACTGGCATAAAAAGGAGAGGGGGCTGGGAATTTTGTCCTTAATAACAAAAGTATTTTAATTGGTCAAATATAAACATAAGTTTTAAAATTTGAAGAATAATTTTGCACTTTAAAATTGGACATTGTAAGGAGAACAGGCCAATAGCTAATAATGAAAACAGGCTATCCCTGGGATGGATTGGTCCACAGAGGGGGAATGTGGGGTCGAGGTGACCCGTGGGTTTGGGAGGAGGCAAGAGATGGAGGTAAGCTAGCCAGGAGAATGGACAGGGAACCTCCCAGTAAGCTCATTTGTAAAAGGAGAGTTGACTGAAGTAAATGAACTCTAAGATTCTGTTAACTCAGAAATCCCTTTATTCTTTTAAGGTAGAAATTGACAGTAAAAAGAAAATGCAAATGGCTTTAGGAAAAGATGAGCTGAGAGGGGACTGGCGTTGCTGGCATTGACTTAATGAGCAATGTACAGTCCTGGCCTCGGAACCCTGGCCAACCCTCCTTTCTCGGAAATGTGTGGCAATTGGCTCTCCCCACTGATTAAAATTTTGGCTTTTAGAGGAAAATTTTCTATTCATAGTTCAGCTGCGCTGTTCTTGTTGGTGTTAACTTATACAATACACTTGAGCTTTCAAATTGTTCTCCCATACCTAATCTCATTTGATCTTTCCAGTCACTCTGAGGGATTAGCAAAATGGATATTCACCCTGACGTACTTGAAGAAGTTAAGTGTTTTGCCCAAAGCTAAATACTGAATCACCAGTGGTGGGATCCAGAACTGAAGTCAGATCTGAAAATCCTTCCAGCTCTTTGTATTGCCTCAAAAAGGTTAAGAATGGAACCACACAAAGGAAATAGCTTGAATGTGAACACAAATGTTTGAGGATAGTGCAATAAGTAAATGATGAGACTCAAAATCCGAGGCGATATTGACAGTGGGCAGGGGGACCTGGGGGAGGGAGAAAATTAAGGCAAACAGAGGATTTTTCAACAGAAGTGGGATATATCACATCCCTCTCAGCCCAGCATGCTGGTAGAGTCTGTGGAGAAAAAAGCAAAAGTTTTCACCCTTGAGAGCTCAGGTAGGAAAACTGTACGGACATAGTAAATCCAAGTTGAAATGATGATAGCTGCCTAAGACATGGGAACACTCTCGTTTGGGACAGATAGGCAGGCAGATTATTATACCCGTTAAAAACGGGGCTTTGGGTATCAGAAGAAACCAGATTTACATTCTGGTTTTGTTATTACCAGAAATGTCACTTGACATAAATAGCATTTACCCCTTTAAGGCGCAGATCTTAAGATTGTTTAAGGGGATGGTAATAGTTTTTTGTAGCATCATTATGAGTAGTGAATGAGAAATTGCATAAAAAGTTCTAAGCATGGTATCTGATATCTGCTATCACCACTCAATAAATGTTAACCATTATAACTGATGGCCCAGCTGGTGGAAGTTAGAGAGGGGTATGCTCATTTCTGCTTATCAGTGTGCCCTTATCACCACCGTCATGCCTGGCTTTAAAATGTTAGAAGAGCTATTACTTTAAAAACTTTAATGAAGACATTTGAACAGCCTAAGGAAAATTTTCAAACAATTGGAGCTAAGTGACAATAGTGCAGGTGGCCCTGGAATTGAAGGTGATTCCAGTGAAGAATTTGAGAACTTGCTCCATGAATGGCTCTTGGGATTGTTACAGGGGTTCGTGGTTCTTAATCATCTCCCACTGACATGTATCACCTAAGCAAAGGACCAAGGCTTTCAATGTTCAGTCTCGTGTTCTAAGGGTGAAAAATAAAGATAAAATAGGAGAAAGTGGGGTAGGCCGAGAAAATTCATCCAGCGATGGCTGAACTTCAACTGTGTGCAAAGAGTGTGCTGGGAAGTGGGGAAATACAATGACACAACACAATCCTGCTCTCTCAGTGTGTCACCTTACTAGGAAGGTGTGAGCATGCACCTAGACTCCTGACCTCCCTGCCGAGCTGAGGGGCGGGTGCTGGTGGTGCCGAGAGCAGCGGAGAGCCACGGCTGATCTTTGCAGCTGGGAATGGAGAGCGGGATTCTCAGCATGTCTTCTGCAATTCTAGGCAATCATACAGGCGTAACCAACACCTCCCAAAGTGATAGGTATAAGAAGGTGCATTTTTCCAAGGCTTTTTTAAACATCAGAAAGACTACGGGCTTCATATCCTGGCATACTAGGTGTTTGGCAACTTCACATGGCCAAGTAGTGGTGGTGGTGTGTGGAAACTCTGAAGTTTCCACAAAGAATGTTGTGTGCTGGAACAATGCCTTTCATACTTTTAGTCAATAATTTCAAACTCATATATGTTTAAATTTCAAATACAGAGACTTTAAAAAAAAAAAAGTCAGGTAGTATATTTGCTTGGTAAACTGTTAAAATGCCCACTCCCCATGGTTACAAAGAATGTTGCAAATTATTAATTAAAAAGGGAGTGGGTGGACAACAAAAACAAAAATATTCAACTATCAGAGCTTGCCGGGAAAGTTCTAAAAATAGTGAAATGTGTTCTGAAATCTACTATGTGCTAAGAAAGCAGCAAATGAAGATGTAGAAACCCTCAGAAAAGAAAAATCCAAAAGCATAGTATCAAGTCAGTGCATTTTCCTCTCTGTAATTATGCATACATGATATCAGTGACTCTATGGCATCACAGGTTTCACCCCTCGGGGAGGCGTGTGCATGTGTATGTGTATGTATGTGTATGCATGTGTTTTCGTATGTCTATACGCATGTGTATTTGTGTGTCTGCATGTGTGCTGATGTCTGTGTAGCTGTGTGCATGTGCATATGCATGTGTGTATCACAGAGACAGGAAACACACCCACCTTCTTGAGTCTAAGCACTGTACCATAGGGACACTTATTTCAAGGCCTTATCATGTAGAGAAGGATAGCTTGAAAGGATAGAAAGTAGACAGGTTTTGGGCTAAATGTTCCTTCAGGCTTTCCAGCAGAAAGAAAATTATGGAAAGATCTTATAATTACAAAATCACAAGTAAGCCCTCAGAGAAGGCTGTGTTAGGCCTCAAACTTTTGAGGAAAAATGGTTGATTGAGAAGAGTTAAGCAGGTTAAGACGGCATACTTTTCATAAACCAGGTTCATCTGGCATCATTAATGAAGAGAGTTCTCTCCTCCCCCTGTCCCTTCATTCCTATGTATCTGCAAATGCAGTGGACAGATTGAGCTGCCATCGTTGGCTGGGCTGGGATGGGGGGGGCGGGGGGGCGGGTGACTCTCAGGGAAGAGGCTGCTTCTCAGACTGAACTGTGCCAGTTTCGGAACGAAAGCTTGCTATCGCTTTCTTTACATTATAAGCGGATGATTGATTCTCTTTAGTAAACTGCCCAGTGTCTCTTGGACATGATCTGTACAGCACGGCACTTGCAAAAAGGAGGTTCCTAAAAGGAACATCTTCGAGAGCCTTCGGCTGCAAACAGAGGTCTGTCTCATGAAACCAATGGGACTCTCATCTTAAAAGTCAGTCTTTGTAGACAGTGAAGAACTTGAGGGTCAAAAAGAATTTGGGGGACAGTGGTAAAAGGAAGGAAAACAAGGAGACATTTTTCTGACTCATTGAAAGATGGTGTGTGGAACAGAGGCTAAATCGTCACCTTCACACGCTGGGAGGAAAAGGCCTGCATGGTCTCTGTGCCAATGCTTGATTCTCCGAATTTGCCAAACCGTCCATCGAATGCTTTCTGTAGAAAATGGCATCCATCTTAGTCTTCTTTAAAACCTGTTACTCAGGATGATTGTTGAATGCCCCTGTTGGACCAAAGGAAGAGACTTGATTTCACAATCTTCAGTGTATATCATTCTTAAAATCTAGTTGCTTAGTTTCTCAAGTGACTTAGTAGCATAATATACAATATGCAATAAGGTAATGAAATAAATAAACTGGAGATTTATTTGTTTTGTTTTAAGTGGGGTCTGAATGCATTGCTGGGGAAATGCCCCCTTGGTCACTAGGAGCAGGGACAAAAAGTAAATTCGGTTATACCTGTGCTGGCAATACACAAGAGGCACAGCCAGCCGGCCATTTCATTCCTTCAGAAATATTTGTGCAGCACCTCTATGTGCCAGGCCCTATTCTGGGCACTAGGGATCCTGCGGAGACTAAAACAGCTGCTCTCTCTGTCTCACAGAGATTACTCTGTAGTGGGGGGAACACAAACAATACAAGAAATGATGTAACGACCTGCAGGTAACCAAAATTGGACGAGTGACAAGGGAGGGCCAGCAGGTCACTTTAGATCCACCTTTTAGGCCATACTACTCTGAGATCCACCTGGAGAGAAGGAGGCCACCCCGTGAGTGTCGGGAGGAGAGCATTCCAGGCCACGGGCTGAGTGAAGGCAGAGTTCCAAAGCCAGGCACGAGCTGGGCCTGCAAGGGAATGGAGAGCCACGATGGCGTCAGCCTGGAGGGCCAGGGGGGTGGTGGAAGGAGAGGAGCGCCCGGGAGGAGAAGGCAGCTGAGAAACATGAATTAGGCTCCACGTCCAGAGAGGCACCTGAAATTTGAATAACTAAGACCAGGAGAGCCCTGACTGAGGGCTGCAGGGCAGGGGGAGGGGTGACAGTGCTAAAGGACTAGTCAGGGGCGGGGTCTATTAGAGGAAGCCACACGAGGTGGTTTGGGGCCTCCAGAAATTCCTTGGGGATTTACTTTCTCCCAGATGTCACAGAATTCTCCAGGAGACCCGAAAGCTCATTCTCCACTTGAAAAAGATGGTATTTTAAATAATCAAACGTGGCCAAGGGTGCATTTTAATGACATTAGGTCATGGCTGGGGCTTCAGAAGAGTAGAAGTACCTATAAGCTTTTTTTGCTTTTTGGAGAAGTGCTGTTCAACCTAACAAAATGAATATATTCCATGCTCTCCCCTAGTACAGCAATGCTGTTGTCTTTGTTAGAGTCAGGTGTAGCACAAAAGAGGTGGTTCCTAGATGTGAGGATCCAAAATACAGGTGGGATCCTTTTCCCATTCCCAGGAGGATAAGCCCAATGACCTAGAAAAAGCACCTTATACAATAGCTGACCTTCTCAGCGCTTTTTCAATGATTCCACCTTCTCAATAAGCCCATCTTAACATTCTATTGTTTTCCATTCACCCTGAGTCACTGAACACTCCTTTGGGTTAGCTTTCGGCTTACTCTGGCTCTTTTCATCCTAAACTTCGAACTCTTGGTAAACAAGCTTTTTTTTATATAAATTTATTTTTTTTTTATTTTAATTTTATTTTATTTCTCCTCCCCGCTCCCTTGTCACTCTCTGGGTCCATTCGCTGTGTGTTCTTCTGTGTCTGCTTGTCTTCTCTTTAGGCAGCACCAGGAACCGATCCTGGGACCTTCCCAAGTGGGAGAGAGGCACTCAGTCTCTTGTGCCACCTCAGCTCTCTGGTCTCCTGTGTCTCTTATTGTCTCTTCTCTTGTGTCTCTTTTTGTTGTGTTATCTTGCTGCATCAGCTCTCTGCTAGGGCCAGCACTCCACGTGGGCCTGCCCGGAAATTGAACCCTGGACCTCCTATATGGCAGATAGGAGCCCAATCGTTTGAGCCACATCCGCTTCCCGATAAACGAGCTTTGACTCCCAGCTTGTGGCGTTTAGTTCTTTGATGTAGCACATTCTGGGACACTGTCTGGAGGGAGAGGGAATGAGGAGGGGAAGCTGGAAGAACACAGCAAATAATCTTTTGGCCTCTCCTTGGCCCAGCAGCCTAAGGCGCCTGTGCTGTCCATGCCCTTTAAAGACAGCACACAACCACTCAGTGCATTATTTCAGCTGGTTGGAGCTCACTCGAACCCTTTGCTTTGTGTGGTGCATCCTGTTCATAGTTGTGATGTGTGTAATGGGCTGGTGGGCATAGACATGTCGTATTTTTTAGGTGAGTTTCCCACTTGAGTAGACACTGACTAAATGCTTTGTCTTTATTTTTAATTTTATTATTTTTAATTTAATTTAATTTTAATTTTATTAGCGAAGTTGTAGGTTTACAGAAAAACCATGCATAAATATCTTGCATGAGTGTGGTACCTTTGTTATAATTCACAAAAGAACATTTTTATAATTGTACTATTAACTATAGCCCATCATTTACAGTAGGGCTCAATGTGTTGCACAGTCCTATCTTCTTAAAAATTTTTCCTTCCAATAAATATATACAACCTAAAATTTCTCCTTTTTACTACGTTCACATATATAACTCTGTGCCGTTAATTACATTCACACTATTGTGCTACTATGACCACCATCCATTACCAAAACTTTACAATCAACCCAAATATAAACTCTGTACAATTCTAGCTTTAACTCCCCATTCCCTACCCCCACCCCGTTCCCTCGTAACCTATATTCTAGATTCTGCCTCGATGAGTTTGTTTGTTCTAATTATCTCATACCAATGAGCCCATACAATATTGGACTTTTGTGTCTGGCTTATTTAACGTTTCACAACGTTTCACATTGTCCCATTATACAGACGTGGATGTGAAGGCTCAGACGCTGCCTTGTCTAAGGTCTCTCAGCTGGTAGCCCTCAGTTGTGGCTGGTTCGCGAATGCTGCAGAACCTTATCTGCACAGGCCCCCTGAGCTGGCTGTGTGAAGAGACATAAAAATGCAGGAAGTGTGCATGCAGGATAGAAATCAAAAGGAAGGTCACAAAGCTGTTTGCATTAAAACTATGACAGTCCGCCTGCCAGCCACCTCAGCCCTGGTTTTCCCGCTGCTGGTTACCATTGTGTTTGTTCTTATTTTGTTGCTGCAATTTGTAGGCAGGATTTACAGGGAATAGTGCCTGGGGCCCTGAGCTTCTGGTGCTTCTTCCTAGATTGACTATAGGGTCAGAAATGGGAAAGACTTGGGCAGAGATTTGTACTGAGCAAATTAAAACTTTCAGGTTTCATTTTAATTTGACAAAAGATGCCCTCCAAAATTCAGGCTCTTTTTGTACTATTGACACTTTGTAAAGATAACGGGAGTAAAAGAGAGCCTTTTATAAACCTTCTTCATGTAGTTGCAACTTTAAAAGGTGTGTCCCAAGAAGGATTTGGCCTGCAGATTGCAGATCCCCTGCTGCCTCAACCCAGAGCTTGGGCAGTTGGGTTTGATGGACTTGTAGGGGAAGTTGGTGTCCAGTGGATTCACCTGGACAGAATGGAGGGCAGAGGGAGACAGGGCTAGAGAAAGGGCTCCTGACCCAAAGCTCACCCACTGGCTCCTTGCCACAATGCCCGACATTTCATCAATACAAATTCATTTCTTTGAATTGACAAATGTCCTTTTAAAATGCAAATACCTATAAATAAAGATGTGCCTATAACATATAATGTTGTCAATAGGCCCATCGACCCCTTGAGTTCAGAAAGGCACAGATAACATTAAATTTGGACTTAAAAATTTCTCCAATTTACTCTTCCATCCAGATCAGGTTACCATTTTTCATAATCATCTAGAAATTTCCCTAGACTTTATTTTCCCTGTTAACCCTGAGGGCCAAATATAAAGCTGTCAGATATGTGCTATTCCTCACCCTTCACATTTTCTTCTAGTTGACAGTTGTTTTTTTATTTTTATTTATCATTCTCCGGATTATGCTAAATCAGAACTGACAACGTTCCAAAGATGGAGCTTTCCATCTGGCAAAGGCCCACTGGTTTGTCGCTACGCAGATTACCCATTCCTGCCCTGTCAAGTACTACCACTGGTCTCCTCAAGAGTATCTGATTTATTCCCTGAGTGAAATTAAACATTTACTACAAAACCTTACCCCTACCCTCCCACCACCCTTTCTTCCTAGAAGAGATGAGTGAAGAACATTGAAAAGATTGCTAATCCCTATGCTAGACTATAGCTATGTTTGCCTAAACTGTCATCCATTTTCCAACTACCTAAACTTCCCCATTCCACCGTCCTAGACTTCCTTATATGTTGTGGTTGTACATTTGTTCATTTTAAATTTTAAAAATAATTTTAAATACACACACACATACTCCTTGAGACGGTAATGGTTGAGTTGTCAATCACATTTTGGTTTGAATTAACTTTCCAAATGACACTGGAATGAGCCACTTCTTAAAAGCCCTGGTGGATTTCTCTTGGTGGGTTTTAGATCTCCTCACAGCATGGCTTAATCTTAATCGACTCAACTGACCTTTGAAGGCTAATTCCCCGCCCGACCCTGGCTGTGTGAGCTCCTGATTACCACTGCATGTCTTGCAGCTCATACTGCCCAGAACACTGCTCTGTAAGAATCTGTTGTTGAATGCCTAGGACTCTACCAGACACCGGGTGACTCTGCAGGTCAATGATTGGCACCCCCTCAAAAGGATGTATTTTAAAGATTTTATTAGTTCCTCATTTATTGGGGCATGGGGGAGTGTGAGGAGACAGAATTGGGCCATCTAGGGCCTCTTTTTATTTCACATGAAAGTGTTCTTTTTCCCACTTCAGCTGGAGCAACACCAGGTCCACTTTGCCCACATGTAAGATCTGAGTAAGGACCATATTTCCAAATGATTCCAGAGATGCTCCATAGCACCTAGAGTTTAGTACACATGCTTTTCCTTCTGCCTCCAATGACTTTCCTCCTTCCTACCAGCTGGTCTTTCCAGGATCAGCCCAAATATCATTTCCTTGTGGCGATTTTCCTGGCCAATTCCACACCTCCTTCTTCTCCCCTCTTTCTGCTCTTCTGTGGCAGATTGCTCAACACTCTGCATTGTATTGTAAGTTATGTGTCTCCGCTGTCCGAATGAGAGCTTCTGTGAAGCCAGATAACTGGGTCACTCATATTTGTATCCTTTGACCTTAGCATTTGTACTTGCTTAATAAATGTGTGTTGAATGCTTGTATGGAAGGATGGGAGGGAAGGAGAGGGAGGGAGGGAGGGAGAGAGATAAGGAAGAATTGGGTCAACATCTCCTATAGTAATTAGCTGAGAACAGGGCATTTAGGCAGCCGTGTTGGTGGGAAGGAGGGTGGGGAAGCTCTTGCAGGTTTTAGGGCACCACAGGGGATGCCAGTGCAGGGACTGGGAAGTGGTGGGGCACAGGGGTCAACTTCAATGACAAAAAAGGGTACAGGAAATAGATAAATTTGGTCCTAAGAGCAAATCCTGCTACCTCACAATTTTGCCTATGATCTGCCCAACTCAAGAGATATAATAACAATAATTTGTTTACACCTTAATAGTTTAAATTTTTAGAGAAAGAACAACATAAGGCCTTCATACAAGAAAGCCAAATGTACGTTATTTAACAAAATCTTATTCCAAGATTCTTATAGTATATAGTCTTATTCATTCGAAACCACGGTCTTGGAAAAAAAAAACCACCTCTGCATCATTTGAGCTTGTAGTTTTGTGGGTTCTCCCCAGTTAGTAACACTATTATTCTAAAGAACATGTTCTTCCTTTAGTTACCTACTATATCATATTCTTATTTTCTTTAGGCATGTTAATGTTCATAATTATGAATATGTAAGGTAATAAGCCCTAAGAAGCTGTATTCTATAAATGGACATTTATTTCGCCACCTTTGCTAGTTACTTGTCTATAATAGTGATCTTGGATGAACTCATTTGTCATCAACATTTTCTTTTTGATGAATACTGTAGAAAGGAAATGCACTTGGTGACAGGCTTCAACACAAACTGATCCATTTAGTTGCTCTCTAGAGTAGTGATTATGTTTTCTGGTATGTCAGTGTCCTTTTTTGTATGATCCTCCAAGGAAAGGTTTCTGGAGGCATCAGTGTGGGCACCCAAATCATGCATAGGACTGTTCTGGAATTTATGGCACTTTGAACAACGTAATATATATATATATATATAGTGCCCTGTTGTTAATGGAAGGTATTGTCCCTGGGGCATTAAGACTAACACATCTGGAACTTGAAGAAGCAGAGACAAATACCACACCATGGGTTGGCTTAGCAAGAGGAATTTGTCCCACCATTTCCAAGGTTGGAAGGTTTGCTTCCTCCCAGTGTCGACAACCTTCCAGCTGGCTGGCAGTCCTTGGGGTTCCTTGGTTTTCCTGTCACATGGTGATGTCCCTTCCTTTCTCTCCCGGGTTCTGTTGACTTCCGGCTTCTAGGTCCTCACCAAGGCTTTCTCTCTTAGGAGGTTCCAGTAATGGGATCAAGACCCATCCTGGGGCAGTTGGCCACACCTTAACCAAAAAGAACATCTTTGGAAGGTCCTATTTACTATGGGCTCCTGCCCACAGGAATGAGCTCATGTACGTTTCTATTCTGGAGTACATAATTCAGCATACCACACAGTTCACGGGTGGATAGAGTTAAGTGCTTATAGGAATAGTCTTCAAAATAGTTCCTCTATATTGAGAAATAGCAGTAATTTGTTTTCTGAGCTTTTGAATGATACAGAAAAGTTATTTCTTCGTAAAGCTTTATGCATTAGCATTGATAGACCATCATGAAGGAGAAATAAAGTAGAAAAGAGGAGCAAAAATGATTTTCTGAAGTATTAAAATACATATAGACTGGAAAATGTTTTGTTTCCGTGCACCACTCGGCACATCGGTGAATCATTTCCATTGGGGAGTTCTGATTGCAGCTTCTCCCGCTTGGAGGCATAATGGGAGAAGATTGGCTTGGGGGAGTGGGGAGGAAATGAGCCCATCTCGGCTCGAGCCGTCGACATTTTCTATGACTGCACAAGGTGCTGCAGAGAAATGATCTGGAATTCATTAAGCCCCAGGAGCGGAGGGGGTGGGCCGAGGAGCAGGCCTTCGCGAGTGGTTCTCCCAGAGAACGCGGCCGCCCTCTAGGATGCATTTACCAGCACGCTTGGATGACGCACCTCTGGCCACTTGGCCGCCAGGGCGTCAGGGGGAAGCGGCCGGATTCCTCCCGGGGGGAGGGCTGTGTGGACCAAAGAAAGAGCCTGGCGACAGGAAGGGGAAGGAAGAGCATCTGGCTGGCGTGTCCACAGCGGCCGCAGGCCGCCTAAACCGGGCAGCACTACAGGCGCGCGTCACACGCAGCCTCCCCTGCCTCGGCCACCACCCCCCTCGGCGTCCACCCCGCCGCCGTGTGTCGCCTTCCTGTTCGGAAGTCTTAGTGGGTTGCTGGGACAGGACAGGGGGCGCCTGCCCCACCCATCAGGTATCCGGTTGGAAGAAAAGCCAGTCTCAACAACTGGACTCGCTCGGTTAAACGATCAGTTTCGCAGACCACCCGTCTCCAGCCGTTCAGCTTTCGGGTAGGGGGAGGCGGAGCACATGCCACCTTCCTTCTCCCACCCAACCACAAACCGAACGGTGGCGCCTCTTCTCTCCTCCACTTAGGGCTCTCTAATTGAAATTCCCGGATCCTCTACGGCGGCGCTTCTTTGAGAAAATGAACCCTGGGCATGTGTTGTGAATTTTTTTCCAGACCGATTTGTGATAATCAGTCAAGTTACATTTCTTGTGTGTCTTGCTAGGGGTATAATAAACCCAGGACGCTGGTGACTGCAATTGTCTGGGTGATGTTGCAACGGGGGAAATAAATGGCCCAGGACTGGACTTTGCAGCTTGCTCCCTTCCTGTATGTAAATGGTGTTTCTATAAAGCAAGGTTCACAACAGAGTAGGACAGCCAGGGGACCCTGGCTCGTGCTCCCTTGTCATCTGGAGCTTGCAGCCTTATCAAAGACACACAGCAGGGAGGCTACTCCAACTCTATCTGGGCTCTCCCTCAAACCTCCAGAAAGTAATCCCCAACCCTCAGACCCCCGGCAACCGAAGAATGAAAGAGGAGACTCTAAAATCCCCTCTGGAAGGTTTGTCTGCTCTTATTACTGTAATTTGGGTGGGGTGGAAGGAGGGAAGATGCTTCAGAGGATTTGAGGTTGCTTGGTATGGGGTGGAAGCAAGAAGGCAGCAGGTGGCATGGGGGGAGGAGGAGGGGAATCTCTGATGGAAGTTGCCTTAATACTTTAAAACAATCAAACAAAACCCCTTGTGCAGGTTGATGTTTCTGGGTCACCTGATCAAAATTTGATCTCTTCAGGGAGGAGGGAGCAGGCTGAGCTGCCCTAGACTAGTTGAATGGTGAAGCATGTGTTGTGGGGTTGTACTGGAAGTAAAGTCGATTTACGCGAAAAACTCGTGAGAGGAAGTAGAAATGGGCCGGTTCCTGTAATTTGGGGCTTCCTAAACCTTGCTGTAGGTTGGAATGTCCACTTCAGGCAATAGAAGGGGCTTTTTAAATAGTGGGTGCTGGACAAAATTTCCCAGCCAGCCTCCAGGAGAAAGGAGCTGTAGTCCCCTCTCTCAGCTAGGGACTCTTGTCACTGAGGGCCCCGACAAGCAGCTGAGGCTGGAGACCACCTCAGGGCAAAAGAAGTGGTGGTTTCCCCAAAACACGTCCCGGCCCCGGACCAAAGGAAAACCGCACGTGCACCCCATTCCTGGTTTGACAGCTGGCATTTCGGAGTGTGTCAGCCCCAGCCGGCCACTCCTAGGCGGCAGGGCCCTCGGCGGCCAGGGGTCACCGCAGAGCAGCCGCTGCGCACAGCACCGGGAGCGCCGGGAGCCGAGTCGCGGCGCTGAGGGCCTCGTCGCTGTCTCCCCCGCCCCTGGCCGGGTCGTGGGGTCGCGGCACCAGCACCGCCGCCTGCTTCCCTCCACCCCCGCCCTTTCCCGGGCGCAGCTCCCGGCTAATCTTTCAGGGGTTAACCTGACACGGTTCTGTGGGACCTGAAAGAGCGGGGTGATAAAATTGTAAGAAGATTCCTGGGATTCCTGGGTCAGCACTGAAATAAGCCCAAGGAGGGCAGGGAGGTGAGGACAGAAGAAGGCATTGCAAGACAATGCAAGGTGACCTGGCGCAGCCTCCAGGTGGTGGGGCAGGAGGGGGACAGGCCCCCCGAGGGGAGCTGGGGGTGCCGCGGTGGGGACCCCTACACCCCCCGGGGTCACGCCGGCTCGCCCCGGCGCCAGGCCACCGCTCGCTCACATTGCCACTTGCTCACGTGTTCTTGGCGCGGCGGGGACTAAAACTGTAAGGGGAAAAATACATGCGGAAAGGACAGCATGTTCTCAAAGATTACTTGAGGCGAAAAAAGTGAAATGCGGATTGTATTTTCCCCCCCGAGTGCAGACACGAACTTGACTTCCGCCCCCTCCCCTCCACATTCCTGACCTCGCCCTCCCCCTTCCCGCTTTCTTTCCTTCCTTCCTCCCCTTCCAAGTTCTGGGGTTTTTCAGCCCCGGCTTTGGCCAAAAGCACAAAAAAGGCGGTTTCGGAAGCGCCCGGGCCGCGCACAAGGGCCACTTGTTTGTTTGGGACTCGGGGCAGGAAACCGGGCCGGCCTGAGTCACGGCGGCTGCTCGAGGCGGCGGCAGTGCGGGCTGGGGCTCCGGGCGCGCCGCGGGCCGCCATGGGGGAGATGCAGGGCGCGCTGGCCCGGGCCCGGCTCGAGTCGCTGCTGCGGCCCCGCCACAAGAAGAGGCCCGAGGCGCAGAAGAGGAGCGAGTCCTTCCTGCTGAGCGGCCTGGGTGAGCGGCCGCAGGGGGCCCGCCGGCGGCGCGGGGCGCGGGGCTGCTGCGCGGCCGGGGGCGAAGGCGTGCGAGCGGGAGCCCCGGCCCGGCGGCTCAATAAGCGCGCGCGGGGACCTCCCCGGCCGCTGCCGCCTGCGCGCGCCTGATAAGCCGGGCTGCGGCGGGCCTGCGGGCCGGGCCGGGCGCCTTCGGCTTCCTCGCGGGCCGATGCGAGGGGCAAGGCGGAGAATCGCGCCGGCCTCCGGGCCGCCGGGTCTCGAGGCCGCCGGAC
>JAKSZT010000072.1:2433840-2456390 GCA_026826555.1 Tolypeutes matacus | reverse complement strand
GCGGGGTGGGGCGGGGGCGGGGCCTGGCCGCCTGGCTCCGCCCCTCATTGTCGCGCGGGGCCCGCCCCCCGGCGGCGCGGCGCTTATAGGGCGGGCGGCGCGGCCCGAGCGCAGTGCTGGCCCGGCCGCTGCCCAGTTGCCAACGTCTCCCTCCCTGCGCTCTTCCTGCGGCGATGCGGGCGAAAACCGAGGCTGCCAGGGGCGCCCTCACCTACTCCCGCATGAGGGGAATGGTGGCCATCCTCATCGGTGAGCGCAGGCTGAGGCTCGGCGCCTGGGGCACGCGACCAGGGGCTGGTTGACGGTCGCGGATCCGACGAGCGCGTGTGGTGTCTGATGGCGTGAAGCCGACTAGACGTCTGTTGAGCTTTTATTTGACCAATAAACGTGTATTTGTTTCTCCTGTAATTCGCAGCTTTCATGAAGCAGAGGAGAATGGGCCTGAATGACTTCATTCAGAAGATCGCCAATAACTCCTACGCATGCAAACAGTAAGTTTGGGGGGGGATTTGAGGAAAGAAAAAAGTGTCGTTCGGGTTTACGAGCTGGAAGGCTCATTAAAACGTTGGTCAGGAGGAGGAGGCGGCTTCCCCGGGAGGATCGGATCCTTTTTTCGCCTGAAGTTCCTAATTAGAATATTTTGAACATTAATTTACCGATTTGGTTCGTTGTGGGGTTGTAAGGTAAAAGGTTTCAGGTTTGCCCAGTTCACGCCCCCTCTCCGTGAACAATCCGAATTTCTGTATTTTACGGGATTGGTTCTTCTCTTGAACTAATTTCTTTTCAACTAAGTTAGTTGGATGTTTTCAGTTTAAACACCCAGGAAAATGTGAGCCAGAAACTCGTAGGTGATGTTCGCGTGCCCCCCAGCGGTGAGAAGTGAGTTCTAAGTTGTTCCTTTATTCTTGGCAGCCCTGAAGTTCAGTCGATTTTGAAAATCTCCCAACCTCAGGAGCCGGAGCTTATGAACGCCAACCCTTCTCCTCCAGTAAGTGTTCTCTTTGTGATGCATCTGTGAGGAAGATTGTAAGTGAGTCAGTTAGTATTCCACTTCAATGAATTAAAATAGCAGGAATGCCTCAGTTCATGGCATAACAAATGACAGAGGTATTGAGTCAGTGGAATATTTTCAAAGGCATATTTCTTAGGTTTTTTTTATCTGCCTACAATAATTTCCATGCTCTCATTTGAAATATTGGCTTGTGTGGCCGGAAAGTAGCTTTTGGATGTGCTTATAGCTGTAGGACAACTTGGACTTGCCTCAGTGTTTGGTAGATGTAATATCTTTGACACTGCCTATCTTAAAAGACGTCTTTGATGGAAAGATAGTAAAAGAAAACGTTTCCTTTTCCAGCCCAGTCCTTCTCAGCAAATCAACCTTGGTCCATCATCCAATCCTCATGCTAAACCATCAGACTTTCACTTCTTGAAAGTGATTGGGAAAGGCAGTTTTGGAAAGGTAATCTCAAATACAAAGACCTCATTATTTACAGCATCTCATGCCCGCTTTTGACATTCTCCTTGCATGTAGATAGCAAAATGATTTTTTTTTTTTTTAATATTGAAATTTCAGGTTCTTCTAGCAAGACACAAGGTGGAAGAAGCGTTCTATGCTGTCAAAGTGTTACAGAAGAAAGCGATCTTGAAGAAGAAGGAGGTATGAGATGTGCTTGATGGCTTGGGGCAGGAGGCAGGCACCCATCGAATGATGTTTACCTTGGAATTCGGTGCCAGTTGGAAACTTATCGCTAACTCTTAATTGTCATTTTCCCAGGAGAAGCATATTATGTCGGAACGGAATGTTCTCCTGAAGAATGTGAAGCACCCTTTCCTGGTGGGCCTTCACTTCTCTTTCCAGACGGCCGACAAATTGTACTTTGTCCTAGACTACATTAACGGTGGCGAGGTGAGTGGCGGGGTCGGAGCCAACCCTTGGGTGTCTGCAGAGTTGACCTGTTTTAGTTTGAGAAGGTTTTTTCAGAGACTGGGGGGAGTTACTAGAACTAGCATTTCCCTTCACCGGCAGGGTTTCCAATCGTTAAAGGTCTATTTAAGGCCCCTTCCTGCGATTGTTCTCTTTAGCTACGAATGTCAAGACTAATTACGTGCATTGTGAAAAAGCTTTGGCAACCCTGGCTAACGTTTGTTCCGTCTCCTGCAGTTGTTCTACCACCTCCAGAGAGAGCGTTGCTTCCTGGAACCGCGGGCTCGTTTCTATGCCGCTGAGATAGCCAGCGCCTTGGGTTACCTGCACTCTCTGAACATCGTCTATAGGTGAGCAGGGAGTCTGGGGTCCTTCCTGAGTGTGGACGGGGCATGCAGTCCTGGCCTCTGTCTGATCTTTAGCGTGATCCCAGAGCTGGCTTGACCCTGCCCCCAGGGAGTGAGCTGGCTAGGTTTGTTTCTAATCCGGACTAGATTAGCAGAACTAGGGCCTCCTTTTGCATTCACTCGTCAAGTGCAGGGAATTTAAAATGCCTCACGGGTGACCTGGATGAGGGCTTTCTTTTGAGACGCAAGTAGACACTACTTTTCATTTTTTTTACAGAGACTTAAAACCAGAGAATATTTTGCTAGACTCACAGGGACATATTGTCCTCACCGACTTTGGACTCTGCAAGGAGAACATCGAGCACAATGGGACGACATCCACCTTCTGTGGCACCCCCGAGGTAAGAGCGCTCTTGAAGTGTTGCCAGGAGAGGGACAGGCGATAACTCCTACTGCTACCCAACAAACTGTTCTCAGACGTCTTAGTACAGTTCAATTCCCGGGTCTTATGTTGCTTTACTTAAAACTAGCTGTTTGCAAGTTGTCATAAACGGTTTCTAAATTCCCAAATAAGAATCTGTTGGAAGTCCAAGAGCTTCCTAAATATCAGGACCTTTAGGCGGCCAGTCAGAGTGCAGCAGTTTTAACGGGAGGTAACCTAAAGAAAGATCTCCCCAAGGGGCTCTCGGCCCTTTCAGATGCACACCTGGTCTTGGGGTCCCTTGGCTTCCTGGGCTCTAACCTCCCCTCTTCCTGCTCTGCCTTTCAGTACCTGGCCCCGGAGGTGCTTCATAAGCAACCTTACGACAGGACGGTGGACTGGTGGTGCCTGGGCGCCGTCCTGTATGAGATGCTGTATGGCCTGGTGAGTGGCGGGCTGGGGATCGGGTGGTTTGCAGATGGTCCCTAGAACTTTTGCTTACAGTCCAGACTAGCTGCAGGGCAGGCCTGTTGGTAATGCTTGCCCCTGTCAGTCAGCCAGAGAGTAAACTACTAGCCAGTACTTTTCACCAAGTTCACGTTTTGCTAGCTACGATCACACTTAACCTGTGAAAAGCGTGGGCTATCGGCATATACCCCAATATATAAAGTCGAGGGCAAAGGAAGAACATCAAGGGAAAGACAACATTCCCCAAACCCAGCTGAACAGAGTGCGGTTTTACGCAGCAGTGTGTACCCCGTGGCCTTTCAGGGAGTTGACCTGTGGCCTCCCCTGTTCAGCCTCCTTTCTACAGCCGGAACACGGCTGAGATGTACGACAACATTCTCAACAAGCCCCTGCAGTTGAAGCCTAACATCACCAATTCCGCCAGGCACCTGCTGGAGGGCCTCCTGCAGAAGGACCGGACCAAGAGGCTCGGTGCCAAGGACGACTTTGTGAGTGTCCTCCAGGGCCGTTGGAAGGCCGCTCGGCCTCTGCCCTTTACCGAGGCCCGCTGGCTAAGTCGCCTGTTTCTCCTCCACAGGTGGAGATTAGGAATCATGTCTTCTTCTCCCTCATCAACTGGGATGACCTGATTCAGAAGAAGATTACGCCCCCTTTCAACCCAAATGTGGTGAGTCTCTCCTTTCTCAGGGTAGTGAGGCCCAAAGGCTGAGAGTGGGGGAACCCTCCAGGAATAAATGAAATTCAGAGGCCCGTTATTTTCCCTAGAAAAATAGCGGTTTTGCCCCAAGCAAAGCTCACGAAACGTTTGACAGACTTGCCAGAGTGTCCGAAGATGCCTTAAAATTCTCCTTACATTGTTTAAACCTTTGTGGCCTTTGGAGTTTTGTGAGATGGGTGCTGTAGAATCAGGAAAGGATCCCAGGTCAGGCTCACCCTGCCCTGTAGCCCCTGTGAAGTCCTGACTCTGTGCTTTCTCCTCCCCTAACAAAGAGCGGCCCGAGTGACCTGCGGCACTTTGACCCCGAGTTCACCGAAGAGCCGGTCCCCAGCTCCATCGGCAGGTCCCCGGACAGCATCCTCATCACAGCCAGCGTCAAGGAGGCTGCCGAGGCCTTCCTGGGCTTCTCGTATGCACCTCCCACGGACTCGTTCCTCTGAGCAGACTTAGGGCCGGTCTCGAGGGACTGCGCGCGTTTCCCGATGTTTTTGTTAGCCTTTCGGCAGAGATGCCAGCCGACAGGACATCTTTAAAGAGAATTTGCACATCTCTGGGAGCTGGGCAATCCTCATTGCACAGTTTGCTGGAAGCTTCTTGAAGAACACACCCTCCTTTCAGTGAGCTCTTCCTTCCAACGTGGTGCTATCTCTGAAATGAGCATCAGAGTGCTGCCTTAGACAGATGCAATCTTTTTGTTAAGAAGGAAGACCCCGTTCTAGGAAAGATCTTGTGAAGGTCTGTCCGGGCTTTGAAATGGCTATTATGAAATGTGCCTTTCCTGTGAGGTGTTCGCTCCAAAGTTTTTCCTGTTGCAGAGTGTTCCAGTCCTTTCTTTTTCCTTGTGGGTTTACTGTGCAAGCAGTGGTGTGAGTGTGGTGTGTGTGATCCAAGGCGGATTGAGCTATGAGCATCAATGTGACACTTGCAGGGCGCTACAACGTGGGACATTGTTCGCTTCTTCCATATTTGGAAGATAAATTTATGTGTAGACTTTTTTTTTTGGTAAGATATAGTTAACTAAAATTTATGGAAATGGTCTTGCAATGACTTGTATCCAGATGCTTAACGAAAGCATTGCTGCTACAGATATTTCTATTTTTAGAAAGGGTTTTTATGGACCAATGCCCCAGTTGTCAGTCAAAGCCGTTGGTGTTTTCATTGTTTCAAATGTCACCTATAAAACGGGCATTATTTATGTTTTTTTTTTTTTGCATTCCTGATAATTCTATGTATTGTATAAAGAAAAGTCTGTGCATTGGGTTATAATACTAGTATATTTAAACTTACAGGCTTATTTGTAACGTAAACCACCATTTTAATGTACTGTAATTAACCTGGTTATAATGCGTACAATTCTTCTCCCTACCACACAACTTTTTTTGTGTGTGATAAACCAATTTTGGTTTGCAATAAAACCTTGAAAAATATTTGCAAAAATGGCGTTGTGTTCCTTTGCATAATTTGGTTAAGGGAGCAATCAAACATGGGCCAGTTTAAAGTTTAAAACCAGGAAAATGTTGGTGTTAATTCCCAACTCAGTTGTTTACTTCCAATAGCAGCAGCTACTCACTCCAGGGAATTTTAGGATGGACTTAGAGCCAGTTTATATTCCAGGTCTACTTAGCAGACTTTCATGGTGTTGTTCATTTATTCATTCATTCATTCATCCATTAAAACAAATCCTTTTCCATGGACCCATCTTGCCAGGACAACCATGAAGTGTAATGTTCTCTGTATTTCTGGCCTTCCCCGTGAAGTTGGACTGTCTGTCCTGACATTTAGCTTGTCCTAAGTAACAGGTAATTCTTTCAGCAAGTGTATGAGTGCCTACTCTGGGCCAGGTCCTATTCTGAGTACTGGGAATGAAGCAGTGAGCAGAGCAGACAAATCTCTGCCCTTAGAGAACCTTCTAGAAAGAAGGAAAAGGCAGGCTATTTTTAAACGAAGCAGTTTATTGACATAGAAATCAAGATAATACTCTGCGAGTTCAGAAGAATACCACTAGAGAGGGTGAAGCTATTTATGATAAATGGAGAAGTTCCCAAAAGCCATGCTGGCAGGGCTTTTGGTTCTGACAGTACCTGCAGCTAGGCTGGACCTGGCATCCCTTGAGCTGGCACACACAGCATGGCATGGGCCCAGCAGGCTGCAGGCCAGTGCAGGGCCCTCTCTTAGCATGTGCCTCACTGGAATACTTCCTTGACTTGGGGAGAAGAGAGGCATATTTTTTTTTTGAGGTACCGTGGCCGGGGATTGAGCCCGGGACCTCGTATGTGGGAAGCCGGCACTCAACCACTGAGCCACATCAGCTTCCCTGAGTTTGTTTTTTCTTTGTTTTTGTTTTTTCAGGAGGCCCTGGGAACCAAAGGCAGGACCTCCCATGTGGGAAGCAGGTGCTCAACCGCTTGAGCCACTTCTGCTCTCTAGGCCATTTTTCACATTTCTAGGCCTTCCATGCTTATCTCTAGCAAATAATAACAGTCCCCAAAGGCTACTGCCTTATTACATTGAAAACCCAGTGCCACCCCTAGCCTGGCCTCCCAGTCTTAAGAGGGATTCCCTAGGGAAGGCTGTGACATTTTTCTTCTGCCCATCACTGATAATCCGACCATCTCACCTCCCTCCCACCCCCCAAGGCTTCTAAGAGCTGAACAGGTGTTTGGAGTTCACTTGGTCCTTCTCCCTCATAGTTCCAATGACAGAATGTCCTCAAAGAGAGCCAGTGACTTCTTGCTCAAGGTGGGCTACAGGGCAAGCTCTGCATTGAGTTGCTGCTCTATACTTCAGGCATTAGCTCCATATTTCCCTACCAAACCCAAATGCCAAAACAAACTGCAGCGACAATTGGAATCCAAAGCACATATTTTCCTAGCAAAGACCAATGCTAGCTCAATGCTAGCTCAGATGGGGAGACAGTACATTCCTCCCTCATTCTTATGGTCAGAACAGTCGTGAATTCCTCTTTGAACAAAAATGGCTCAAATATTTTTATGGGAATACACTTCTCGCAAGTTAGAAATCTGCAATCTGATAATTCAGAGGAGCCAGCCATGGATTGCAAATTTTGTTTTTAGGGGCAGAAATTTGATTGCTTGGGTTATTGCTTGGGTTGTATAAGATCTAATGTGTCTCCAGAATGGAAAGGTGCCAAGGGGGACTCCCTAGTGTTGTCACACAAATGGGAGGAGATTAGATCCATCCAAGTGGGTGGGAAGGGAACAAGGCAAGAACAAGGAAGTCAAGAAAGAACAAAGGGATCAATAAACAAGTGGCAAATATTTACTAAGCACTGTGATGTCAAATAGCACACATGCAGACATATCTTGTATCTAGGAGAACAGGGCACAGCTCACTTCTCTGTACCTCTCCACCTGTGGTGTGCTCCAACTGTGGGTTTGGGGAACTTATTCAGCTCAGAGCCCCACAAGCTAAAATGTGGCTAAAATTGTTACCACGAAGAATAAGAATATGGGGTTCTCCATCTACCTGGGGAGACATGGAACCTACCCTGAGTCTATGACAGCTGGTGAATGAGTGGTAAAGGGAATGTGGACCAGGGCCTGGAGAAGCCTTCACAGAGGGGATTCTAAGGGATTCTAGCTCCAGGTAGTCAGGTGGAACATTGGCCCTGAGGACTAAGAACCAGCAAAGCTAGGACCTACTGAGCTCTTATTATGTACCAGGCATTGTTCTAAGTACTTTACACTCATTCATTTATTTACTCTTAATAAAGGTCCTGTAAGTGCAAAAGCAAAGAAACTGGCAGAAAGAGGCAACTTGCTGCTTAGTGAGTGGTAGTGAGGTCAGAAGACACGTCATGGCAGTCTGACCTCAAAGCCCACCCTTCTCACCACGACCTGATCCTAATAGGTGACCAGCATTGCAGAGTGAAT
Source organism: Tolypeutes matacus (assembly GCA_026826555.1). Taxonomy (NCBI): domain Eukaryota; kingdom Metazoa; phylum Chordata; class Mammalia; order Cingulata; family Chlamyphoridae; genus Tolypeutes; species Tolypeutes matacus. The sequence goes on along the minus strand of JAKSZT010000072.1, from coordinate 2,448,619 downwards.
GCTGTGTGCTGGTTAGCCACTCATTTATGACTCTCCCAGACTTCGGTACTGAGATACTTTGAGGCGTCAAGCTAGGGAAAGTGAGAGAAAATGCATAATTATAACGTGGCCACTATCAGTTGTTGATGAAGAGCACAGAAATGTCAGACATTGCTATGGGAGTGTAAATTACAACTATTTTAGAAAACTGTTTGGCAGTGTCTATTAAAGCTGAACTCCTGACGAATGGCCCAGCAATTCCACTCCATGCCAAACACGCGGAAGTGAACAAAAACAGGGGCGATGGCGGAAGCAACTTGTGTAAGATTGGTGAGTGGGCCGAGCTGGAGGAAAGGGAAGGCAGAGTGGGATATTGGAAAAAGGAAGGGTCTCAGGCAGGCCTAGGTTGGAAGCCCAGTCAGGGATTCCAGAAAGGGAAGGTTAACCTCCCTTTCTAGCTAGAGGCAAGTAGTAACTTGGGCAAACTCTCCTCACTTCAGTTTCTTCAGGGGACAATACATTCAGTGCTTATCTTTTCACAGTAATCCATGAGATAAAGTCAGAAGGTATTGGTATGCAAAGAATGTGAATTTTTTTTCCTTCCCCACCCATCGCTGTTCCCAATTTCCCTTCCTTTTGACTACACTGCAGGAGAAAAAGGTATTAAAAAGCAGCAGGAATTATATTTGAACGGAGAGATGGACCAAGTCATTGATGTTCTTGAAAGCCCAATGGAGAAGCTTAGATTTCCTGAGGTAGCAAAGAGAAGCATTTGGTAATTTTCCAAGAGGAAAGCAAAGTGATCAAAAGGAATGTTCTGATGGCACTCCCCTGGATATGTGAGAGCGGGGAAATCTTTGGAATAAAAAAAGCCACTTATGAGACTTCCTCCAGACATCCCAGAGGTGGTGGTGAGCAAAGGAGAGAAAAGTAATTTGAAGGTTCCCAAATCAATGGGGCTTAGTGAGTTATTGGGAATGGAGGAGGAAGAAGGATGAATAGAAAGCAAGGCACATTTCATGCAATTTATTTTTTACTCTAATTGACTTGATTTACTGAAGAGATTGTCACAGTTGGAATAATAGCATCCAGGACAAAGGCCATCTACCAGTTTCTTCGATGTCTCCAGGATGTAACAAATCAGCCAGTTGATAGTCAATCAATTTAATTGGCCAGGCAAGATGCTATATACACTAATCAATCTCCGCCCTATCTTGTTCAGTAATTTTCCTGCAAAAGCCCCTGAAATCCTATTCCACACGCCGTGAGTCTTGCATTAGGAGCATGATGATGCTAAAATTTTGCCTGGTGTTAACCAGGGTATTCCTATTGAGAAAAGCACACCCATCCAAATTAATGTCGTCCAGCTTGAGAAATTGCTTGAACATTTTTCCCATATTGTGTGAAAATTGTTAACCAACTACTGAAACCAAAAATTAAATTATCATCAGTTAGAATTCACTTTGTCTTCCACGTGAGCTTCCCTAATAATTTGGCCACAACATACTTGCTCTATGAGAACAAATTTCATCTGTGTATGCTTTCTCTGCTTTCCCCATCTTCTCTGTGAAGGACTTCAGCAGCACGATTAAGAGCGGTCCTTGGTGTTTACTCAAAGTTCACCTATAACATAATGTTCAGAAAGAGAGTTTTGTGTGTTTGAGTATCTTGGAAAGGGCGGACTCCGACTGGCAGGGTCTTGGGTGTCTTCTCTGCATGCTGTCCCAGGCTCCACCTAATGTATCACGGCAGGTACAACGATGACAATAAACAAGGTACAGGCTGTTCACAAGAAAACACACCTGCAGTACTTGGGAACAGTAGACAAAGGTTACGAGCACAGAGAGAAACCTTGCTCGTGACACTTTACATACCTACACATAAAACAGATGTGTGGCTGCCAATCTGTCCATGATACACAGGTGATTTTAACACAATTCTGTTCAATCTTATTTTATGGCCAACTCTGATAATCATAGACTTAATAAAGCAGTCCAGAAGCCAAAGTCTTTGCCTCCCTATGCCAAACTAAACCATTTGCTTCCACGTGCATAGTGATATTGTTATCAGAGCTCACCACGGATCTATTTGTTTTCATTAAAATTGAAAACTGGAAATTATTTAGGGTCCTAATTGAAAGCAGTGATTATATTTTCCCACAAAAGACCATAAGAAAAGAGATGTATAGAAATGATCCAATGCTTGAATTAAGATCACATATTACCAAATAATGGATACTTTCAGGTAAATTTAGAGAAAATATAAATTTTCAAACCAAACATATATATGGCAATTATTTTAAAATATAGCAAACAAAAGATGAAATAATCAAAGAGGAATGTGAATAAAATGATACTTTCTGAAAATTTTCTTTTATTTATAAATGAGCAATACGCTATAATAAAATAAATACATAAAACATGAAGGGTCTAGAGTGAGTGATAATTTCACAATTGCCTCTTTCAGCCATTCCCATCCCAGTTTCCCCTCCCTGGGGGTAACCAGTGCAATCATATCAGTAGACTCACTGGGATGCAAGCATTGGACTCCAAATTTGCACTTTGCAGCTCTGTGTGATTTTTGCCTTATTCACAGTTGTCAGAACCCAACAGCCCATCCTCCAAAATGCAACTTCACTACAGCCACAATCTTTTTAAAACACCATGGGGAAAAAAAAAAAAAAACACCATGGAAACCTTGGTTTTCCTGTCCCTAACTACCTAGTCCATGCCTTGGGCATATCTGAAAGTTATCTGATTAGTGGATACTTTCTCTTCCAGCCATTAAACCACACTCCCCACTAACCATCCTGTCCTTTCCAATTTCATAGGATCATAAAAATGTCAGGGTGGGAATGATCTCTAGGTCAAAGGGCCATAAACTCAACGCCTTCAGGAGCCAGGCTTGTTATAAATCATAGCAACACAAAACAATGGACCAGGCATTTTTCTCTTAAAGACATTGGAATTAAAAAGCAAAAACCTCAGTGTTGGAGAAATAAAATGAGTCTATCGCTAGAAATATCTGCAAATTTCTAGTCCACTCTCATAGGCAACGATGCAAAATTCCATGAACTGCTCCCTCTTTTACATTCTTATTTGTTCCTTATTTATGAGCAACTTAGTGAAAATCTAAACCTTGCATGCTGGAAAATGAGAACACTTCTTCCCCCAACTCTCTACCAGGGAGGAAGGAATGGGCTTAGAAGAGGGACAGTAATTTAGCATTGGGTGGCACAAGCTCCATTCATCCAAGCTGATGGTTAATGGAGCATGCGCCCAGCTTCTGATCATATCCACACCTGGGAACCCAATTTCCATCAGAATTCCATAACCAGTTTTGGAAAGGAAGTAGGCAGGCTCTTAGTGTATCAATGGGAAGCATTTTAAAAGGCCCCCATTTTAGCAGACCACTCACCCACTCATAAGGGAAAAATGGATCACACATTGTTTATACGAATTGGAAAAATTTTCTGCCTTCCCATAAAAGGACAAGGAAGCAATTTGACTAAGCTGTTATGAGTTGCAATGAACAGGAAGACAAGAAAGATGTGTTGAAATTAGGAAGTCCTCCAACTTCTGAAACCCAGCTCCACTTCTTAGTCTCTCAGCCTCAGTTTCTTCTTCCTTAAATTGGGGATAAAAGCACTTATTTTGTGCTGTGTTGGGGATGTGGAAGAATGTTTCACATTTAATAAGCAAATCTAGGTGCCATTGGCACATAATTAGCACTTCATGGGAGCTGAGGTCTGGGGCCATTCAGACCTTCCTGTGTGCTTCACCACTTAAAACCTTGCTGCCAATGCATCTCTCACTCAGTTGTGCATCTTTAAAAGCAGAGAGAGGTTCTTGCATGTGCTACAACATGGAAGAATCTTGAAAGCATTATGCTGAGTGGAAGAAGCCAAGCACATTCATAGAGAAGGAAAGTAGATTACAGGTTACCAGGAATCATGGGAAGGAGAACAGGGAGTTATTGTTTAACGGGTAACGAGTTTTTGTTTCAGGTGGTGAACAATTTTTGGTAATGGACGGCAATGGTGGTAGCACAACATTGTAAATGTAATTAATGCCAATGAATTGTACACTTAAAAAGGGTTAAAAAGGCAAATTTTGTGGCTTGTGTACATATATATATACCACAATAAAAAATTGAAAAACATGGAAAGCCTAGGGAGCAGTCATCTGCTCTCAGTCCAAGGCCTGCCACCCTTTCTAGCTGCAATAGATGCTCACGAAGGGCAGCTCCCAGCATTTAAGTAAATGATTCCACGTCCTGGTTTTATGAGGTCCAGGGTGATTCTAACATCCTAAGGGATACTACACTCTTCAAATGAAACTCTCTTTAGGTTTCTTGAGCACACACCATAAAATAAGGGCAAATTGTACTACACCAAAAAAATTGCACAACCACAAAAATGAAGAGTGGCCGAGTGAGCACATGAGCTTTGCTTTGAAAGGGAAAAGGAGCACGTGAGGCTCTCAGCCATGATTCACAAAAGCTTTGATCTTCATTTTCTATCATTGCTAATTAATATCAGTATGTTCAAATCTGCGGAAGAAAACAAGGATTACTGCAGGCATGTCTGGGTTTAAAAATCTGGATGATTGGGTTCAGATTCTGTCTCTGCCACATTGGTAAATTGCTCTTTGACCATCAGTCCCCTTTTCAGTAAAAGGGGCATACTAATGACTGTCCTGTTTTCCTCGCAGGCCAGGGCGAAATTCCAACAAGAGAGACCTTGTATGAAAGGTGGCTTCACTGACCAGAAAGTGACCAGCCAGTTCCAGATGCTTGCCAAGAATCACCATGCCTCAAAGTGATTCTTCCAAAATTAATCTACAAGTTTTAGTATACTTCCAATGAAAATCCTTAAAGGATATTTTGGGGGGATTGAAAACTTAATTGTAAATTTATAGGAAAACATACGATCCACTAATCTTTTATATCAAATTATTCAAAAAGAATAGATCTACTACAAAAGAAACTGAAAGGTAAGGAGGGGAGGCCAGGTGCACCAGATCTTAAGACATATTAGGAAGACATCAAAGCAGTATTTAAACCAGCATATTATCGGCCTAGGGACAAACTGACAAATGGGGCAGAAGAGATAGCCTAAAGATTATGTGATCAGTGACACCACAAAGCAGTTGAGAAAGTGTGGATTGATTAGTAAATGCTATTAGGAAATATGGCTAATTATATGAAGAAAAAGAAGAGCTGAGAGTTTTCATGTGACCTTCAAATATAAACATCAGCCAATGAAAAACCCAAATATGAGAGCTAAAACTAAGAAGATAATAAAAGAAATCATCAAAGACCATCAAGTCATAGAAGAGCTGTGGAATGAACAGGGAGACGACGGGTACATCAGGTTGAGAGGAAATGGAGTCACCTCATGGTTTGAGAGGTCAAGATGGTCTTCCTCTTGCGAATCACGGGTTGAGCAGGGTTTGAAAAACAGGACGATTTTAATAAGCACAGAGGAGCCTTCCAGAGGAAGTAATAATAACTTACGTTCACAAAACACGTTCTGCTATCACGGGTTAAACTCATCTTATCAGACTGGTTGGGTAAATAGGGTTAGGACATTTCTGTTCCCCCTTTACATATGATAAAATGGAGGCTCTGGAAAGGTGAAAGGGCTAGACACCCATGGAGGAAGCAGAAGGGCCAGAATTTGAACCCAACCATCTTCAGATCCCAGAGACTTTTCTATTCACAGCCTCCTATTTATTGAGTAGTGAGCAAAGCACATCCCACCAGCAATATATAGGCCAGCTAGTTTCGTCTCCCTTCCATCAAGATTGCCTTTTTATGAGACAAATACTTTAAAGTGGAGGAGTAAACTAGAGGTCACCAATAAGAGTGCCATTTTCAAGCTAATTGCTCCATTAAAATGTGTTACAATCTCCCGAGAGACAGTTTCTTACGTTCTGATGGTGTCTAAGATCTGTGTTTAAGGGATGTGATACACACACTACATTACTCCCAGAGCTGCTGTGAGAATCAAATGGAAGAAGTACTTTTACATAGAAGGACTTACTCGTCTAATTTTTAAAATTTCCCGGCACCCCAAGTTTGTGAAATAACCTCATGGGTCTGCAGCGCCACCTAGTGGATGCAGTAATGCTAATTGTGCCCTCTCATCAGGTAAATGCTGTCTGATACTTTATGCCTGTATAGGCCTTTTACTCGCATTCAGTATATTTCTTTCAGAATTTTGATTTATGTAAGTTGTATGAGGTTTTGCAAATGAGTTTATTTGCATAAGTCTTGCCAAAAAACCCCCACAAAACCTGAATTTAGGGCACCGGTCCACATAATGCCTGGAATGCTTCACCCTGTAGAGCTGTCCTTGTCAGAATTACAGCCTGGGTATTTGCCTTATAAATGAGCTCTTATTTAACCCAGGAGGAAAAGCTGGGGGTGTTGGAGATGTCCGCTTCCTTCCTGATTTGCCCATAGGCAGAACTGAAGAGAGCTGAATCTATGCCCTGCAGCAACTCTTCAGTCCACCCATTCCTATTCATACACGTCTCACTGCTTAAGAAATTTTGACTGTTTTCACTGTTGGGCCCAGTTGCTTAGTGCCACAGATGCAACGATAAGCAGAAAGGGACTGGGGGCCTGTCTTCCTGAGTTTGTAACCCGGCCGGAGAGATAAGCAAAATTCAGTAACCACGCAAATATCATTGCCTCACTTGTCTCGGGAAATGAGAATCTTTTGTCTCGTGGTTTTTTTGAAAACCAGTTTTATTGAGGTATATTCACATACAATCCATCCAAAGTGTACAATCAATGGCTTTTAGTATAATTGCAGTGTTTTGCATTCATCACCACAAAAAATTTTAGAACAATTTCATTACTCAAGAAAACCCCACAGCCCTTAGCAGTTGCCTCTCAATCCCTCTATCCTTCCCCAGTCCTACGTAACCACTACTCATTGTGGGTTTTGTTGCTGTTCTCTGTTCTGTTTGTTTTTTGTCAAACAGAAGAGTCTAGCCTGTCCTCGTGTATATCCGGGTGTTTAGGGGCCATAAGTATACAACGGAAAAGCTCAAACCTCTTTTGTTTTAAACCTGACAATCGGCACGCTGGAGAGACTTTCCCTGGATGGTAGAGCACACAGAAGGGAGCTGTGGAATTTGGTGTCAGCCACCACACCGGAGTTGGAATGTGATGCCCCTTACTGGACTTGTGACCTTCAGCAAATGCTTTAGTCTCCTTGATACTCACTTCTTATTTTCTGTAAAATAGAAATAGTAATATTTGCCTTGAAGGGAGCAAGCCATGACAACTACAGTGCATGGTATATTAGGTGACTAATAAACACTTTGTCCAAACAGAGGTCACCTGATTTTTAATGCATCACTCATATTGCATTACCCCCTAAAAGGCTACTTTCAGTTTATAACAATGAAAAGGTAGAAGTGAATCAAAAGTAAGAGAAAATTAGAAGTCTTAAGAGCACTGCATGGACTAGAAATCCCTTGTATTATGTTCAAATGCAAATACAAGCTATTCAGATTTCAAGGGCATTCAGTGACCCCATATCTAAGCTCTCACTTAATAGCCCAAGAGTTGGGCGAAGGTAGAAGTTATGATTCCAATTGGTCAGATGAGGAAGGAAGCAAAGGTTAACTGGTTAAATTAGGTGTCACGACTAGTTAAAAGGAGAAGTGGAACAAAATACGTTCCCCTTAGCCCTCTGGCTTGTTCCTCTTTAACTCCCCACCATATGAAAGAGTGAATCCTTCTGCATACCTAAACACTATTAACAGAGAAGTCTTATCTTGCCACGCAGATAATCTTTGGGTTCATTCCCCTATGATATGTTTGAGCAGAGGAAACATAGCAAATGCTGTTCCTCCTAGAGGAGAGTTTTCTGACCTATTAAACACACACACATTCATACCTATAACTCAAAACATCTCTGAAGGGAGAGGAAGACTAAATAGCTAACACTCGTGCTACAAATGTCAGGCCCCATGGATGCATTAGTGCATTTCATCAGGTAAGGAGTGCTGTCGCCCGGGAACACAGGGGGACCCTGAGGCCTGCAAGGGTAAGGATGAATGACCTTTCCACAGAGCTCCTGGACGACCAGGTCTTGATGACGGCAGAGGCCCTCATCCTTCTGTCACTCCCCGCCAGATGGATGCCCCATGGAAACGAGTACGCGTCTCTCTGACCTGAACATATTTCACTCTTCGTGGGAGACAGACAACTGGAAGAAACAAAATTTTACATGGCATCGGAGCTCTTCATTTACACAGAGGGAGTTAGGGAGGTTATCACTGGAACCAAACGGGTCTGGTAAATTAATGCACACTATTTTATATGGCCTTTTGGGGGGAAATCTCTGTCTATTGAACTTTTATTCTGAAGCTTATTCTGACCACATTGTTGCAGTTTTTCTCTTCGTATCAAGGTCTCCAGGGAAAGCCCAGGAGTGGTTGCTCCCTGGTTCATGTTCTCTTTATTTAATACGATATGGAAAGAACAAAAATTGAAAGCCAGGGCTGATCTGGGCAAGATGCTGGCGTCACTAGACCTGGATCTTCATTTCCCCAGATGTCTGTGCAGCTGCATTGGCATTACGTGGCGACATTGGAAGGCTGGTAATAAAGGTAGGTGATAAGCAGATACCAAGGCTAGTAGGCACATGCATGCTGTGAAGTGGGAATCATGCACCAGTGCACACACATGTGTGCTGAGCTCAAACAGCAGTGGAGACTTTCCAGAAGGCTCTGCATTGTTCCAGTACCCGCGCAGCCTGTAACTCCTGACTCTGCGTGCCTGGCAAAAGAAAGTCCTTGCGCAAAGGCCTCAAAGAGACCGGTTCCCTTATCTGCCGAGTGGGGGGGGCAGCATTCTGCAATATGGCTGAAGCCCCCCACCAGGCTGAGGGCCATGAAGCTGCAAGTAAGCCCAGTGTTTGAGGGGTTTTTTTGGCTGCTCAAGCAAAGACTGTGCAATGGCTTGTTTTAAACAATGGGGATTTAAAAAGCTCACAGTTGTGAGGCTAAGAGAAAGTCCGAATCAAGGTGTCATCAAGGCTTCTTGGGGTGCTGCCAACCATCCTTGGTCCTTGGCTCCTCTGTCACATGGCAAGGCACGTGGTGGCCTCTCCTGGCCTCTCTGGTCTCTTCCCGGTTACACTGAATTTCAGCTTCTTACTTACTATGGCTTTTTCTCTCTCCTCCTGAATTCCATTCTCTTATAAAGGGCTCCAGGAATAAGATTAAGACCCACCCTAGCTGAGGTGGGTCACACCTTAACTGAAGGAGGCTCACCAAAGGTCCTACTTCCAATGGATTCACACCCACAGGACTGGGTTGATTTTAAGACCATGTTTTCCTGAGCTACCTCCAGCTCCAAACACCAGTAAGTCCCGTGCTGGGGCCAAGGCTGGAGTCTGCACTAGATGGACAAAAAACAACCAGGCCATGAATTACCGGGGCCAAGACGTGCCAGCTGCCCTCTGACCTGGGTTCCCCTTCCCGTTTGCTCTTCCCTCTTTCTGGAAGGTGCCTGACGCTGTGGGTAAACATGTACCCCTTTCACCCTAGCAAAGCAGCTTCCCACTAAATTATTCTGTCTCCCCAACACGTTTATTTCCTTGATCATGGTTCTCACTCTCTGCAATTTATTTGTTTCTCGTCTGTTCTTAGAATATAAGCAGCCTAAGGGCAGAGGCCTTATCTATGTGTTCTCTCTTCCATCATCAGACCCTGCATGCCTGACACATAGTAAGTGCTCAGTCAATATTTGTTGAATGAATAATTGAGTAATTCTCTTACATAGTACTTTCTTAATCTAGACCTTTTTTTAAATCTCTGTGTCAGAAAAGCAGGGATGATAAAAGTCGGATCCATGACAACTGGTCAACGAGTTGGGACAAACACAAACAAGCAAAAACATGGATAGTCTGAAAAGAAAACTTGAGACTAAAACAGGAGCTAAAACGTGATTGATCACAGACTCAGAATTCAGGATTATTAAAAGAATCTAGCAAGAACAAAAGTAGTGATGATAACATAAAGTTTCAGATTAAAGTCCAAATAATTACGTTCACAACTATAAAACTGAAAAAGTGGTAATCAGACAGTTTGACTGCCATCTCAATATGAGTCAAGTGCAGTGAGGTTTCCAAAAATCAAATGTGCTTTTAGGCTGATTGGTAGAAATACTGGGTCCAAAAGCAACACAGTCCCATTTTGTACACATCGGGTAATGCCAGGAGAGGAAGGTTGGGCTTCTGGCAGCATATTGCAAAAGAGCCTTTCAGATTAAAGCAAGCAGGATGTGAAAAGTAAACCAGGCTTCCATAAGCAAAACTGTGAATGTTTAGGCTGGAAAAGAGGAGTTTGGGGTTGACATTTTGCTTAAGAGGGTAATAAAGGGGTGCAAATAGATAGCTTGGTAGTTGTCTACAAATATTATGTGGCCTTGCTGTGCTGTGCCGTGTGAGAATCAAAGGGATGTGGATTTTGAGGCAATTTGATGAGGAAATTTGTAGCTAGTATTCCAAGATGACCACGAATGGAGGTGGTGAGCTCTCCAGCATGCTGTGGCCCCAAACATGCCTGGGGCATGTGGTGCCGGAAATTTTAGCATCGGGTCGGACCTGGTCTCGTAAGCCCTATGTTTTCTTCCAGCTCTAAATATTTTGTGTTCCTGATGGTCTTGTACGGATGTTGAGAATAACATAAAACCATTTGAAAGAGCAAAAGAGTTCTCTATAGATATAGCTTATTTTTATCTACTGTTAAACTGCCTGTATTTTATTACTTAAATATGAGTGGTGTTTTTTTGGTAATCTTTGAAATAACTAAGAAAGACTTCTAAACCCAGAAGATTATACCAAGAAAATTGAAAAACTTTTTGGTTGATTCTTTGTAACAGTCCTGTGGGGTGCCACTTCTGCCCTTCACTTCCTTGGAGGGGGCCCAAGGAAGGCCTGAGGAGCACAGTTTATTGCAGCCTCTGATGCTTCCTAGCAGAACCTTTGTGGAAATTAGGATTAAAAGTTATCTTGGAAAAGCCATGCAACATTTATTTTAAACAAGTATCATAGCAACTGTCCAAGCAGCCCGGGGCACATCCTGGAAATGGACGTGGAAACAGACATTCCCTCGGCTTTTCTCACATCATGCCCCAACCCCACCCAATTCCAAAGTGAGAGGGCCTGTGTCTCTTTACCCAGAAGAATTTCCTCAGCGTTTGGGTGAGTCAGCTGGAATGTGGCTGGGGGGTGGCTGAGGACAAAATCCTTCTTTAGATGGATGCAGATGAGGATGGATTTAAGGCAGCTCTGGAGGGCAGAAGCACTGCTGTCTTGTCCAGCGCACCTAAGATATGACGAGTTCTAACCACTGCTTCCAGCCATGGGGACTGCTCGGATGAAAGTCGCCAAAGCCTGGCATCACCCTCATGATAGAGGAAGTCACCGTGGACACAAATCAGCGTCGATGCTGATGGAATGCAGTATGGACTCCCGTGGAGGTGACGTGCTCCCCATTTCATAGTCTGGGCATGGCAAGACCAGACCATTCTTTCTGGAGACAGTTCCAGACTGCCTTTGTGCTTATCTAAAATTACTGATTGCACTGAGGCACACCCACGTTCTAGGGAAACAAGAGAAAAAAAGAACTGTTGGTAGCCTTTAGCCATTGAGAACCAACTTCCAAATCCAAACCCAGGGCTAATTTTCCAGGAGCAAAATCCCAGAAATTTCCCCTAAGTGTGGGGGAGAGGCAGGGCTAGCAGATCCTGGAAGTAGGGAATGGCTTCCAGACCTACTGAAGCTTTTCTGAGACCTGCTGAGGATGAATTATTCCTACCTCATACTGAAGCCTCTGGCTACTTCCATCCTGATTCCTTCTTGGAGCCCAGGAGGAAATTTCTCATCCATAGTTAGCGCTAATTTGCCAACGTCTTTACCTTACGCCCTTGCAATCAGCCGCCTTTTAAGACATGTGCTTAAATGGATATCAATATTGTATTATCTTTGAAGTCAAAACTTTTAACTTTATCATAGCTGTCTGGACAATTGTTTTATTTTGCTTTCCTCCCTATCCAAAAATAGATGGAGGTTTGATTTTGAACTCTCTATGGCTTGGAAATAAAAATATAAATGGCAAATGAAATTGTGTTATCTACACTGCATTTGGCACAAATTTTGAGATCAAATAACCAGTAAAAATGCTATTAGTTTAACTTTTTCAAAGGAAGCTTATTCTTGGTCCATTAACCCAATGAGTAATGCAGACGCATTTTCTAAATTGTTTTTATCTGAGTTTTAAGTGCTGTGTAAATGCGGCATTGAGTTACATTTGTTAGTGCCATTCTCATTCCTACTTTTCAAGTGGGAAAAGTGAGAGGCTAAATATCCTAGAGCTAAACAGCAAGTCATCTCCCCAGCCAGGATGGGGGGCCATTACGACTGGCTCCCCTTCTCTGTCTGACTAACAAGATTGTTCCCCTTTTGTGGCAGTTTGAGATTATTTATGCATTCCAAAAAGAGAGATTATGTTTGTAAACTGGTCTGTTCCTCTGGGCATGGTACCCTTTGATTGTATTAGGTTCAGCTGCGATGCCTTTGATTAAATTATGCTAAGATTAGGGCTTTGATTCAACCATGTCATTAGGGTGACTCCGTTTGAGTCCCCATCCCCTTTGTAGGCTACATAAATGGACACTCAATCAAGGAGACACACAGAAGTAGATACGCAGGAGAACAGAAAAAGACATACAGAGGAAGAGAGAGAACTCCATAGATACGGAGGAAATTTTGATCCTGCAGCCCCAGGAAGAGAGATTCGCCCTATGCCTGGTAGTTTGCAACTGAAGAGACCAGAGCCCTGAGCAGCTGAGCCGGCCCAAAAAGAAACGAGGCCTCCAGCCTGCAGCTGAGATCGGAAGAAGCTGGGCCCATGGAGCCTAAGAGGAAAGAGGAAGGCTGAAGCCTCGTAGATATCGGCAGCCATCTTGCTTCAACATGTGGCAACAGACATTTGGTGAGAAATTACCTCTTATGGTACCCTGATTTGGACTATTTAGGGCCTTATAACTGTAAGCCTCTACCCCAATAAATACCCTTTATAAAAGCTGGCAGAGGGAAGCGGCTGTGGCTCAATCAGTAGGGCTCCCGTTTACCATATGGGAGGCCCAGGGTTCGGTTCCCGGGGCCTCCTGGTGAAGGGAGGCCCGCCCGCGTGGCGCGGTTAGCTGACCCAGCGAGCACAAGCAGCAAGGGGGGGGGATTAATGAATAAATAAATAAAATCTTTAAAAAAAAAAAAAAGCTGGCAGATTTCTGGTACTCTGCATCAGCACCCCTTTGGCTGACTAATACACTTTCCCTCCCTACTGATGCACCCACAGTGACAAAGGAGCACCAGGGCGAGAAAGCCTCCTAGGGTCACCCTAAAAAAAACCAAACCTATTCTCCCCAAAGGTCATAACTCTGGGTTATGCCCCAGAGTACAAAACTCTTAATAGTCCAGTGGTTCAGGTTGTGACAGCAGCAACAGAAAAAAAGGACAAAGAGAGAAATTGTCACCTTTCAGCTAAAGCTTAAGGATGATCTGTGGGTCCCTTCCCATTTGAGCTAGAAAACATCGGTTGTTAGATGTGTTAAGTAAAATGAAATGGCACCCTGCATTGGGCATTGCCGGGAGGGATGCCTTTCTGAGAAAGGAATTCCAGAAGACAAAAACAATTGACCTGCAGTGGCTTTCCAAGAAAATAGGACAATGAAATGTACCTTACAGAACTGCAGACAAGCAGCACCTGGTGATAAACCAGTTCAGGTCCAAAAGAGATATGTGGTCAGAATGGACAAGCACATCATACTAATCAATGTATATCTGTTCCCCACTTCATAAGACTCCCCTCCCCACGTAAAGTGGAGCCTTAACATCAGTCAATCAGAACATTTCCTCACTTGCTTCTGCATTTGCCATATATATGTTTCCTCATTCCACTCCCTCAGTGGAGCTCCTTTCCACGTGCTGTGTGGATACTGCCCAAATTATGAATTGTAAACCACTCAAACGCCCATAAATAATATCTTGCCTAATATTTTATTTTAACATATAGTTAGGAAATGAAGACAAATTTTATTCTTAATCTCTGTAAAACATAGAGCTGAAGCTCTGCTGGAGCAAAACAAAGAAGCATTATTAACATTTATCATATCCCAGAGTAAAGCATGTTCAATTTCCTCTCCAACCCAATATTTTGGGTTGAGGCATTTTGTTTCCTTCCCTTTATGAGACAAATAAAAAAACGGATTATGTGCTTAAAAGGTCTGTATCTGAGGCAGGTTAGTAGAGTGAAAGAGGGATGGCAGCTGGCCCCTCAGACCCCATGGCCGTGAGACCCCATGGCCGTGAGACCACATGGCCCTGAGACCCCATGGCCCTGAGACCCCATGGCCCTGAGACCCCATGGCCCTGAGACCACATGGCCGTGAGACCACATGGCCCTGAGACCCCATGGCCCTGAGACCCCATGGCCGTGAGACCCCATAGCCCTGAGACCCCATGGCCCTGAGACCCCATGGCCCTGAGACCCCATGGCCGTGAGACCCCATGGCCGTGTGACCCCATAGCCCTGAGACCACATAGCCCTGAGACCACATGGCCCTGAGACCACATGGCCCTGAGACCCCATGGCCGTGAGACCCCATGGCCGTGTGACCACATGGCCCTGAGACCACATGGCCCTGAGACCACATGGCCGTGAGACCACATGGCCCTGAGACCACATGGCCCTGAGACCACATGGCC
>JAKSZT010000072.1:2069530-2433830 GCA_026826555.1 Tolypeutes matacus | reverse complement strand
CATGGCCCTGAGACCACATGGCCCTGAGACCACATGGCCCTGAGACCCCATGGCCCTGAGACCACATGGCCCTGAGACCCCATGGCCGTGAGACCACATGGGCGTGAGACCCCATGGCCCTGAGACCACATGGCCCTGAGACCATATGGCCCTGAGACCACATGGCCGTGTGACCCCGCCCGGAAACCTCCTAAGAAGAAGGCTGAGATCCTGGCCATGAGAGTCCCATTTGGAACAAGAGGCAAAGCCCCGGATACCCTCAACTGGCCTCACCATCGGGCCCCCTGGGGAACTGACAGGTGGGGTAATCAATCAGAAAAGCAAACAGCTGGGGCCCCTCCCCTGAAAGGTGACCACACAAGCCGACTCTCTCTCTCTGCCTAGAGAAGCCCGCATCAAATCTTGGTGCGTATTTCAGTCCTTTTCTACCATTTTTCAGTAAGCTCTGTTCTTTCCCCCATTTCTCAATAAATTCTTTTTACTGGTCTAACTAAGCTGACATGTTCTTAAATTCTTTTATGTGACATAGCCAAGAACCTAGAAGAATCCAGCACTTCCCCGGCTTCATATATATAGCATGAAAACATTTTAGGATGTTTTTGTTTTACTATCAATCTTTAATTTTACAGATAATATATAAACACATTCCCCTTTTAGGAAATTAAAGATTACAGATAAAGTTAAATTCCCTTTGATCATATCACTTATCTAGTTTCCTTTTCACCAAAGGTAAAAAGTGGTTATCAATTTTTTGTGCATCCTTCCAGACATTTTCCTAAGCAAAACATATACTTATATGTAAGTCTTCATCCCCTTTATATATATATATAAACTAATGTATCTATGTTATCTATACTAATATTTAAATACTAATATTTAGTATTATTTAGTGCATTTTTCATCATTAAATATTATCCTGTTATGTGCTCCATCTTGCTTTATCACTTCAAAATATGGCAGGAGGTTTCCTCTCTTGAACGCCAGTCTAAAAAATTATGGTAGGGGTTTGCCCTAAGTTTTAGCTAATAATTTATTTATGGACATCTAAATTGTTCCATTTTCTCTATTACAAGCATTTCTGCTATGGACTTCCACGTACATGTGTATTGCTCAGTTTCCCTGAGATGAAGCTTAGGAGAACCATTAAATCATAAAATATGAATATTTATCATTTTAATAGATAATACTTCCTGAGGTTTTACTATCTACCAGTTACTGAGCTGAGTGCTTCACACTTGAACCCTGTCGGGAAAGACTCAGTCTTAAAGCTTTTCCCAGACAAGAACCCTGAGGTGCAGCAAGGATGAGAAAGTATCTAGGAAGTGGCCGAGCCAGGCTTTGGTCCCCGATTTCCCCGAGCTCTAGACTCTGACCCCTTTCTTACCCACTACGCTCTCCTACTTACATTATGGGCTCTGTCCTTTCGCTACTCGTTTTGCTTTGCTGCTTCACAGGTGGAAATCTACCTACCTGGCGTGATTTAAGAAACTGTACGTGCAGATTATTTTTGTTTTTCCGTTTGGAAAGTCATTATGTCTGGCCTTGGCAAAGCAAGTGTCACGGCTTGGCAAGGTAAAAGGAAAGCGAAATAGTTCCACTGTCATCCGTGTGTCATAAAGTGAGGCCAGAAGAAGAAAGTACTTCAGATGAGAGATTTTGCAGAGACGGGAACCTAGGCCTCGGGCACTGTTCTCCCTGGGGAGCTCAGCCCATCTCCAAAACTTCAGACCTCATCTGAAAGTCTGCCCATGCCCATTTCAATGACACTTTCCTGCTTGCCCTATTGAACAGTTCTGAAAAAACTAAAGATAGGAGAACCCCCTTTTTATTGCTGCTATGTCTATCATTTGATTTAATTTTACATTTTGAAACAATCTCAAACATGAAGTTGCAACTTCAGTACCAAAATTATTTTTTTCCTGAACTACTTGGGAAGTTAGTGACTGCCACGCTGCCCCATCACTCCCAACACGTCAGTGTGTATCTTCTACCAACGAGGCCGTTTTCCTCCACAGCCTCGACCCAATCATCAAATCAGAAGATTAACAGTGATACATTATCATCTAATCCTCAGACCTCAGGCAAGTTTTGCCAATTGTTCCAATGTCCTTTAGACAGAAGGATCCAGTTTGGAATCATGCCTTGCGTTCAGTTGTCAAGTCTCTTTAGTATCCTTCAATTCAGTTCAGTTCCTTGACTTTCCTTGACTTTCATAACCTTGGCATCTCAGATTCCAGGCCAGTTATTTTGTAGAATGTTCTTCAATGTGGGTCTGTATAATGTTTCCTCAAGATTAGATTCAGGTGCTATATCTTTGGCAAGAATATCACAGAAATAACGCTGTGTTCTCATTGCATCCTCTTAGATGACACACAAGTTCAAATTGTCCCATTACTAATGATGTTAACTGAGTACTCGTTAAGGGGGGCCTGCCAGCTTCCCCACTAGATAATTATTCTTTATCCCCTATAACTGATACAAACTTGGGGAGGAGGGCATGTTTTGAGACTATGCAAATATCTCATTCCTCATCAAACTTTCAACTAATTCATTCATTCATTTATTTCAGTAGATACTCAAGATTTCTTATTTTATTTAATAGCTTATAATTGGTTACTATCATTTATTTTGATGCTCAAATTATCCCAAATTTGATATATGGGAGCCCTTTCAATCTGCTTTCTATGTTCTTTTGACACGTTCCTCATACTCTTTAAGCATTTCTTTATTCTCTGACCAAAAATGATGTTCTAGGTACATCTTGTACTTTTCCTGAATCTGCGCTGGTATCAGTCATTTCTCTAAGGAGCACTGTTTCTTTGGCGGAAACTGGTATTTAGAGATGAAGACTTGGGTGCTGGGTGTGATCATTGCTTTACTGTTGGGCTGTCACTGCTCCCAGGACTTTGCGGTGGACAGAGTCAGGGAGTGGACAGAGCTCGGGACTTAGTCTGACTATCCACGGTAAAAACCTTTAGTTCACATCAATATCTCAGATTCCAATTTAATTCATTCTTATTTTCTCCCTTTCTATAATTGTATTTCTTTCCTCCAATAGCAACCAACCTGCTGCCTTTATCCTTAAAGTATTTATTCCCTTCATCAATCCCTCTCCATATGGCCCATCTCCTGTCATTGCTGCCATCCCTTTCTTGACATGGAAGCTGCGTCACTTTCTTCAGGCCCTGATGCTCCCCAAGCCGAGACACCCTCCTGCTGAGGATGCCCTTCTAATGCCATGCCTCAGGTGGACACCCTCCACCCCTGGATCGGGCTCTGGCCCCCTGCTGTGACCCCCTCCAGGCCCCAGGTGGACGCTCACCTTGCATGGCCTCGCTTCACGTTCAGGTAGAGAAGAGGATGAGTAGGAATGGTATTTTAAGAACAATGTTTAGTTTGCTGACTCTGGTTTTTGGTGATTCTTTGTGTTTTGTTGTTGTTGTTTGGTTGGTTTTTTTTTTTTTTTTTGGTTGTGTAAGAAAAGCTACATTTAAATTAGCTACAGCTGAGAATGACCTCTGACATTTTGAATTAACCAAATGATATAAATTAATTCTTGTCATCACTTTTTGGATGCAAATTAAAAAAAAATAATAATAATAGCAACAGTACCAGGCAGTTCAAGCAGTCCAGAGTTTAGTCTATTTGTCCTCCTGTGGGCATTTCAGATTCTTTCTTTCTGATGTTCTTATAAACAGTTTAGTTTTCCCAGGGAGGTGACGTCGGCCCTTTTTCACACTACTCTGTTCTCAGCATTTCTCAGTCAACATTTCTGCTCACATATTTGCAAGGATGACTCCCTAGCTTGCCTTCTAGAAATCTGCCTTTGTGTGCCGTTGTATAAATATTCTCATAAAGCCCCATATTTCAGAAAGGATAGTTGCGATGTTTTATGGCTCATGCAGTGATCAAATTCACAGACTCTGGAGTTAGGTAGACCTGGGCACAAATTCCTGGCTCTGTCTCCTGATTGCTCTCTGATTTTAGACAATTTACTTAATTTCATTTTGCTTCCTTTTGCTTAGAAGATAGGACAAAGTTTTCTTTTCCACTGTGGGATCAATAAACCCCAGGGGAGGGCTGGACCTGACCTGGCTTGGACCCCATGTCCCCCTGGGTGGCCAAGAGGCCAGAAAGTATCATTGACGACCACCTGGAATCACATGGAATGGGTGTGGGGAGGAGAAGTTCTCAGAGGAAGGGCTCTACTCCCAGAACAAGGAGGGAAGAAGAGTTCGGCAGATAAAAATATCAGATGCCCACCGCAGCCCTAAATGAATCCCTTTCACCCTGGTGGTGGATTTCTTTCTCACCCATTGGTTTGCTTACATGTAGATGATGATGAAGGTAATTTTTGTAGCTAATACAGAGCATTCCTCTGTGCCCTACTGAGCTGACTGCTTCGCAGGAGCACCTTCTAAAGATGTCTCTTTGATGGAAGAAAATTTTATCTAGGGTTTCGAGTCCAGGTTAGAGCTGAGAAAGAAGATTGGGCTTTAAAACTTTAAAGTTCAATTTTCCTCATTTCTAGTTTTTTAATTTTTTTAATTTATTTTATTTTTAAAGCACGAATCTAAGAAGCACAGGAGATGCTTATCGGGGAATTTGAAGGGCACGAGCCCACTCTTTAAAATTGTCATCGAGGTTGCAAACATGCTAAATGAAATTCACTTCATTGCTCTCTTCGTTTGCCAGGGCTTTTCTAACATTTACCACCTACTGGTTGGCTTACTCCACAGGAATTTATTGTCATGGTTTTGGAGGACACAAGTCCGACAGCAAGGTATGGGCAGGGCTTGCTTTCTCCCAGAGGCTGCAGAGTCCTGGTTGTGGCTTGTCAATGGATTTCTGCCCCCATTACATGGCGATATCGCGCGCTCTCTCTCTCTCTCCTCTCTGGCTTCTACTTCTGGGTCCAATTTCCTTTGTTCATGAGGACCTGGGCCATATTGGATGGAGGCCCACCCTCACTCAGTTTGGCCACACCTTCACTGATCACTTCCTCAACAGCCCTGGCAGGTAGTAGAATAGTTGGGACTCGAACGTGTCTTTCATGGGGGGACTTCAGTCAATCCCCAACGATTGTTAAACTGGGAGCATGTTATTTGTGGTAAACCAACACATTGGCACTCAGGTTAAAAATAAGAAAATGGTGTTTACAAAAATTATGTAATGACACAGTGGAAAAAAAACCTTAACGACGTCACGTTAAAATTATCAAGATGCCTGGGTTTGAATTCTGGTCCTGCCGCTTGGCAGATATTTGACTAAGTTATTTAACATCCCCCAGTTTCCTTATTAATAAAATGAAGATAATGATTTCCTTATTAGTAAAATGAGGATAATAATAGCTCCTACCTCAGAGATGTCATAAATCTCAAATGAAGTAATTCATGTTGAATGCTAAGCCCCCCACCTGGCTGTAGAAAATGCCCTCTCAACGTAACCATGGTTCTTATCCTCTCTAAGTACAACAAACAACAGATGTGCATGGGAAAAAAGGTCTGAAGGAAATGCACCGTTTTTGACTAGCCAAAGAACTGCTCCTAAAAGCAGTGAAAAGGAAATTCCAGAAATTAATAATTCAGGCAGCCCTTTACAGTTTGTAAATATATGTATCAGTTTACTAAACCTTCAATAGGGATGTGTGACTTTAGTGACATCTGTTGGGGAAACGGGAGTTACTCAGCTGTTCTGCTAAGCACTGTCCTAATGCCTTAAATTCAATAATTCACTGAGCATGAATTTCGTATCAGACGCTGGGCTTGATTCTGTGAGCAAAGTGATTTAATTCCTATGCTCAAGAAGCTTAGAGTAGAGCTACAAACCATCTTATCATCACGGACCTTTCAATGCTATTCAGAAAAAAAGGTCTATAACCAAAAAATAAAGTTAAAGAGCAATGCAAGGCTAGGATGTGATCACAGGCTAAAATGAAAACTATTACTAGTGTCAAAAGGAGCAAAGCAGCCAGCACTATCGAGGCTGCAGTTTTATTGAAAGACTGTGAGAGCAGGGAAATCTCAAACCTGGGAAGTTGTAGTGAGGATTTCAAGATGGCAAGTGGGTTGCAGCCGATTGTAAAAGGCGATTGAGGGATTTCCAAATGGAAAGTTACAATAACTGGCTGACCCTTAAGTTCTTCATTCCATAGGAGGGTCTTACAAAATGAGGAACAGGTACATATTGGTTAGCATAGTATATTTGTCCAATTTTTATAGGCTGTCCCTTCTGCACCATAGCTGGCTAATCTCGGTCAGATTTTATTTTTATAAAAGTCCCTGCCATGTCTTTGAAAGGGGCTGCTCCTGGCAACCCCCCAAAGCAGGCAACTGCTTTACTTTTTAAAAAAAAATTATTTATTTATACACCCCCAGCCACCCACCCATTGTCTGCTCTCTGTGTCCATTCGCTGTGTGTTCTTCTGTGTCTGCTTGTCTTCTCTTTAGGTGGCGCCGGGAACCAATCCTGGGGAATTCCAGAGTGGAAAGAGGCTGCTCAATCTCTCGTGCCACCTCGGCTCCCTGATCTGCTGCGTCTCTCATTGTCTCTCTTCTGTGTCTCTTTTTGTTGCGTCATCTTTCAGTGCCAGCTCTCCACGCGGGCCAGCACTCTGCACGGGCCAGCATTTCACTCAGGCCTTCTTGCTTTTCATCAGGAGGCCCCAGGAATCGAGCCCTGGACCTCCCATATGGTAGACGGGAGCCCAACCATTTGGACCGTATTCACTTCCCAGCCACTTTACTTTAAGAGGTAGAGTTGTATCAGTGTTGGGAGAAAGAGGATGATATCAACTAATGGAACACTTCAAGAGTATTTCCAAGGGATGGGTTTGGAATTTTTTCTGTTGACACAAGCCAGGGGAACTCTGCCTGTTTCTGAGCAGAGAGATGATGATAAAACTAGTAGTTTAGGAAATTTAATCTCTGCCAAAGTAGAATATGGATCGGTTTGGGATGGACTGGTTGTGATGCTGTAGATATTAAGTTGGATGATAAGGATCTGGATTTATTTGCTTCCAAGTCAGCAAGATCAACAGCCAACTCTGTAAAAACAACTCTATCAGGCTTCTAGTTTGTAACATGTGCACAAGGACGATAAATCCGTGCTCTGTAAAAATGAACAAAGGTATATGTGTGTCCACAACCAACACCTGTTCCCATTATCAGGCAACCTCAGTCACTCCTTTATGAGCAACTATCACTGTTATGAAATCACCCTTTTATC
Organism: Tolypeutes matacus; assembly: GCA_026826555.1. Lineage (NCBI taxonomy): Eukaryota > Metazoa > Chordata > Mammalia > Cingulata > Chlamyphoridae > Tolypeutes > Tolypeutes matacus. The sequence continues at coordinate 2,426,603 of JAKSZT010000072.1, read as the reverse complement.
TCCACCTATTGAAAAATTTTCCTTCTGAATGTAGAATGAATTCAAGACACCCTATTTAAACATTTTACAAATAACCAGAAGCATCTGCATGTAATTCTAATCATATATTGGAAGATGGGGATAGAACAGAATTGTGATCCCCATATCAGAAATGCAGTGGACTCAGTCTGCAAAAACTTGGACCTAAATGTTCAAGGAATGAGACTGTTCCGATTGAGTTAATAGTATACTTAAATAGGGTCAACTCTTTTTCCCCCCAACAGTTTCAAAACATTTCATTGAATAAGCCATCCTTTCCCCACTAATTTGAAACTGTATCAAACACAAAAACTGAAACACCAAAATATTCTATGTCCTTATCATGATAGTTGTCTGTTAATTTTCATAATTCCATTGGAACTGGTTTTGCAAAGAAAGGGGTTTGTCCCTTTGGTTCTCTGCTGCTTCACCAGCACCTAGAGCAACATCAGATCTTCATAATGGGTGGATAAGAAAGGCTTTCCTCCATTCATCCCTAATGTGGTTATTATACTATTGATTTCCTGTTGAGACAAATCTTAACTGATTGTATTTACTGTTCTTTCCATACGCTGCTGGGTTTTATTTGCTAATTTTTTTTTTTTTTTTTTTGAGGTACCCGAGCCAGGGATTGAACCTGGGACCTCATATGTGGGAAGCTGGTGCTCAACCACTGAGCCACATCAGCTCCCCTGAGTTGGTTTTGTTGTTTGTTTGCTTATTTGTTTTTAGGAGACACCAGGGACCAAACCCAGGACCTCCCATATGGGAAGCAGGCACTCAACTGCTTGAACCACATCCGCTCCCTAATTTTGATTTAGATTTCCTATGTATAGTTTTTAAAAATTATTATTATTGAAGTATATCACTCATATGTAAATATATATGAATAATAAGTGTATAGTTATAGATGTGAATTTACAAAACAAACACTTGCAACATCATACAGGGCTCCCATACCTCACCCTACCACCAATACCTTGAATTGTTGTGAAACATTTTTAACTAATGATGAAAGAGCATCCTCACAATATTACTACTAACCAAACTATCTTACACTTGGTGTATCTTCCCCCAACCCCCCTATTATTATTATTATTATATCATTTATAACATGAACATACATAAACAATAAGTGTATAATAAAAGTTTTGAACTTACAAAGCAAACATGCATAACACCACACAGGAGTCTCATACATCAACCCACCACCAACACCTTGCAGTATTGTGAGACATTTGCTACAAATTATGAAAGAATATCGTCAAAATCTTACTACTAACTATATTCCATATCTTACATTTGGTTTATTTTCCCCCCAACCCACCTTATTATTATTTCTTAAAATATATTTTTATTACAGAAGTTGTGAACTTACAAAACAATCGTGCACATGTATAGAATTCCCATACAACATCCCTCTATCAACACACCACACCATGGTGGAACATTTGTTACAGGTTATGAGATAATATCATCAGACTATTACCACTAACCGTGGTCCATAGCATACATTTGACACACATTTTCCATACTCCCCCAACACAGCACATCTTTGGCATAGATGCATGAATATTACCGTATTGCTGTTAACCACAGTCCATAGGTCACTCTAATTGTATTTTTCCCATTTTATCCACATTACCACCACCCTGCAATAGTGACATACAACTGCTCTAGCTCACAAAGAACACTCTTGCATCTGTACCATCAATCACAATTCTCATCCACCTCTGGGTTTACTGTGCTGTTCAGTCCCTAGATTATTCTCTAGCTTTCATTCAATTGACATTTACATCCCTAGACTACCCTTTCCAGCTATATTCCCACTTCTAAACCAGCTGTTATTCACTATAATGTGTTACTATCAACTCTATACATTTCCCATTTTTACAGTAAAGTTAATTAAAACTTCTACATACATTAGACATCAGTAGTCCATCTCAGTCCTCTTCTTATCTCCTTTAAGAATCTACCACCTACCACCAGGTCTTGAAGATGTTTTCCTACATTCTCTTCTTAAAGCTTTATGGTTCTTACTTTTTTTTTAAATCCATTTTGAGTTAATTTGTGTATAAGGTGTGACATAGGGGTCCTCTTTCTTTCTTTTGGCTATGGATATCCAGGTCTCTCAGCATCATTTATTGAATGGATTGTTCTGCCCGAGCTGGGTGGGTTTGACAGTTTTGCCAAAAATCACTTGACCATAGATGTGAGGGTCTGTTTCTAAGCAATCAATTCAGTTCCTTTGGTCTATGTGTCTGTCTTTATGCCAGTACCCTGCTGTTTTTACCACTGTAGCTAGGTAATAGGATTTAAAGTCCAGAAGTGAGAGTCCTCCAACTTTGGTTTTTGTTTTTAAGATGTTTTTGCCTATTTGGAACCCCTTACTCTTCCAAATAAATTTGATAATTGTGTTTTCCATTTATTTTTAGAATGCTGGTGGAATTTTTATTGAGATTGCATTGAATCTGTGTATCAATTGAGGTAGAATTAGCATCTTAGCTGCCTCTGTCCCGCTTTCTGGGCCTCTTTCGACGTTGTCTTCCGTTGCTGGTTAGCCCGCCCCCAACAGCCAGAATGGTGAAGCAGATTGAGAGCAGGGAAGATTTTCAAGCAGCCTTGAACAGTGCTGGGGATAAACTTGTAGTAGTTGATTTCTCAGCCCCATGGTGTGGGCCTTGTAAAATGATCAAGCATTTCTTTCATTCCCTCTTTGAAAAGTATAGCAAGGTGGTGTTCCTTGAAGTAGATGTGGATGACTGTCAGGATGTTGCTGCAGACTGTGAAGTCAACTGCATGCCAACATTTCAGTTTTATAAAAAGGGACAAAAGGTGGGTGAATTTTCTGGCGCTAATATGGAAAAGCTTGAAGCCACCATTAATGAATTAAGCTAATCATGTTTTCTGAACATAACCAGCTGTCAGCTGTTTAAAACTTAACTTGTAAATTTTTTATTTACAAAAAAGATCACGTATGAAGACTATATACCCAACTGCCATCTGATTATAAATGACAATAAAAAATTAATTCTACCCTTAAAAACAAACAAACAAAAAAACATCTTAATGATATTTAGTCTTCCAATCTGTGACCATGGAATATTCTTCCAATTATTTAGGTCTTTTTTTTTCTTTTAACAGTGTATTGTAGTTTTCTGAATACAAGTGCTTTACATCCTTGATTAAGTATATTCCTAAATATTTGATTCTATCAATCACTATTGTAAATGGAATTTTTTAAGTCTATTTCATCTGATATAAGTATAGCTACTCAAGCTTTTCTTTTTTTTTTTTTTTTTTGGTTACTGCAAACGTGGATTATCTTTTTTTAGGCTTGCACTTTCAATTTATTGGTATTCTTAGATCTAAGGTGAGTCTCTTGCAGACAGGATATATAGGCTCATATTTTCTTATCCATTCCGTCAGTCTGTGTCTTTTGGTTGGGGAGTTTAATCCATCAATATTCAATGTTATTACCATAAAGGCAATTCTTATTTTATCCATTTTGACCTTTGGGTTTTATCTGTCATATTTTATTTTCACCACTCTTTTGAGATTTTTAGTTACTTTTACTAATATAATCTTTACTTCTAGACTCTTTTCCTGTCTTTTCTCCTGTCTTTTCTCTTCAGACTTTAGTATTCCCTGCAAGCACACCCTTTAATATTTCCTGCAAGGCCAGTCTCTTTGTTATAAACTCTCTCAGTTTCTTTTTATCTGTGAATATTTTAAACTTGTCCTCATTTTTGAGAGACAACCTTGTTGAATATAAGATTCTTGGCTAGAAGTTTTTCTCCTGCAGTGTCTTAAATATATCATATCACTGCCTTCTTGCCTCCATGGCTTCTGGTGAGAAATCGGCACTTACTCTTATTGGGTATCCCATATATGTTATGCATTGCTTTTCTCTTGCTGCTTTCAGAATTCTCTCTTTGTCTTTGGCATTTGACAGTCTGAATAGTATGTGGCTCGGAGTTGGTCTATTAGGATTTATTCAGATGGGATTACATTGTACTTCTTGGACATGGACATCTATGTCCTTCAATGGGGTTGGGAAATTTTCTACTATTATTTCTTCAAATATTACTTCTGCCCCCTTGCCTGTGACACCCATGACATATATGTTTGAATGCCTCTTGCTATCCTTTAGTTCCCTGAGACCTTGTTCAATTTTTTCCATTCTTTTCTTCATCTGTTCTTTTGTATATTTGCTTTTGGAGACCGTGTCTTCAAGCTCATCAGTCCTTTCTTCTGCCTCCTCAAATCTGCTGTTATATGCCTCCATTGTATTTTTAATTTCATTTATTGTGCCTTTCATTCCATAAAATCTACTATTTTTCTATGTATGCTTTCAAATTCTTCTTTGTGCTCATCCAATGTCTTCTTAATATCCTTAATCTCTTGGACTTTATTAAGAAGATTTGTTTGACCATCTATGATTAGTTGTCTCAACTCTTTTATGTCATCTGAAGGTTTATCTTGTTCCTTTAACTGGGCCATATCTTCTCATTTCTTGCTATGGATTGTAATTTTTTGTTGCTGTTTTTGTATCTGGCTTACTAGGTATATTTATTCTGGGTACAATTTCTCTCTTTAGTTTACGGCTTTCTTGCCCTTTCTCCCTTGCTGGTTATGTACTAGGAGCTGAGGATGAAGTTGGTGCTATAAGCTGTGGAGGCTGAATCTGCTTGCATTGCCCCAGGGACTGATGAAGCTTCTCCCACCTTTCTCCTTTGCCAGGGGTAGGGACAGAGCCACAGCTATGTGTAATAAACCAAGTCGTACAGCACTAGACCATCTATAGTTGCCCAGAGAGACTGATGCAACTTCACACCCCTTCATTCCCTGCCTGGGGCAGGGATGGAGCTGTAGGTGTGGGCAGCAATCTATGCTGTGTGGGGCCAAAATGACTGCAGTTGCCCTGGTAGACTTCCAACTATTCAGTCTGTGCCAGCCAAATGTACTTGCAGTTACCTGGAGAGGCTGGTGCAGGTCCCATCAGCTTCCTCCCTTTCCAGAGTTGGGGCTGAAGCCTAGGCTTGGGCTGCAGGCTGATCTGGGCGGACAAAAGCCAGTCCCTACCATCATTGTGATTTTCAATCAGCCCCACTTCCTTTTATGCCAGGGGTGGAGTCAAAATGGCAGCTACCAGGCTTTTCCTGACTTGGACAAGTTCAAACTTTAGCTTTTCTTAGGGTTATGCTTTAGCCTGCCGAATTTACTAATCAGTAGCTGAAGTTGGTGCCCTACCACCTCTTCTTCCCCTGTTTTTGGGAAAGGGAACTTCCAATTCCAGCCATGGAATAGCTCCCGAAACAGCTTGTGCCGCCAGTGGAGGATGGGCACTGGCCTCTGTGGTGTGGTGTGTTCTACTTACAAATCTTCTCTGAAGATAGGCAGTCTCCTCCTTCCATTCTTTCAAGGATGTTGCAGGATGCTCTTCTGGTCTCCTGGAGCCCCGAAAAAGGTGCTTTAGATAGCTCTGGGTGATTACTAACTGCCCTGTAGGACAAACTGAATCTATGAGCTCCTTACTCTGCCACTATCTTGCTGGTTGTCACTATGTATAGTTTTAAATGTTCTTTAAGAAAAAGGAAAAATATATATATAGAATTTTGTCATAAGTCACTCTTAACTTCATAAAATAAACTAGGAAAGTTTCCATGTTTTCCCATGCTTTGGAATAGATTAGGAAACATAGGAATTATCTGTTTCTTTAAGGTTTGACAGAATTTACTGATAAATATGTATATGGATTTTTTCCCTTTTGGGGAGGGAGGAGTCTTTTTCAATCCTATTTTTGTCAATGTCATTCACAACTATTAGTTGTTTTAAATGGTCATTTATTTTTATTAGAGAAGTTACAGGTTTACAGAAAAATGATGAATAAAATACAGAATTCACATAAACCACCTATTTTTTTTCTAGAGATTTATTTTATTTATTTATTTCCCCCCACACCCTCTTTATTTACATTTCTTGTGTCTGTTTGTCATCGGCTGGTCTTCATTTTAGGAGGCACCGGGAACCAGAACTGAACCCAGGACCTCTCGTGTGGGAAGGAGGTGCCTAATCTCTTGAGCCACCTCCACCCCCTGCTTTATTGTGTCTCTCACCATGTTTTTCCTCCTGTCTCTTGGTGCATCATCTTGTTGAGTGAGCTCGCTGCACTTGCCCATTGCGTCAGCTCGCTGTCTTGCTCATCTTCTTTAAGAGGCACCGGGAACCAAACCTGGAACCTCCCGTGAGGTAGGTGGGAGCTCAATTGCTTGAGCCACATCCGCTTCCCAAACCACCTATTATTAACACCTTACATTAGTGTGGTGCCTCTGTTACAATTGATGAAATACCATTTTTATAATTGTACTATTAGCTATAGTCCATGGTTTATATCAGTGTTCACTGTGTAGTACAGTCCTGTTTGTTTAACTCTAGTATCATATAGAAAACCTAAAATTTCCCCATTTAGCCACACTCAAATATATAACTCAGTGCTGTTAATTACATTCACAGTGTTGTGCTATCATCACCACCATCCATTGCAAAACCTTCTCCATTAACACAATGAGAAACTCTGGACAATTTCAGCATTAACTCCCCATTTCCTACCTCCATCCAGACCCCTGGTAATAATTCGTATTCTAGTTTTTGACTCTCTGAGTTTGGTTATTTTATATATATATATATATCAATCATTGAGATCATACAATATTGGTCCATTTGGATCTGGCTTATTTCACTCTACATGATATCTCCAAGGTTCACCATGCTGTCGTATGTATCAGAACTTCATTCCTTTTTATGGCTGAATAGTATTGATATAAGCACACCACATTTTGTTTATCTATTCTTCTCTTGATGGACACTTGAGTGGCTTCCATCTTTTGGCAATTGTGAATAACGCCATCATGAACATCAGCCTGCAAATATCTGTTCAAGTCCCTGCTTTCAATTCTTTTGGGTATGTAACCAGAAGGGGGGTTGCCAGGTCTTAAGTAATTCTATACTTAGCTTTCTGAGGAACTGCCAAACTGTCTTCCACAGCAGCTGCACCATTTTACATTACAGATGCTCAAGGAAGAGGTTATTCTGATTGATTTACTACTTGGCTTAAGTAAGGGTAAAAAACTTTTTTAAAACTTCTGTCATTGAAAATTTTCCAAAAACACTTTTTCTTGATATGCTTTTCTGTCCAAGTAATAAAGAACAATGTACTTTCAACTTTCCTCGATTATTTAACAAGCAATTCCAGAGATGCGTAATAGAATTGACCATATAACTTAGTGTTCAAATTGGGACACTTTTGAAATCAGAAGAGAATAGGATTGGGTGGACTGTAGGGGTCACCAGACTTGGGAAGAACTGGGCTGTGTGTTTGTCATGGTCACGATGGACTACACCTGGAACTCCTCTGATCGTCCCACCATAAAGTGCCACATGAATTTCCCACCCCACACTGGGCTGTGGCTCCTTCAGCTGATTTCCCCCAGTGTCCTTCTAACTGTTTTCCTTTACAGGTCTGCTATAATACACTGCATCTCATGCTTAGGACATTTCTGACATTGATCATTGACCCACATCAAAGGTCCTGGCTTCAGTTCCTGCTGCTTCCCAAAAAGAAGACCAGCACACAACAAACACACACTCGACCTTACAGATATGACCACATCTCTCTCAACTGTAGAAGAGGGATCTGTTAAACACTCTGCTGCCTCAAACTCATCATGAGATGAGTTTCAGAGTGTTTAAAACTGTACAGTGTTATACAAATAAAGAGACACTGCTAAGGGAGAGCAAGGAAAGGTGAGTTAGTGGATCTTGTTTGGTTTTCCTGAGCTGCTCATTGATGAGGTGAGTTCAGCCTGTTAGGCAATAGGAGTGAATCTCCCTGCGCCCCTCATCCAGGTTACCTCAGTTCCCCGGAGATTGTTGTAAGGACACGCGGAGAAGGGAGGGAGGAGGGCACCCTTTAAGCAGCTCACAGCGGGGCTCCTGGAGAAAGACCTTCTGTGACGACAGGGCACTAGTAGCTCAGGAAGCCTCTCTGCAGACCAGATAGCAGTAAGGATTTGGGCTGGCTTTTGTCCTCAATTCCAGGAAGCCTCGAACCCTTGGGATTTGCTGGATGTTGGGAGTGTTTCTGTTATTCCTGGTAGCCCCTTAAACCTGATTGCTTATGCAAATGAGATGATGGGGGCAGGCGTGGCCATCTACAAAGACCAACCACCTGATGAGAGGGCTGAGACTTTGAGCTCAGCCTGACCTTGGGGACGGCAGAGGAGTTAGAGATTTTGACCCCTTGGGCACTGATTCTATCAGTCAGTCTACTTCATGACGCCTCATGAAAAGCCTTTGTACAATGACACTCAGGTTGGTAATACCCATGGACCCAGGTTAGTAATACTCATGGATGTGCTTATCCCTTTCCTCTCATTTCACTATAAGCTAAAAAGAGAAACCAGGCAGCGCCTTCCACACTTAGCTTGGAAATCGCCTCAGCTAAATATCCAAGTTCATCACATTCAAGTTCTGCCTTCCATCTGACATCAGAACTCAATTTCTCCAATTTCTCTGCCACTCTAAAACAAGGATGGCCTCTCCTCCAGTTTCCAATAACATACGCATCATTTCCTTCCAAGGCCTCGTTGGAAGTATATTTAGCATCCGTATTTCTACCAACAGTCACTTGAAAGCAATCCAGGCTTTTTCTATCAAGCACTGTACAATTCTCCCAGCCTCTACCCAATTCCAAAGCCATTTCCATGTTTTTTTGTTATTTGCAATAGCAACAGCCCCTTTTACAGGTACCCAAAACTGTTCTATTCATCAACTAGTTTTGAATATCTAATATGAACCAAACACTCCTAGGTTCTGTGGAGATTTGGAGCTGTGTGTGTCCCAGAAAGCATGTTCTTAAAGTTAACCCATTGCTGTGCATAGGACCCCATAGAAAGTAGGACCTGTGGATGATGCTACTTCATTTAAGGTATGACTCACCTCACCCAGGATGGATCCTAACCCTACTATTAGAGTCCTTTATAAGAGAATGAAATTTAGGCAAAGAGGGAGAGAAAGCCACAGGAAGCAAGTAGCTGAAACGGAACCCAGAAGAGAAGAAAGAGACCAGGAGATGCCGCTATGTACAGAGGAACCAAGGATCACTGGCAGTCAGTCCCAGAACACCAACCCAACCTAATTCATGGTATTTGCATATGCAGCCTAGGGAACTAAAAGACCCGATAAGGCCATATGTGACTTGGGTTCCTCCAAATCCATATAGAGGACAGGACAAAGGAATTGTAGCAGTCTAGAAAATGCCAATTTAGATGTGAATTTGTCTCTTGATTTCTAAAAGTAAAGGCCTTGATGTTAACGGTTTTGTTTGTCATTTATCATTTATAAGTTAGAGTTAATGAGTTTTCATTCCTGGCTCCCATCTAGTTATATCACCATAATAAAGATACATTTTAAAAATTGTTTTATCTGAGGAGGTTATCTTAATTAGACTAAGCTAGTGGTTCTCCATAAGAGATATCAGAATCTTCTGTGGTCTCTAAAAAATAATAAAGATGCCCAGGTCCCATCCTCAAGACCCCTTACATCTTGACTGGGGTCAAGAGGAAAGAGAGGAAGCCTGCATTTGTGACTGTTTAAAGCTCCACAGATATGGCTAATGTCACCCGTAGTTAATTACTCTTGTAAGTCACCTCACCTAAAACTTGACTATGGAGAGCATTAAAGAATACTGACACCTTGGCCCCTCCCCACCCCACCCCACTCCCACCCAAGATTCTGATTTTACTGGATTGGAGTGTGGCTTGAGCACTGGAATTTTTCAAGGCTTTCCAGTTGATTCTAATGTTCGGCAAAGTTTGAGAATCTCTTTTCAAGCCAAGAAAATTCATTATTTTTCGGTTGTTTTTGACAAGATCCAAGTCAGCTTCAGGTAAATTAATTTGTTAATGATGTTTTGGGTGGGTAAGAGCCTGGAGAAATTTCAGAGGACATTAATGCAGTAGAATCCCCACGGGGATTTGAGGATGCAGATGTTCAAGGGGCAGTACTTTGGAACTGATTTCAATGGGGGAGCAAGTTTGATTGTTGAAAGACCTTGTTGATCAAACAATATTAAAATACCTATAATTCTAAATAAGGAGCTGCTTTCCAACTGATATACTGATAAGTCTCTTTAAAAACCTATCAGTATTAATGCATAAGCTAAATTTGATATTTCTTATTGCAGTTCATAGAATCTATTTGTTTAGTGTATCAAAATTGTGTTGCTGAGTTCTCAATTTAAATCTACAAGTATTTTCATTATGAGTGACATGAATTTTGATGTAATAACTATTAACAATCAGGAAAATAGGAATTAAATAGACGTAACTAAAGATTATAATATGATATGCTGATTACACTAGTCATTGTTTTTTTCTTGCTAAAGAAATCTCATATTGTAAAATTAACTGTTATTAAAATTATTTAAAATTTAAATATTTAAAAATATAACAAAATCTAAACTAAAATACCAAGCTTGTACATTAATTATCCTCAAATGTTTGAAAGAAAAATTAAAATTAGAAATTAAAATTTTAAAATGTATATATACACACACACAAGCAGGTTTTCAGGGTCTGAAAACAGAAAATAGAAAGCCATTAGAAAAGAAAATGAAAAAAAGTCACTTAAATTACTGAATGAAGTATTGGAAAACTATTGATAGGATTCAAAGTGTGATGGTGAGTCTACCAAGACAGCTGCTGGCAGGCAGCACTCGCGGACTTCACTTCCTTGTGTAGTGTCACCCCCCCCATAATAAAGCTGGACTGGCCTAGTGACTTGCTTTGACCAATAGAATGCAGCAAAAATGATACTGTGTAACTTCCCAGACTGGACATCCAGTGATCTACCGCTTCTGCCTTCTCTTCTGGAAACCTGGCCAAGAGGTTGAAAGTAAGGGTAAGGACTGGGTGGAGAGGGCCACAAAGAGGCTCCCTGCTGGCAGCCCTAGCTCACCTCCCAGCCAATGCTCAGTACCAATGGCCAGGCATGTGGATGTAAAAAATTTTCACCGTCTTCTCATCCTAGCACTGCACCTGGCACCACCTAAAGCAGAAGAACCTTCTGGTCATCATGGCATGGTGAGAAGTGATAAATTGTTTGTGTTTTAAGCCATTAAATGTGGGGCTAGTACAACAGGTAACTGAAATTTGCTGTTTAACAAACCACCCCAAAACTTCGTGACTTAAAACAGCAAATTATTTTTACTTCTCACAATTTTGTGGGTTGACTGGGCTTACCTGGGCAGTTCTCCCGCTGGTCTTGCTTGGGGTCACTCACAGAGTGTAGTTACTTGGCTTTGGGCCAAAACGCCCAGAGCAGCCTCGCTCACGTGCCTGGCAGTTGGTGCTGACTGCTCCCTGGGAATTCGGTTTGGGCTGTCAGCTATAGGCCTCTGTTCTTCTCCACACGGCCTTCTCACATGACTGCTTGGACCTCCTCCCTCCGTGGTGGCTGGGCTCCAAAAGAATGTTCCAAGAAGAAGGAAGCAGAATTTGCCAGTCCTAATCTTAAGGCCAGGGCTTGGAAATCTCAGCACATCCTTTCCACCACATTCTCTTGGTCAAAGTGTTTACAGGCCCAGCCTAGTTTCAAGGGATATGAAAACACACTCTACCTCTCGATGGGGCAGGAGGTAGACTATCTCTGCAGCGAGGGAGAGGATTGGTGGTGGACATCTTTGGAGACCCATGTACCAGTCTGCAGGCTGGCACAACACTCATGTACAAAATACACTCACACCCCCTCCACAAAGCCTTATCCCATAGGGCATTGGCTTGTGTCCAGGATCCTATCATCTAAATTGAGGGCTCCTCTGCCCTGACATCACAGGCAAGCCACACAGCTACATGATACCAACGTCCCATCAGTGGGCTTTATCTGGAAATATAAGAAAAGCTATTTCCCCAATATAACAAAGTTATACTCATTTATAAATTCTTCTAATCATGATCCTTCTACTTCTTTTATTTGAACCTGTAACTTCCAATTTACTTGCTAAGTTTATTTCTTAGAGACTTAAAGCCTCCAGGCTGTGCCTGTGCTGGTGGAGCTGTGAAACCCAGCAGCTATGTGGTCAACTCCCACTCTCCAGTTCTTCGGGCTCCCCTGGACAACTAACAAAACGATGGTGATGGATCAGCCCCATCCCAAAAGCAAGGAGAGTCTTCAACTGCAAGCAAAACAATTCCATTCCTCTGCCCCATAATATCTATGTCCCTTCTCAGCCTGAAGCAGTCAGAGTGGACATTGTCCCAAATCCCTCAAGACTGAGGAATGACCAAAGATAAGGGGGAGTGTAGCCACAGACCAAAGTAGATTTGTTGTTATTGTAGTTATTATCTTGTGCTAACTGAGTAATTTGAACATTGGTATAAAAATAATTAAATAATAAAAATCATTAAAGAATATAAATTGAGCACTCCTCAGATGTGCTCCCTTGAGTACAGCTCCTCAGATGAGATTCTTGGTCAGAGACCTGTGAACTAAGCACATAACAAGCAACGGTGTGAAAGGGACAGGGTCAGTGCAACAGACATACCTGTTCAAAAAGATGGGTAGGGGTGGGAAGCATGTAGCAGTTACTGGTCTGTAGCAAGTCTAAAATTCAGACAGGCATATGTTGCTATTTCTTCTAACTCTGGGAGCAGGGAACATTACTTGATTAGGGCCTAATTCTGTTCCCTTGGAGTAATTCTCCTTGACTTGAGCCCACCCTTAGATGCATTCTTCCTTTCTACTAAGAAATGTGTTGTGTTTGCAGCTAAGTAGCTTTCTTGCCCTGCTTCCTCCTTGTAGGAGGTTGAGAGCTAGATGCCTCTTTATAGTTTAAATTGCCTCTGGTTCCCTAAAGTCAAACCTTGCATAAAACTTTCTGAGCTTCCAGTATAGTTTTAAAACTGTGTTTGCTTCATGTGTATCAAATTAAAATCCACTCCATTAGTAAAAGCCACACTCATAAATTTCTTTGAGATAGGTCCCTCTGTTCTTTGGACTGAGAGTCAAGCTCTTATAGAAAAATACTCCTAAGATTCTTAGAAGCCCTATTGTCTAGTTGGAAGGGTCTCAACAAAGAGTCTTATGCCAAGCGTCTCAACAAAGAGTCTTATGCCTTGATCTTTATCCCAAGACAATGTTTTACAAGGTGCTCAAGGAATTTGATATTTACCTTGAGGCCATTTCTTATTTCAAGCCTTTTTCTTTCTATATAAGCTTGGGGTTACAGTTTTATTTTCCAACTCAGCAAGCTCCAGGGTGAAAATATTTCCTCCAAATTCTTTTTGAAAACTGACCAGGGGGCAGGGACAAGATGGCAGCAGAGGGGAGGGGCAGGATGGCAGGGGGGAGGGCAAGATGGTGGCAGAGTAGGAGCTCCAAGAGTCAGCTTATCCTACAGGGCAGTAGATAATCACCCAGAGCTATCTAAAGCACCTGTTTGGGGGCTCCAGGAGACCAGAAGAGCATCCTCCAGCATCCCTGAAAGAGTAGCAGGAGGCGACTGCCCATGTGCAGAGAAGATTCGTGAGTAGAGCCCTCCAAGCTATGGAGGCCAGTGCCCATGGTGCAACCACCTCGGGAGCTATTCCATGGCTGGAGTTGGAAGGTCCGTTTCCCAAAAACATGGGAGGAAGAGATGGTTGGGCACAGACTTCAGCTACTGATTACTAAATTCGGCTGGCTAAATTACAATCCTAAGAACAGCTAAAGTTTAAACCTGTCCAAGCCAGAAAGAGACCATAGCCACCATTTTAACTCTGCCTCCAGCATGAGAGGACACGGGGCTGATTGAAAATCACAGTTCTGGTAGGGACCGGCTTTTTTCCACCGAGATGGGATTACAGCTCTAGCTTAAACCCCAGCCCCGCCTCCGGCAGGAGGAAGCTGGGGGGACCTGCACCAGCCTCGCCGGGTAACTGCAGGCACGTTCAGCCCAACGAATTGGTTTGTTGAGCACCTTCGAGTCCATCTCCACCTCTGTCCACCCCTCATAGGATAGAAGTGGGCTGGTGTTTCCTCAGCCTATCTGGGCAACCGCAGGTGCTTTTGGACTGCACAGACTCAACTGTTATGCACCTGTGGCTACACGCCACCCCCAACAGGACAAGAGAGGACAGTGTTTCCCCAGCCTTTCTCTGTATGGTGCTTTTGGCCCACACAGACTGAATAGTTGGACACCTGTAGCTCCATCCCCACCCCCAAGTTAGACAGGAGGGGAGCTGGGTTTCCACAGCCTTTCCAGGCAATGGCAGGCACTTTCAGCCCACACAGGCTGGACTGTTGGATGCCTGTGGATCTACCCCTACCCGCTAATAGGACAGGAGGGGGCCGGTGCTTCCTCAGCCTCTCCGGGCAACGGCAGGCACTTTCAGCCTACATAAACTGAACAGTTGGGCATCAGTGGTTTTGTTCCCACCCCCGAAAGGGCAGAAGGGACGGTACTCTCCCAGCCTCTCAGGGCAGCTGCAGGTGTATTTGGCCCACATAGATTAGATTGTTGGGCACTCTAGAGGATTCATTCCCACCCCTGGCATTCATTTTGGACCCACATGGCACAGATTGCTGCCCACACCTGCATCTTCATCCCCATACCAGGTGGGGGAGGAAGAGGTGTGAAGCTTTATCAGTCTCTCTGGGAAACTACAGACAGTCTTGTTGTGCACAACGAGGATTATTACACATGGCTATGGCTCTGTCCTTAACCCTGGCAGAGGAGAAAGGTGGGAGAAGTTTCATCAATTCCTGGGGCAATGTGGGCAGCTTCAGCCTCCACAGCTTTCAGCACCAACTACATCCTTGGCTCCTACTACACAACCAACAAGGGAGAAAAGGCAAGAAAGCCCTAACTAAATATAGAAACTGCACCCAGAATAAATAAATCTAGTAAGCCAGATGCCAAGACACCAACAAAAAATTACAATCCATAGCAAGAAACAGGAAGATATGGCCCAGTTAAAGGAAAAAGATAAGCCTCCAGATGACATAAAGGAGTTGAGACAACTAATCATAGATGTTCAAACAAATCTCCTTAATAAATTCAATGAGATGGCTAAAGAAATTAAGGTTATTAAGAAGACACTGGGTGAGCACAAAGAAGAAATTGAAAGCGTTTTTGAAAAATAGCAGATCTTATGAGAATGAAAGACACAATAAATGAAATTAAAAATACACTGGAAGCATATAACAGCAGATTTGAGGAGGCAGAATAAAGGATCGGTGAGCTTGAAGACATGGCCTCCAAAAGCAAACATACAAAAGAACGTGGAGAAAAGAATGGGAAAAATAGAACAGGGTCTCGGGGAACTAAATGACAGCAAGAGATGTGCAAACGTATGTGTCATGGGTTTCCCAGAGAAGAAGAGAAGGGCAAGGCAGCAGAAGAAATATTTGATGAAATAATGGTAGAAAATTTCCCAAACCTATTGAAGGACATAGATATCCATGTCCAAGAAGCACAATGTACTCCCATCCAAATAAATTTGAATAGAACAACTCTGAGACACATACTAATCAGAATGTCAAATGCCAAAGACAAAGAGAGAATTCTGAAATCAACAAGAGAAAAGCAATGCATGACATATAAGGGATACCCAATAACATAAAGTGCCAATTCTCATCAGAAACCATGGAAGCAAGAAAGCAGTAGTATGACATATTTAAGACACTGCAAAAGAAAAACTTCCAGCCAAGAATCTTATATCTGGCAAGGTTGTCTTTCAAAAATGAGGGTGAGCTTAGGATATTCACAGATAAATAGAAACTGAAAAAGTTTATAACAAAGAAACCAGCTTTGCAGGAAATACTAAAGAGAGTGTTACAGCCTGAAAAGAAAAGACAGGAGAGAGAGGCTTGGAAGAGAGTCTAGAAATGAAGATTGTATCGGTAAAGTAACTAAACGTGTTAAAGAGTGGTGAAAATAATATATGAGACATAAAACCCAAAGGTTAAAATGGGTGAAATAAGAACTGACTTAACAGTAATCACATTGAATTAAACTCCCCAATCAAAAGACACAGACTGGCAGAATGGATAAGAAAATATGAGCCATCTATATGCTGTCTGTAAGTGACTCATCTTAGACCCAAGGATACCAATAGATTGAAAGTGAAAAGTTAGAAAAAGATATTCTATACCTGCAGTAACCAAAAAAAAAAAAAAAAAGCTGGCATAGCTACACTTATATCGAATGAAATAGACTTTAAAAGCAAACTGTTATTAGTGGCAAGGAAGGATATTATACATTAATGAAAGAGGCAATTCACTAGGAAGAAATAACAATCATAAACATATATGCACCTAAAAGGATGCCCCAAGATACATGAGGCAAATACTGGTAAAACTGAAGGGAGAAATAGACATCTCTACAATAATAGTTGGAGACTTCAATACACCACTCTCAGCATTGGCTAGAACATGAGGATCAATGAAGAAAGAGAGAGATTGAATAATATGTAAATGGACTAAACCTAATAGACATACAGGTTAATAGGAGCTAAGATGAGGGTTGAGAAGAACTACTGATGCTTAATGTATGTAGAAGTTTTAATTAACTTGACTGTATAAGGGATCTACCCCTACCCGCCATCTTTTAGCCAGATGCACTAACTGATTATAAAATGGATAGAGTTGATGGTAACACATTATAGTGAGTAGCAGCTGGTTTATAAACAGGATTGTGGCTGAAAAGGGTAGTCAAGGTATGTAAATGTCAGTTGATAGAAAGCTAAAGAATAATCTAGGGACTGACTAACACAATGAACCCAAAGGTAGATGAGAATTGTGGTTGATGGTACAGATGCAAGAGTGTCCTTCTGTGAGCTAGAGCGGATGTATGTCACTATTGCAGAGTGGTGGGAATGTGGAGAAGCATGGGAAAAATGCAACTGGTATGATCTAGGATCTGTGGTTAACAACAAAATTGTAATATTCTTGCATCAATGCCAAAGATATACTGTGTTGATAATGGGAAGATATAGAAAAAGTGTGCCAAAGGAACATTATAAACCATGGTTGGTAGTAATAGTCTGATGATATTATCTCATAATCTGTAATAAATATTCCACCATGATGTGGTGTGTTGGTGAAGGGGTGTTGTATGAGAATTCTACACATGTTCATGATTGTTTTGTAAGTTCACAATTTCTGTAATAAAAATATATTTTAAATAATAATAATAAGGTGAGTTGGGGGAAAATACACCAAATGTAAGATATGGACTATAGTTAGTCATAATATTTTGACAATGCTCTTGCATAGTTTGTAACAAATGCTTCACAACAATGCAAGGTGTTGGTAGAGGGGTGATGTGTGGGACCCATGTATGATGTTATGCATGTTTATTTTGTAAGTTCACAACTTTTACTATACACTTATTGTTTATGTATGTTCATGTATGAATGATATACTTCCATAAAACTTATTAAAAAAATTAAAAAACACTGGAAAGAAATTACTGTTACAAGACTCACAAAACCTTATATTTTGAGGTTTTACTATTTGTTTTTTCATTATTTTTGTAATTGGGGCAAGATAAGAGGTCCAACTGGTTTAAAACATTTACTGTACCCCATACTGTCTGAATCAAAGATTTTTATTAATTCTTCTGCCAAACAAAACACTGATTTCCATCACAATTATTTAAGATGAGTGTTTAGCCTTAAGGTACTAATCCAGTGACAGCTAGCATTCTAATATGCTTAGTTATGATCTTAATAAATAATGAAATAAAACAGCACTATAAGGCCTAAGTCAATATCTGTGCCCACTGAAACTTTTAATAACCTACCTCTTCAGTAAATTAATAAGGATAACTTGATAGGCAAATGTCCTCTATTCATCTACACTACCCCTCCTTACCCCAGGGCATTTTATTGACTTACATACCACTAGTCACAAGAGTTCACAATCTTGATTGGAAGTATTCTAATTCACACACATCTACAGGGCACATTTGTATGTTAAAAGGATAAGAAAGAATGATTTATGGAATTAATCTTTAGCATCTTTAATTATTCTTAAGTTTTGTGTTCATCTAGTCTATTTCATAAGGAAGTCACCTTTTGCTCCCATTTAGATCACTTTTCCTCTGAAAATTTAATTATCAGAAAGGATACTGAATGCTGTTTTATCTTTTGCTCACTTTGATAAATGGATTTATTTTTAAATGCACCTATAACCCAAATGTCAAATATATATTAGTTTAGATTATGTTGAAGTCCTTAAATAATATTAGGTATTTTATCAGTGTTTCATTTATGGGAAAATCTAAGTAATTTCTGTGTACTTTGAGATAACTGTAATCTCATTCATTTGGATATACATCAAAATAAACTGGGGTGTATACAAATACATCTTAGGAAAAAAACCCAACTAATCCTCCTTTAGTTCTCTAATTTCTCCTGTACTGTATCATAGGCAGCCAAAAGAAACCAGCTGACACTTTCAACATTCTCTTTTAGCCAGATGCACTAACTGATTATAATCCATATTGCTATGATTCATTTAATGGAGGCAACAGTCTTGCCAATTGCTCTGCCTGTACATAATTTGTGTCCCCTTTTCCTTACCTCCAATAGAAATGCCCTCAAAGCCCTTCCAGCCTTCACTAATCTTCTAAACACCCTATAAATTTCTGCCCATTTTCCAGTTCCCAAACATGCCATATGTTTTGGAATTGTGTTATGGCAAGAGTCAGCTTCCAGGTACTAATTTCTGTTTTGGATATCTATTGCTATATAACAACTATTCCTAAAAGTTAGTGTCTAATCACAACATTCATCACTATCTCGTGCAATTCTGTGGGATGACTGGGCTCAGCTGGGCAGTTCTTCTGTCAGTTTCACTTGAGGTATCTCACGTCAGGTGGTCACCGGGACTGAGGTTCTCTGGAGGCTCAACTGGGCTAGGACGTCCAGCCCACGTGTCCTGGTGTTCTTCACACGGCCTCTCTCCAAGCAGCAGCTCATCCTCTAGGGTCTCTGCCCATGGCCGCTCTCTCTTACAGAGCAGTTCAGTCTTCTTACATACTAGCTGGTTTCCAAGAGGACTAAGGCAAAAACATCCAGGCCTTCTTAAGACTTAGTCCTGAAACTGGCTTCCTATCACTTCTGCACATTGTATTGATTAGAGGAGTGAGAAACACCAGATTTCTTATGGAATCCACACAAAGCTGGATACTGGGAGAAGAGATTCATTGAGGACCTTCTTTTGAGACTGGTAAAAACTGAAAAGACTTTAAATTTACTGATTTCAGCAGAATGGAGCACACTTTAGGTGACTGATGGAGAAATAAAAATGGACCTCTCTCTCCCTTTATGTCAACCAGGAATTAATTACAAAACAACTGGAAAGGGGCAAAACCCAAAGAAGTCACTAAGGCCAGCACACTGCCTGCTGACCTAGGCATACATCCCTGTAATTTGTGTGTTACTAATCACATACAAATTTGTGTAATTTGAATGAAAAGCAAAATCAAGTGATTCAAATTTGAATGAAATGCAAAACCAAGTGATTCAAATTATAGTAAATATGATAAATAAACTCATTTTGAATAAGCTAAGAAATGCAAAATATTACTCAATTATTTTACTTAAGATGCCTGATGTAAGTAAGCCATATAATCCAGATAATTTGTAATTTGAAAAATGAGCAATGGAACTCTGCTGTTGAAAAGTATTCCCATCAAATGAGATAGTTTATCTTTCTAAATTACAGATATGATGTTTTAGAAACCCACTACAAATAAATATACATAAATTTTTCAAATGAGTAAAAAAAAACAAACCACTAGATTTTGCTTGATTTATCCTACCTGTAAAGATTCTGTATTTTGCTAACTCTTTGGAGATGGAAAACATTTAACTGAAGAATGAGAATGTATGGAAAGATAGCTAGCATTTATCATATAATAAAATGTCTTTGTGGTAGGCAGAATTCTAAGATAATCCCTAAGCTTGCCATCTCCCTATTGTACAAACCCTATAGTCTGCTCCCTTTGAGTGTGGGTGTGAACTGTGAATATGGTAGAAGAGTCACTCCCAGGATTATATTTGAACATTTGGAGATTTTTCCCAGTAGGTAATAAGAATAGTAATATGATGTTTTCATTTTCCCACAACCTCATTTTGGTTGTTTGCTCGATGGAGTCACAGGACTCAAGAACAGGTTCCTCTCATGGCTAAGGCTTTACGGCAAAGAACACAGAGCAAAAACTGCAGGAAAAGATATGCCCTTCTTTTTCTGTGGCCATACAGGATGTGCTTCCTCTCCAGAAGGGAACTACAGGGCCATGTGTGGAATGTCTCTGCCCAAGGAAGCCAGTTGGCGTCTCAGGGCCCGCGGCTTGTATGCTTGCTGGTCATATAGGCACATCCTGCTCTGCAGCCAGCGATGGGAACCAAAGCGCAGGGACCTGACAATGGAAACAGGTGTGCCCTGTGATCTGGATGTCTGTGCAAAGGAATCTGACAAGCTGGTATGGCATGGCCCATTGCTCCAGGTGTACACAACAAAATCATGAATCACTAACAAAAAGACTATTCCAAGGGCCACATTGCCAGGGGTTGCCCAGGGGTCAGTCATGGTTCCCAGTTCCCATGAAGGCACATAAAGAGTAAGCAGGCAGATCTGGTGTGTTAATTCCCTCATATATAATAATGAACATGTCAATGGAAAAACAACTGAGTTCAACAGAGGATACTAAAAAATTATAGCACATTCTATATTCATTTTTTCTGCACTTGAAAAAACTTTGTGGAAAATAGTGCTGCAAATATTTATTTTAATACCATTATATTTTCATACCATCCAAGAGCTATACACTTAATTTTCAGCTACAGTGAAATGATGGAGATATTTAAAAACACATTAACAAACATACATTTGAAACTTTTATCTAAAGCATAATTGGAAAGTAAAAAAAAAATCAGAAGTTAAAAAAATATCAAATATTGGAAGTTTTCACTGTTCTTTTAGAAATTGATGACATTGATAAAGATAAATTCTAGAGCATGGGCCAAAAGTATACTTTTGAAAATTGAACGCTATTTCATTTGATCAGTATAAATTTGATGTGATATTTTAAGTGAAATTAATGTTATGAGAAAAAGAAGACAGGAAACAAAATTCAGTTTACATAATGCCTTTGAAATAACCAAAGGTACTAAGAAAGTCTTTGAAGAAAAAAAATAAATTGTGTTTATGAAAAATGTACAACTCATTAATATGGCAGTCTGTAAACATGAATGCCCATTTCTCTACATAGAAAACATTGGAAAGAGGAAGATTTATCTCAATTTTAAGTCACAATGTCTGTCCTATCTATAAGCTGAGACTAAATTTCAGAATCAATTATTTTTTTCTCTATTGAATTCAACAGCATTACCTTTCCAAGAATGGGTTACTATACAAAAATAATATCATGGCTTTATTAGTCAGCCAAAGGGGTGCTGGTGCAAAATACCAGAAATCTGGGGCTTGTTCGCTCCACAAGGCCAGCTGTAAACTATCAGGTGAATGGCTCGTCTCTTTTCCCCAGACCTTCTCTCCTTCCTCATGACCAAGCTCCTCCGTGTGCTTAGCTCCCCGGGCTCCAGCATTAAAACTCAGCGTCAGAGCTCCAACATCAAAACTCCAACTAACTCCTCTGCTCTGCCATGTAGTTTTACCTCTGAGTGGGGCTCAACATCCTACTGGCGTGGCCCAATCAAAGCCCTAATCATAACTTAATCACGCCCAGATGAACAGACCAGTTTACAAGCATAATCCAGTATCTAGTTTTGGGATTCATAACTATATCAAACTGCTGCAACGGCCTTTTCAATGTTAGCTGACCCATGCAATTTACAGAGCTGCTGCAGCTGTGTAAACATTTACAATTAAATTTGACTGCTGATCATAGCAAGGAACGCTGTGTTCATGGGACAGCAACATGTACGTTTTCCAAACATCTATATAAGTTCCATTGTGGTATAGCAAAATCTTGAGGTATAATTTCCTGAATGCATTTCTGAAGATTTTCTTTTAATTTTACAGGATATATTTAACTTTGCCAAAATTGGTCAACAGTGGAGAATCTAGCTCCCTCCCCCAAATTAAATCAAAAATGACTTACTGACTACAATTTCACAAGAATGTCAAATCTAATAACCATTTCTGTAGAAAAAAACATATTGGAACAGATAAACATTGAAACTCTCAAAGGGAATTTCCTCTCTCTGAAAGAAAGATGTGTAACAATTTTATAATTATTTTATTCTGGTATCTTTGAGTCCCTCATTGTTACCATTAAAATTTAGATATTTTTGTTAATTAACTTGATATGCATAAAATACACCGAATGACTTCATGTTTTCTTAACAATTATTATCCCTTCCCTCGTCCTAAATCCCCACCCCCGTGCCCCTACCCATGAAAACGCCAGCTTGATTTCTAGAAGGGCCTAATCCCCTAAACAGAACAGGGTGGGGATTTCTTCAGCAAAATTCCTAGAAAAATTGAGAGGTTGTGTGTTTGTTGGGGGCTGGGGGCTGGTGATAGAAGAACAAATCCCTTAGAATTCAGAGCCTGAACTTTTCTTCCAGGAAATGGTAGTGGGGCTGGAAAAGTGCCTTTTCTTCTTTCTCTTCTGGCATAAAAAGTGCTGCACGTTATCCTGCTCTCTCCTTGCCCAAAAGCCATCGAAATGACAGGAAAGAGATGAGGACACGGGAATGAAGGAGGCTGCCACCAAGGAATTCCCGAAATCAGGCGGGCTTCTACGGAAGAGAAGCCCACAGACCAAAACTAGGCGGGAGGGAGTGTCTTTACAGAGGTCCCAGCTGCTTTTCCTAAGTGCACCCCAGCTCGCAGCCTCTGTGGGCAGAGCGGGTGCAGAACCCGGCACTGGGTGGTCACCCAAACCCCTCTCCCACTGCCCCAGAGCAACTCTCCAGGGTAAGTGGGGTGTCTGCCTCAGAGAACTCCCCCGTGGAGGCCAAGGGAGGTAGAGGGGCACCCAAGAGAACACCCAACTCTATCACAGACCCCAGCGGGAGTAGAAATTAAGATAGCTCCACTTCTGCACCGGAGGAGGCTCTTTTTGGCACTGTGAGGGCTCCCCTCTGCCAGCTTAGTATCCACCAGCCTGTCCACTCAGTGGCTGGAGCTGGCCTTCCAGCAACACTCTTCTGTGGTTTGCAATTTACCTCTCCCTACTTCAGCTTGGACGGTGTGATGTATGCATCTAGGATGGGTTACTTGACGTTTGTTTTTTGTTTGAGGTACTGGGGCTGGATATTGAACCCTGGACCTCGTATAGGGAAAGCCGGCGCTCAACCACTGAGCCACATCAGCAACCTGAGTTCGTTTTGTCGTGGTTTGCTTGATGTATTGCATTTCTGTTTTTAGGAGGTGCCAGGAACTGAACCCAGGACCTCCCATGTGGGAAGCAGGCACTCAACCTCTTGAGCCACATCCACTCCCAGGTTACTTGACTTTTGAAGTGAGTTCCCTAATCAAGACTACACATACCCTGAGTGGTTAGTTAGCCTTTGAAAGGCTTATCAGGAAACCCCACTCCAGAGGCTAATCGCTTTTGCTAGTTCCATCTGCACTATAAGGATTGTTAATCAGAACAAGAGCGGTTGTATTAATTTCTTGTTGTTAAAATGAGTGGTGATGAAGCTAAGTGACTTGCTTAGAAATATTGTGCAGGCCCCTTTGCCCTTGCATGAACTGAGGTATAAGGATCTGATGATCTCAGCTGCCTGTATCCTACAAAATTCTTGTTCTGGGGCTCCAAATAAGTCCTGGTCCCATCCTTAATAAAAGCCCCTTATCTGGCTGGAATAGCTAAATCCTGCTGCTTGAATACTGTCCCATCAGCCTCCTGTGATGATGCTTTCATGCCAGGCAGCCACCACTGAGCTTGCAAGAAAAGGTTGTATAACTATCCTCACTCAGGCTTGCTCAAAGCTCTGTTTGTGTGGCCCAATTCACGCAGAGACTTGCTTTCATTGTAACACGTACCTGGTAGCCCTCACCTAGCGCTTTTTACTGGAGGCTACTGATGTGTCCCCAAGAGATCCTGACTATCTCAAATGGCCAGGTTAGTTTCGATCACTTTAAGATTTATTTTATTTATTTATTTCTGTTCGTTGTGTGCTCTTCTTTTTAGGATGCACTGGGAAACCAAACCCTGGACCTCCCTTGTGGGAGGGAGGCACCCAATGGCTTGAGCCACCTCTGCTCCTGCTTGTTGTGTCTCTCATTGTGTTTCCTCACTGTGTCTCTTCGTTGTGTCATCTCCTTGCATCATCTTGTTGCGTCAGCTTGCTACAACAGCCCATCAAGTCAGCTCACTGTCTTGTTTGTCTTCTTTAGGAGGCACTGGGAACTGAACCCGGGACCTCCTATGTGGTAGGCAGGAGCTCAACTGCTCGAGCCACATCTGCTTCCCTAGATCACTTCAAATTAAGAGAAGAGGCTTGTTTGGGAGTCATATCTATACAATATCTCAAAGAAATCTATGCCTTGTATCTATATTAATTAATGTATGAAAATGAATAGATAACCAATGTTGCCAGGCAGTTGAATTAAAAAATAGGATTCTTTTAGCATTACTGTGAGGATTAAATCAGATAATGCACTGGGGTATAGCAGGGGACAGCAGAAAAAGACCCTGCCTTGATGATTTTTAGGGTGGAGGCACACTACCAGTAAATAAATAGACCATGCCAGGGAGCCATCCACACTCCAAATTAAGAGACAGTAATGGTTGCGAATATTCTCGCTGTCCTGATTTTGTGATAATCAGGGTGGGCTAAACATTCGCTATATTAGAAACCATGCATGTGTCCCCAGACCTAGTTTTTCTCCCTCGGTCTGGTTTTTAGAATGCTGGTGATAAACCAAGCCTGATTTATTATATGACCATCCTGTATGGGAAATGACTGTAACTCTAGGTATCTTTGGCCAACCTTAAGAGATATAGCAGGGAGGCAGATGTGGCTCAGGTGTTTGGGCGTCTGTCTCCCATATGGAGGGAACTGGTTCGATCCCCAGGACCTTCCGGTAAAAATTTTTAAAAAAGAAAAATATAGAAGGCACACAGGCTGCCAGGCCCCACGCGCAGGTATGCCCCAAGGCCCTGCCAGGCCACGCAGCAAGATGATGATGTAACAGGAGAGTGACACAAGGGAAAGCCAAGACGAGATGCACCAAAAAACCAGGAACTAAGGTGGCGCAAGCAGTAGGATGCCTCTCTCCCACATCAGAGATTCCCAGGATCGAATCCCAGTGAAAACAGGAGGAGAAGGATGAGAAGAGAGGGCAGGAAACAGACACAGAGAATTGCCAGAGAATGGACACAAAAAACAGCAAAAACGGGGAGGGGTGTAAAAATGGATAAAAGTAAATAAAAAAAAATAATAATAGGGTGGGTTGGGGGAAAAATACAACAAATGTAAGGTATGGACTATTGTTAGTACAGTAGTAATATTTTGTTTTGTTTTGTTTTGTTTTTTTACCGGGAGGTTCCAGGGATCGAACCCGGGTCCCTCCATATGGGAGACGGACGCCCAACCAGTTGAGCCACATCCGACCCCAGTAGTAATATTTTGACGATATTCTTTCATAATTTCTAACAAATGTTTCACAACAATGCAAGGTGGTGGTGAGGTGATGTATGGGAGCCCTGTACGATGTTATGCATGTTTGTTTTGTAAGTTCACAACTTTCACTATACACTTACTGTTTATGTATGTTCAAGTATGAATGATATACTTCAATAAAATTTTAAAAAAAGAGAAAATAATGGGATGGGGCAAGGCAGGGGGAGGCTGTTTTAGTCAGCATGCCTAGGGGCAGTTACATTTGAGCAGAGATTTGAATGATAACATCTGGCGGATGAGCGTTCCAGATGGATAGAAGAGCTGTGCAAAGGTCCTGAGGTAGGAGTGTGCTGGGGATGTTCAGGAAGAGCTAGACGGCAAGTTAGGGGCAAACAAAGAGGAAGAGGGGGCATCTGGGGCCATGGTAAGACTTTGGATTGTATCCTAAACATGATGGGTTTGCATTTTTAAAAGATCCCTCTAGTTTCTGTGTGGAGAATAAATGGAGGACAGCTAGCAAGGAAGCCAGGAGGCCAGTTAGAAGACTCTGTCAGTAGTCCAGGGAGGGAAGATAACTACTTGGCCCAGGGTGGTGGGAGTGCAGGAAGTTAAAAGAGCTCAGATCAAGGGATAAATTTCAAAGGAAGAGCTGATTAGTTGTCTCTGGACTGGATATGAGAGTGTGAGACAAAATGAGAAAGTCAAGATGTCTCTAAGGCTTTAGGCCTGAGCCATGAGATGAAAGCCAATGCTGTTTATTAAGATGGGAGGAGCAGACGGGTGTGTATTAGTCAGGGTTCTCCAGGGAAACAGAACTAGCAGGAGATGTCTGTAAATAGTGTGAGATTTTATAAAACTGTCCCATGTGACTATGGGGTTACCCAAGTCCAAATTCTGTAGGGGAGGCTGCAAGCTAGAAACTGTGACGCCGTTTCCATGAGTTCAATGAATTCTCCAGGAGAAGCTGGCAGGCTGAGGTAGAGATGGAAATTCTCTCTTCTGACTGCTGAAATTATCATTTCTCCTTTGGTAGCCTTCAAGCGATTGGATGAGACGTCACTCACTGCTGAAGGCAGTCTCCTCAGTTGATTGTAGATGTGATCAGCCATAGATGCAAGCAACTTACTACTGATTTAAGTCCACGAAATGGCCTCACAGTAACAGCTGGGCCAGTGCGTGCTTGACCAAACAATCAGGCACCATTATCTGGCCAAGCCGACACATGAACCCAGACATCTTGGGTGGGACAAGAGGCTGTGGTTATCCAAGCCCCAGGTCTGGAGGTTGTTGTAGTCTGCTGGCTGGCGAAAGCAGAGACCATGAAATGTGTTGGCTTTTAACAGTGGGAATTTATTAGCTTACATGCTGATAAAAATGTCCAAATCAAGGCATCATCAGGCAATGCTTTCTCTCTGAAGACTGGCTGCCAGTGATCTTGGACTTCTCCCTCATAAGGCAAGGCACTTGGTGGAGTCTGCTGGCCTCTGCTTTTCTGGGTTTCATTGCTTTCAGCTTCTTGCTCCCTGGCTTTCTCTCTCTCTCTCTCCTTGCTCTGTCTCTCTATCCATATTCATTCCATTTATAAAAGACTCCAGTAAGAAGATTAAGACCCACCCCGAGCTATGCCTTAACTGAAGTTACCTAATCAAAAAGTCTTACTTAAAATAGGTTTACACTCACAGGAATGAATTAGCTTTAAAAACATGATTTTCTGGGGTCTGAACAGTTTCAAACCACCACAGAAGAATTGCAGGAGTTCTCTGAAACTAAAATAAAAGTCCTGATACAAGAAAGTGGCCATTCAGATTTGACAAGAGCAAGATTCAGAAGAGAGTAAATGGGCAGTGCAGGAGGAAAGGACCCAATATTGAATCCAAAGGACCAGGGCAGAGCCGCCTGGAACTGTTTCGCCACCTCTCTGGAGAGGAGGAAGATGGTTTGTTATCTGAACTGAACTGTGGGTTAGGTGATATTTATAGAATATATGTGTGACAGCCACAGATATTAACATAGATGCATTCTGCACATACACACGACCTTCCGATGAGGACTGTGATGTGCAGTACCTGCTTGGCTGCTAGGCCTTTTGGTATTGATCAGGGTAATCGATGAAGAGAAGACTTGGCAGGAGCTGAGAGAGCTGGGCAAATTTACACTGGAAAGGGCATGGCCCTGTGGAATAAACGGTAAAGTGGAAGGGGCCAAGATAGGTGATGGGAGAAAAGGAGCCAGGCGTGAATGTCACAGTAACTCTTGGTGAACTTTGGATATGAGACTGCACGGAATGTTCAGCTGTTCATCTCCTGCAGGAATATCCACATTCTAGAAGTTACTCTCAATAAATATATGCTGCATTTCCAAAAGCATTACTCATCTTTGTTTATAGTTATCTTTCCCAAATGTTGTCACCATAATACATTGGGTTTAGAGAAAAGTGTGAAAATTCAAGACAAAAATACTGCTTTTTAAAAAAGGAGATCACAGGCTGACATAGCCCTCAATTAAGTATATTTTATTCAGATCTTAAATAATATCAAGAGGTGGAAATAAAAATTTCAGCAAAATTTTAGTCTTTTCATTATGTCATGCTATCGTAGGTTTATTAAAAAAAAAAAAAAAAAGAAAAAAAACAGGAAATATCATCTTAGAAATCAGTAGTGTTCCTAGAAAATAACCAAGAAGAATCCTTTCAGGTTTACCCTAAAGAGGAAATAATAAAATAACTAATATTCATTGAGCACATATTATGTGCCAGGCACTGTTCTAGGCACTTTGTATATATTGATACCATTTCACAGAGGAAAAAAGAGAGGCACAGAGAACTCGAGTAACTTGCCAAAATCCCACAGGTTGTAAATAGTGCAACCATGATTGTTAATCCAGAAACTGTTGAAAAACCTGTATGCTTACTCAATACACAAAACTGTGAACTTCTCTCAGGAAGCAGAAGAAACCCTCTGCTTCCATACCAATTTACAATAACATTCAAAAAACAAGCCCAAGCAAAGGAAAAACCAAGCCTTCCCCACATTTCAACCAAAATTTCATATTTTAAGGAGCTGTAGAGACTTTACCCATAGATGGCGATGTTGTCTCGGAAAAATCGACCAGCGCAAGACCAGTCACCCTTACAGAAAATTCTGGCAACAGGTAGCTGTTTTCAAACTTTTAAAAGAGGGTTTTCGCTTTTGTTTACTTAGGGACACTGTTACTTCATTATTTCGTGAATTTCTACTTTCAAACATTAAAGTAAGACTTGAGGCAAAAAAAAATTCTTAAAACCTTAAATTCACAAGATTCCTGAAGTAACACTTTGGACTCATTTTATCAGAGAGAAACGGTGCATGCATGAGAACTGAAATTAAGTATGCTTACATGCATTTCAGCAAACCTCAAACAACCGTAATTTGTAGCTTATTTACTTAAAAGAGATGTAAAACCCGCTTTCCCAGGACTGAAGAACTAAAAAATTATGGGAATTAAAAGTTAGAAGCTAATTACAAATTTTTAAATCCCTTCATTATATTGAAGATTCACTGATGTCGTAGAAACACCATAAATAAAATAAGCTAAATAAGATCATTTAATGGAAAATCCCTTAAATCATTTGTCTTGTGAAATATAAATATTGTTTGTCAAAATTTACTTGCCTGGTTATCCCAAGGTATTTGATTTTAGTGCTCAACCTATGTTTTACACTAATAGTAGCTGAAATCATTTTTTTAATGAACAGATGGGCAACTCTGGTAAAAATGCTGAGGATTTCAGGGAGCCATTGCCCACAAATTCAAGGACACTTCTCTAGGAGCTTTGCTTTGGGGCTCAAGTACCAATTTGTGTGGAATTGCCTGCTGTTAATGCCTATCACATTTTTTTTTTTTTTTTTTAAATCAAGATAAAGTTTAGACAGGGACTATCTCCTTTGAGTAGTAGTTTGTTTTTAGCTGATTGTGTATTACTAGATTAATTGTTCTGAGGTTTTCATAACCTGTTTGCTGCCAAATGACAAACTTGCACAGTGACTGTCAGTTTCCAGTGCAGGCAAAGGGAACCAGAGATTACTCTTCCAAAGTGGATGGAAGAGAACTTAGCTCTGGGTATGGATTAATTTGATTACTCACTAATTCACTTCAATAAGCGTAGACCAAGTACTCAGAGGCTAGGGCTGCAGGGTGCTTTCATTTCAAGTGGCCTATAATAAAAGCTCATATTTAAATTAACTGTAAGCCATCCTTGCTGTAAAACTGGCATTATGCTAACTACTTCATGAAAGGCTCTCTTTTTTTAATAT
Source organism: Tolypeutes matacus (assembly GCA_026826555.1). Classification (NCBI taxonomy): domain Eukaryota; kingdom Metazoa; phylum Chordata; class Mammalia; order Cingulata; family Chlamyphoridae; genus Tolypeutes; species Tolypeutes matacus. Next base: position 2,396,645 of record JAKSZT010000072.1, on the reverse strand, counting down.
ATATTTTTTATTTTTTTCTAAAAGATGCTTCGATTACATAAAATGTTACATAAAATTGTAAGCGATTCCCATATGCCCCATTCCCCACATTTCCCACTTTTCCCTACATTAACAACTTCTTTCATTAGTGAGGTACATTCATTGCAATTGATAAACACATTTTGGAGCATTGCCACTAAGCATGGATTATAGTTTACATTGTAGTTTATACTCTCTCCCACTCAATTCTGTAGATTATGACAGGATATGTAATGGCCTGTATCTGTTGCTACAATGTCATTCAGGAAAATTCCAAGTCCCGAAAATGCCCCCATATTACACCTCTTTTTCCCTCTCCTTGCCTTCGGTACCTCCAGTGGCCACTGTTTCCACGTCAATGATATAATTTCTTCCATTGCTAGCATCACAATAAGTCTATAGTAGAATACCAGTAAGTCCACTCTAGTCCATATTTTATTCCCCAATCCTGAGGATTCTGGGATGGTGATGACTACTCCACCTCTAATTAAAAGGGCACTTAGATCTCATATGGCTGATGGATTGGACTCTCTTGCTTGCAGTTGTAGACTCTCTCATTTCCTTGGTATGGTGGTTGTCCATTCTCATCTCCCTGTTAGTTGTCCTGGGTGAGTCCAATGAACTGGAGAGTAGGTGTTGCAACTCCGCTGAGGCTCAGGGCCCAGCTGGCACATGGACAGCCCAGAGATTCAAGTCTCTTGGATGTACACCTACCAACTCCAGCACAAACTATAGGTTCAAATAGAAGGGACAGATGAGCTTTGTGTAGAGAAGTCACAACTGTGATGAAAGACTCTTTTAATCTTCCCAATAAACTTTTGAGGTTGGTACTCAGTTACATCAAATGAACAGTGAATTAACTTGGTATCTGAACAGCCGGATGTTTTGACCTTAGAAATGGGTGTGAAATTCTTTCTCTGTGGCCAAGAGACACCCTTTGGATAGTTTAATAATTAGGGATTGTCTATAGTTGAGATCAAACTGATTTTACCCACCAACCAAAATTTATCGAACGGCCTGGTACTAGGCTATCAAGTAGTTATGAATTGTAAAATTAATCCCCGCCCATCAGTAATATGTACTCTAGTACATATTACTTCGTTTTTCGCCCTGATTTAAAATGGCAACTAGTGAGCAGCCAATGGCCCATTCTCTCCCTACTTTTTATTAAAATTCTTAGGAAAAGAGAAATATATGAAAGCTTACAACCCTGAAAATTAGGCCCTGTAGTATTTCAGACTCTAGGAGAAATTTTCCTTAACTCCAAGGGGATAACCTGGGTTGACATGCTGTGACATGTGCCATGTTGCCTGCTGTGACATGGCAAAGTGGACAATCCTAATGCCTCCCAGACCATCTGCCCCTGGTCAGAAACGCAAGGTGTGGACTAAGAAGAGAACCAGGAGGCTCTCCCTCTCCTCTATAGCTGCTGCTTTCGTAGACTGACAAACTGCCTGTGCTGCCACCATCTCCCTCTTCCCACACTCCTTTTATGCTTCACTTCTTATTTCCATTTAGGGACTGCAACTCCTGGAAAGCAACCGGACAAGAAGAAGGGAATGCACTGAGTCAGGGGCCATGCAGTCTCCATGAGTAAAGTGCTGTAGGCAGAGAACACCAACTCTGGCCTTTTCGTTGTTCATACTATCTGTGTTCAGTGCCAGAGAACTGCTGGCAGGGCTAGAATAAAATCCCATAAGTTCCACAGAACAACGTTAGAGGAAGGTAATTTGTTAACTGCCAGAATTTGGGCTCAGAGCCGAGTATACCTACTTATTAAACCGTTACAGATCTAAAATGAGAATTTAAGGAGCATCCAATTGCAAAGAGATGAAGCCAAGGCATCTGTGGCAGTTTGATATTATTGATGAATTCCAAAAAGATATACTGATTATGTTTGTAAAGTGGTCTGCTCCTCTGGGTAAGTGATACCCTTAGATTGTATTGAATTCAGAGGTTTCCCTTTTACTTGATTAATTTATGAGTAGGGCTTTGATTGGACCACATCAGTAGGACATTGAGTCCCACAGGGACTCACAGAGAAAATGACAAGACACAGGAGTTTGTTGGAGTTTTGATCCTGGAGGCCAGGAAGTAAACACACAGAGAAGCAGATATGTGAGGAAGAAGAGAAGTCTCCATTACACAGGCAGAGGCTTCTGGAAGAGAGACGAGCCATTTGCCTGATAGTCTACAGCTGGCCTTGTGGAGTGAGCAGAGCAGCTGAGTGCAAAGAGAAACAAGCCCTAAGAAGAGAGGAACCCAGGAAGCCTGAACCCTTGCAGACATCGGCAGCCATCTTGCTCCAATACATGGCAACAGACTTTGGTGAGGGAAGTAACTTACGCTTTATGGCCTGGTAACTGTAAGCTTCTACCCCAAATAAATACCCTTTATAAAAGCCAACAAATTTCTGGTATTTTGCATCAGCACCCCTTTGGCTGACTAATACAGCATCCATATATTCTCTTTGGCAAATTCTAGGTCTGGAGGGGAATAGTTAGTCCCTTGTGGGACTATGAATGAGCAAGAAAGCAAATGAGAAAACATGTGATATCCATTAGCTGTTGAGGTATGACAAACAACCACAAAATCTTAATGACATAGAATGATAGATATTTATTTTCATGGATCTGCAGTTCAGCTTATTGGATGATCTAGGCTGGGCTCAATTTAGGATATTTGTTTCCAGCTACAGGCATGGCTGGGCTTGGTACTTGCTCAGGTCTGTTCATCTATGTTCTTTTTGGGGTTCAGACTGAAAGGCAACATACCCAGAGGATGTTCTTCTTAAAGCAGGAGCAGAGATCCAAGATGGCGCCCTAAAACATGCAGGCACATTTCAAGCTCTTGAATGCATCATGTCTGCTATAAGCCTATTGAACAGAGGAAGTCATGTGGTCGAGCCACATTCAAGGGATGGGGAAGTATATTCCTCCATGCAGGTGACCATTTTTTTAAACAGTAATCTAATTTTTCATATACACAAGCAAAGAGCATGGAGGCTTTGAAAATGTACTCCAGAACAAGAGACTCTTGATACTGAAGACTCAAAAAAAAAAAAAAAAAAAGGAAAGGAAACCTCTAAAAATGATTTATTATAGAACCCAGAAAAATTTTGAGAAAACTATGGGGATTTTCAGTAAGATTCAAAATGATATGGCCTATATGAAATAAGATCACAAAGTCAAAAAGAGAGAGAAGGCTGAAAATTAAAAAGAGAAAAGTAGGCTAGAATGATGAAAGAAAGATGAGCTTAAAGGAGCTTTAAAATGCAGAAACAGAATAAAAAACCCACATTTGAAGCAATAAAGAGTTGACATGGTATCAGATAAAATTAAGTCAGTGATAGGTAGAGAACTCTTTATAATGCAGAGAAGATGTTAGAGAATAGAAATCCATGATAGGAATTTGAGTTCCCTCAGAAAAACTCAAGCAGTTGAAACAAGCAGGAATTATCCACATTACTGGGGGGACACAAAAGTTTCCTGAGTCATGCCAATGCCCTTCAGCCAAGGGCCACCAGGAAGCCACTTGCAGTTAGGCATCGCTGGTTTTATTCAGTCGTTGCCATGAGGGAGAACGCACGGTGTGGGCGCCGTGTCGCATCTCAGTGCGAGGCTGGGAGCGCAGACGTGTAGCCTGGGTCTGTCTTAGGTGGTTTGGGGGAGCCTTCAAGGCAACGTGTTTCTCTAGATGTGAAGCTGCCAGAGGGTTGCTCTGTGATGCGGCAGCTTGTCAAATCTTAGCTAGAAAGATGGAAAAACAGTCTGAGGCTAACGTCGTAACTGGGTAAAGCAGCAGCACTCACTTTCTATTAGCCAGGTTTGGGGGTTCTTTGCTCATTTTTGTGGCTTGGATACGTTCATACTTTTGTCTGTATTAAGACATGACTAGAGAGTGGTCTTATTTTCGTCCTGATCCATCACTGTCCTAAATGGCTTCGTGTTGCTGTCTGTGAGATTGCTTTTGTTTAATAGGAAAGGACAAAACTGCTGAGTGCCAGGCCAGCTCCTGGCAACCCCAAGGCCAAATTGAAAGTTCTCAGCCAGCTCCCTGCTCTCGGGAGCTGCTTTTCTCATTCTTAGTTCCCAGCCAGCTTGATCAAATGTAGATGAAGTCAGGCCACAGGACATTAGCCTATGAAATCCAGATCTTCACTGGCCCCCAAATTTTACTAATTAGCTGGTTTTTCAGAGCGTCTTGTCTATACTTCTATATTTGAGCTATTTATGATTTCAAATTTAGCTCTTATATTATCTCTTTGGGGCAGTGTGAAGTCATTTTTTGTTTATCCAAAACCAATGCCAACTTTACGCTATTTAAGAATTGCCAATAGAAAGGCAAACTAGAAAATGTACTTTCAAAATATATGAGGTTGTCAGTTCCCTATGTTTTACAGAAAGAGTCAAGGACAGAGAACTGTGCTCAGATGTTCCTTGAATATATGAAGCTACAGAAAGCGTGTTTCATTAAAGAAGTTCTGAATTACTGTGACAGTGATAACTATTTCTTTCTATTGTTTCAGCAATGGTGAAAGGGAGAGATGTTGGGTTAGGTCATTACTGAGAAACTTTTAAATTAAAGCTGTGTGAAGCTCCAGATTTATCAGTGGCCAAAGGACATAGAAATTTGTCCTAAATCAGCATGGGGAAGGCAGCTTTTTATTTTATTGCTCAGTACTGAGTTAGCTGACTCATCATGTTCCAGCTATAGATAGGGTCAAAATACAATTTCTGACAGAATTTCTGGTTTTATTGTGACATTTATCAACATGGAACAATTTTTTGAACAATGGCAAAGTTTAGGATTAAAGAAGATTCGTAATCAAGACATTTGTTTCCAGTGTAAATTTCACTGTAAAGCGGTACTTAGTGTTCCCTTAAAATATGCAACGAGGATAAAGTCACTAAACCCTAAAGAGCTGTTCCCAGCTGCTGCCTTGATGCTGTTTTCCTCGCACACTGCCGCCACTTTAATAAATGATGGTTTGTTTGTCATCCACCTTCAGCCTTCATGCTCTCCTTCTACCTCTAAGGAGGTTCTGAAAAAGAGTTTAGGGAAAGCAAACTGTTTCAATCTTCTGATATGTACTTACGTGGTTAATGGGTTTAAAGTCCAAAATAAAAGGAAGTTAGGAGGTTATAGGGAGGGAGGAAGGATGGCGGACAGAAGCCAGATTCTGCAAGTCCTGGCCTTAGTCGCCCTTTTCCCTTCTGGGCAAAACTCTCACTTCTTATCGGCAATTGATACGTGGCCCCAGAAGCAAATTCATTTTACCATTGGTCTGAGCCACGTCGCTGGGGCGGTTAATGTTGTGCTGTGAAAGCTTTACGATCACAGCGCATCTGAGTCTCAAGAGCACCAGGTCCTCAGCGCCCAGAAGGCGCGGTGCTGCCAAACGCCCGTGCTCAGCCCTGCGAGGCCCTTTGCAAACTCTGGGCCCTGGGGTGAGTTTTCACTTACTCACTTTCTCACCTGGAACAGGGGGATAATGTTACATAAAAAAAAATACTTGTAAGGATTTGATGACAAAAAATGACAGTCAACACGTGTGAGGCTTTCCCCCCTTTCCTTTGTCATCTCCCAGTCCACCTCTCCCTGTGCGCGGCCCCTATAAGAGAGAACACCTAAAGAGCGTTTTCGCAGTGCTGCTGCAGGCGCCCGTTAGAGCTGTGCACGCTCCATCCTCGGCGTGCGGGGAGTTCATGTTTGCGAATTGGCTGAGCTCCAGCAAGGCGACACTCTGCTTTCTGGTTTCAGCTCTCAGGCTGTAAACAAGTGTCTTTATTGTGGCGTATTTAGGGCCACGCTTTGCACTCTTTGGGGCTGTTTGTGGGTGACTTCGCTGTTCACGATGGCCCCCAAGCGCAGGGCTGAAGCGCTGTCTAATGCCTCTGAGCGCAAGAAGGTTGTGACGCGGCTCCCGGAGGACCTCCCTCAGACGCGGGTCAGGGTGCTAGTGGTTATGAGTTCCATGTTCGTGAATCAACGACAGTAAATAAAGGGTCTGTAAACAGAAACACACATAACACAAGCTTATGTACTGATCGGTTGATAAACATGTTGTGACCAGAGGCTCACGGGGACCTAGCCGTGTATTTCCCTAGAAGCACTGGCTCAGTATGCACTAATTCAGCATTTATTATGCCTTATAGAACACAACTACAGCAAATAACAAGAATCTACTGTACATCTCTCTCATGAATATGTATGCACACATGCGTGCACGTATGTGCAGATATGCTTATTTAATCACATTCACTTAAAGGGAATGGAAAGGCCCCTAATTTGCCCTTTCATCAGTCCCTTTCCTCTCTTCATCTGCCTCCCATCCTTTTCCCTTGGCTTTCCCATGTTCCCATTTCCTCCCCTTTCTGCCTGAGCCTCCAGCTAGTCTCAATCTAGTCCCAATGGGGGTCCTGCTTCACCCACACATTCTTGACCCTCACCTCATCCTCTAGTGAGGCAGTTCTCAAATCTTGGACTTCATAGACCAGTACACTTTTTTAAAATAGGGAGGACCATAATAAAGTTGCCCGGTTTTTATTTCAAAAAGGACTGTTAAAAATAACCAACTATGTAACTACTATTATCAGCAATGTACATATTTTGTGTGTTTTTTTAAAAGGATACTTTAATACAAAAAAATAGATGGAGGAAAATCTCAGAATAAAGGAAAGTCCTTTTTAAATTGAATGACATTGCATTTATGAAAAACTCTCTGGATGGTTCTTCTTTTTCGCATTTTGCTTCAGTTTGGTAAAAAAAATTGGCCCATTGGTTGGCCTTAAAAACAACTCTCTGCTTTTCTTTCTCTCTTCCTTACCTTGTGCTTTGTTTCTTGAAAGCTTGCCAGGTGATGGGAATTAATTTTAGAAGCTTGATTTATGATGAAAAATAGCTCAAGATTTGACCACTCCCCTTTAAATTTTTCTATGTATCTATGTGTCATCCCAAATAATAAAGATATTTCATAGTTATATGACCCAAAATTTCAGGGGCAGGAGAGGGTTAATTTGATTTCTAAGTTTTATTGTTCTAACTTCATAAATCTGACTCCTCCTAGTGTTCACAAGATTGTGGCAAACAGTCTCTGGGTGACACCCTTATCCACATCCAGGGAGAAAGCCTGTGCACGGTTGCATTTAGAGTTATGTTTTGATGCTGACTATCCTGGCAGCAGAACTGCAGTGAATGTGCTTTTGAGCCCGACACATCTTTCAGCAGGCAGCTGCCTGCACCAGCCGACAGCCCCCTTTGAAGGGCAGCACTAAGTAGGGAATATTTTATAACTGGACAGTGTCCACTCTTTTTTTTTAAGGGGAGGACTCCTTTCTTTCAACCTACAATAATTGGATAGAGTGAAATCCTAAATGAAGCATGAGGGGAAGGAAGAGGTAAACTCTATGTTATCGTTCCTCTCCCTGATCTACGCTGCATTTTAAACAAATCCACCAAAAAGCCTATTATTTAAATGGCAAGCGCTCTTTTCACAAGGTGAACAGAAAATGGTTGGAATATGTACTTGCATGCTGTCCTCAATTCTGTAGGAAGCCTGAAGAGTGAGAGGCATTTCTTCCCTTTCCCATCCCAGAAACTAGGTTCCGACTGTGCCACAGCTTTACTGCGAGGCTAAGGTGCTCGAATGAACCTTCCCTGCCCCAGCAGCCCCTGGCTCCGCGTTAGTGCCCGGATTCTGGGCCCACTGAGGGAGGTTGGTACCGGGAGTGGAAGGGCCAGAACTCCCGGTCAAGGAGCAGGGGTGTTGGTTCCAGAGCCCAAAGAGGAGCTTGTAGTTTAGGGTTCACGGTGGGTGGGGGCTTGTGCCCCAAGAGGACATAGGCTCCTAATGGGCCGAGGAGCTGAATACCAGCGCCCCGGGGAGTGCAGGTTTCCCCCTTCCTGACACTTCCTCCCGCATGGAGGAGTCTTCATCAGAGTCCACACCTGCTCTCGCTCTGCCCATGACCCTCACTGCTGCCAGAGAGGAGAAGCTGCTGCTCCGACGAGTGAGCGGGCAGAAGGCAGCAGGCTGCCATCCCAGGTCTCCTCCAGTTTCCTCTGCCCCAGAGGAGCCAGGGGCGGGGTGGGGTAAGCCCGTCTGGTCCTGGGGTCCCCTACTGACAAACCACTGGGCCCTTCTCCCCAGCAGAGCTTGATCTGCAGCTCAGCACTGGTCTCCATCTGCTCTGTCCTCCACCTGTCTCAGGTGGTCCTGTCCTCAAGCAGGGAGAGGAGGGCTGAGAGGCTTTGGCCCCTTGAGACCCCTGCATTAGGATCATGGCCTTGGACCCTGAGCTAACAGGTCCTCCCACCCACCTTGAACAAACCAGCCAAGCTTCATCTATCTATTTGGTAAGTGTTACTTGACCACCCGCTCCGTGCTGGGCACAGTTCTCAGCCGAGGACGAAGGCAGATGGGCGTCTTAACCAGGACTGCCCCGCGGTGAGGACCAGAAGCCATTTCCATGTTTGGGGCACATGTGAGTCTTTGGATCCTTGAATGACACCCCAAACATGACAGGTGTATTTAATTTAGAATAAATAACACCATCTTTCTTATACATTAGTATAAGAAAACTCATAACTACAACTAATAATTTAAATGTATTGTGAAAAGCTAGCTGTAATTGAGAGATTTGGAGGGTGGGAGAGGAAGGGAAGATGGAGCTTTCCCTGAAATTATATGAGCATTTATATAGACAGTGTAACAATTGGTAATAGTTTGCCACAAAGCTATTACTGGAAAAAAAATCCTAATTGCAAGTAAACTTGGTTCAAAGAGAGGGAGGTAGAAAGGTGTTTTTTTTGTTGTTGTTTTTTAAGGGTAAAAATGTAGTTTTCTGTCATCTCCATTTGAAAATTTTAAGCGTTATTGCACAGACAAATGAATCAAAATATGTTGATTCAATGCCTGACAGATTTAAAATAAAAGCTGAGTCACCAAAATTCCCATATTGCTGAAGAATGAATATTATTTAATCTGACAGGATAACAAAAAACACAATTATCTTCCTCAGGACTTTTGAAAAAAAAATCATTGCAGTCCCTATACCTTGTTCATTTCAGAAACTCTAAGGCAAAACATTTTTAAGAACCTAACATGGGGAAGCAGATGTGGCTCAAGCCACTGGGCTCCTGTCTACCATATAGGAGGTCCAGGGTTCGATTCCCCAGGCCTCCTGGTGAAGGCAAGCTGGCCTGCGCCGCGGAGAGCTGATGGCTCATACCGCTGGTGCAGCAAGATGACACAACAAAAAGGGAGAGAACACGGAAAGAACACACAGCAAATGGACACAGAGAGCAGACAGCGAGCACAAAAAATAACAATGGGGCAGAGGAGAGGAAAAAAGGGGGAGAAAATCTAACATGTTAAAGATTATTATTCTCACATTTAATTCTTGTCCATGACTAGGGCCAAATGTCAAAAACAGGGGGAAATTGTCCATTCCCTTAATGCTTGCCAAATCTAAAAGTGGAGTGGGAGAAATAGCTTTAATTTAGTTAAGATTTTAAAAAATTATATGTGTAAGAAGAAAGGTTACAATGCCAATCCTACCATTCTGTCATCACAGAAAGTCGGGCTTAATTTGCATAATGGCTGTTGCACGCGCATCTGGATCATGATGCCACGTCGTGCTGTCATTCCCTTCTTAACACGTCGACTTGCGCACCGAACTTTGAACCGTGCAGCCCAGGTTCTCTCCTTCACGTTTGCATCCCTCACGCTCAGCTCAGGCCATGACACACGGCAGGCAGTCAATTTATTTTTGAAGAATTAATAAATGAACGGATATTTTCAAATTTGGACATTTCAACGGCATAGGCGCAGTCGCTATTAAATTGCCACCTCTAATTCCAGTTTCAATCTCATCTTTCCCCGAAGGACATGTTTGGAAGTTGGAGCTAAGCGAGCAGAATGGCGATACAACTGCCATGGGTACAGCAAAAAACAACCTGATTCTGGCCATTCATTGCCCTTGCAACCCTGCACTTGGATGTATTTCTCTGCCCAGTTGGAGAAAAATCCAAGGCAGGCCCCAAGGATTTTTTCAAACCTCTCAGATAATAAAAAAAGACCTTCAGTTATTTCTAGTCATAATAACTTTATTTCAAGAATCAATATATCTAGTTCAATGTAAAATAAAAACTCCAAACTTCATTTCCAGTGAAGTCTTCCTTACCCAGCTCAGGCTTCCTTCTGTCTGGAAACTTGCCATGGGAAAGAGGGACGCCATCAGTTTCCTTTCTGTTTCCTCGAGCTGCTCCTTCTCTGTACCACTGGTCAGGGGTACCAGTCGAAGGTGGGTTGTGGAGGCTTGAAGCTGACCTTTTTCCCAGAGAGCCCTGGTGGCCTTTCCAGAAGCACGTTTTGAGACCCCCCAGCTGCACTCTTAGCACAAACCTCACGCTCAGCACCAGGTCCCAATGGGGTTCCCTCGCTTAGATGCTGATGGGATCCCCCACCCAGATGGAGCCAGTTAAAGTCCTCATTGTCCACACGGCCATGGTGTGGTCAAGCATCTTTCAGGAGACACTGCTCCCACCACAGTCCTCTTTTCTTCCCGTCTTCAGACGCGGCTTTGCCCCAGCCTTTTACCTTTGGCTTCTTACTCATGGTCCAAACACATTCTCAAACTCCAAAAAACACTCATTGAGCTTTTCAAGTGCCTCTGAAGCCGTTCTCACCAGACTTGAGCTGAAGGGTCCTGCCATGCTTGCAGGTGGGAGAGGAAAAACGCCACAGCTTACCAGCAAGTTTTTCAAAGAAGCTCCCTCGTCAGCCTCAGCCTGTATATGCTTTGGTGGATGTTGGGATAGGATCAACAGGATCAAGAAACAGTTCTTGATCACCTCTTTTACAAGCCCCGTCTAGAAGCATCTTACTTGGGACTGTGGGAGCACACATCACCTAGTATTTAATACTCAACCTTTGGAGGCTGCAGGGAAAATTGAGAGAGAAATTGTCCCACTTAACAATCCTATACAAGCACAAAAGCCAGGGTTCATAGTAACCTGTTGTTTCTTTTTTTAAATATTGGAATTAGGTTTCTGGTTCAAAATACTGCATTGGGTATATGTGTTACAAGTAAAGAAATAGGTGAAAACAACCACATCAACACTGAGGAGAAAGAACGGGCAATGGGTGAACTAGGGATTTTGACTGATTTGTAGAATACAGAAAAAAGCTTGAACACCACTGAATCACATGACAAGCAAACTGAGCACCCCTCAAAAGAAGGCTGCAGTCACGGGGGAGCTGTTCTCCTTTGCAAGCACCAGAGTGGTGCCAAGTTTAGCATTAGCAGAATCAGGAGCAGGAGTGGGAGGCAGGCAAAGTACAGGGGGATTTCATGGAAAGCTTTCTGCAGAAAAGGGTGCTAGGAGCTGCTGTCCCATTCCTTTTTTCCTAAACCTACACTTACCAAGGAACTGGTTGCCACTGTATTTAGTCTCAGCAAAAACTCCACGGAGATGTGGTCTCTAAAGAAACCCAGTGACCTAATCAAGCCCCAAGAGTGGATGCTCAAACACCAGAGTAATTTTGTCAACAAAGGTAGCCTACGTGGCCCCTGCAGGACTTCCTCCCCAAAGTCAATCTTGTCATTCAGTGCACGTGTGTGCATGTACACACGCAGACATGCATGCACATACATGTGCACACACTCGTGCATACACACGTGCATGCACACAGACACACAGACACACACGTGCATGCCCCTCTCTCCAGTCAGCATCCTTGCTTAAGGAAGAGCCTTGTTGGGAGAAGAGACCTGTGCAGCGGTTGTGGAAGCCATGCCAAGGACATACCTTCGCCAGTGAAGCCCTTCTTGTGCAAATAGGAAAGGACAACTAAGGGTCACCAGTTCATCCCCAAGGGGAGCGGGCCAAACAGCAGAAGCTGTGTGTGGTGGATGTTAGGAGCAGAAGGTGCTGGCACCCTGGGTTCTCCCATACTACAGGGAGGCATGCCTGAGCTGGGGGACGGTGACACGCAGTGGGGCTAGATTCCAGCAGGGGGACCTGAATTCCTTTGCTCTCACTTTGCATAAAGGGAGCATGACAATGATATGATGTGTGAGAACTAAACATTTTGTCCCCAGGTACTAAGAAGTCTGAGCTTAAATGCCAGTTATTAAGGAACTTGCTGGAATGCCAGCATGTTGGCTTTGGGTGCAGTCCCTTCCAGAGTAGGCAGGGGTCGCACCTGATTACAGGGGAAATTTAAGGCTCTCCCCCTGGAAGACACAGCTAGCTTGTTGCCAGGTAACCAAGAGCCTTTTCCCAAAATTAGCTGTCAAAAGAGAAGGACCAAGAATAAACAGAATGACTAATTCTGGAGAAATCAAAGTGCACCAGGGAACCAAAGAGGTTTTTTTTTTGTTGTTGTTGTTTGTTTTGTTTTTTCAGGAGGTACTGGGGATTGAACCTGGGACCTCATACATAGGAAGCAGATGCTCAACCACTTGAGCTACACCCGGTCCCCTTGTTTTGTTTTTAAATCTGGAATTCTCAGAGAGACTCGAGCAGATTTTGTGGCTGCCACACTCCCACAGTAACATCTGCCCACCTATCTGCATTCAGGACAGGGGGACCGAGTCAAAGCAGACGCACTTGAAGCACCACCTGACCCAGCACCAAGCTCCACTAATAATGACAGGGCAGGGGCAAGAACCAGGCACAGACGTGCCTCTCCTTTCTGGAGAAGCCCAATTCTGTCAGACACAGCATTCAAAAAACTTCTCTTTCTCACTCATTCAGAGGTACATTGTTTCCAGTCTAACGATTGGTTTCTGAACACTGTATGTGGAATCAGTATTTTCAAAGGAAGGCATTTAATTGTATACTGGCCATTCTCTGGCCATTCATGCCCCATAGCTCCATAAATTCCAGGTTTATTTACAATAAGTGATCTAAGACCAGGTATATCCTGCTATAAAGCTTAAAAAAAAAAAAATAGGGACTCTCTGGCATCTTTCTACAGTAAATGTCATTACAGCAAATGTCTCCCCTCAGTGGAGAGGAGGGTCACTTTCCTGCAATTAACCCTTTCTTTCCCATCTATCATTCTTCTGGTTATTATGGATAAATAGTCAATGGTCCTATCTGAAGCTGACTTTTCCACTTGTACACCAGACTCTATGCCTTCTAATTTATTAAAGCTCACTGCTCCAGCAAGTGTCCCTTTTCTCTCCTGCATCACTTTATTTTTTTATTCTTCTCTCTGTATTATTGCCACCAGCATGCAAACATACAGTGATTTTTGCCTTTTTTGGAACTTGCATCCTAGTCCAACTACTACCCCATTTTCCTGTTCCTCTTACTAGCAAAGCTTCATAGAGTTGTCTATCCTTTCTCACTCTAGTTCTTCTCTTCCCATTCTCTTATTTTTTAGCAGTTTTATATATTGTTTGAGATATAATTTGTATACTATACAACCACCCATTTAAAGTGTATGATTCAATGGATTTTAGCATATTCACAAATACGTGCAGCTATAACCACAATCAATTTTGGAACATTATCATTTCCTGTACACTTTAGCTATCATCCTTGTATGCCCCACCAATACCACTGACCCCTAAGCAACGACTAATATATTTTCTGTCTCTGTGATGGTTAGGCTAATGAGTCAACTTGGCCAGGTAATGGTGCCCAGTTGTTTGGTCAAGCAGACACTGGGCTAATTGCAATACAAGGGCATTTCATGGACTTTAATCATCCACGATTGGTTGCAGAGATGGCTGGGTACATCTACAATCAACTGAGGAGACAGCCATCAGCAGTGAGTGATAGCTCATGCAATCAGTTGAAGGCCTTAAAAGGAAAAGTGATTTGAGCAGTTAGAGAGAGAATTCCCAATTTTATAAAATATCATACTATATACAGATATCTCCTACCAGTTCTGTTTCCCTAGAGAACCCTGTCTAATACAGTCTCTATAGTTTTCCCTATTCTGGATTTTCATAAGAATAGAGTTGTATAATTTGTGGACTTTTGTGACTGGCTTCTTTCACGTAACATAATGTTTTCAAGGTACCTAGTTGTAGCATTTATCAGTACTTCATTCCTTTTATGGCCAAATAATACTATATTGTATGGATATACCACATTTTGTTTATACATTCATCCATTGATGGACATTTGGGGTGTTTCCACCTTTTGCCTATTATGAATAAAGCAGCTATGTATATTTGAATACAAGTTTTTCTTTGGTGGGGGAAGGGAGTGGACATATGTTTTCGATTCTCTTGGGTGAATACCTAAGAGTGGAATTGCTGGGTCACATGGTAACTCTGTGCTTAATTGTTTGATGAACCTCCCCAGACTGTTTTCCAAATGGCTGCATCATTTGATATTCTATCAGCAGTGTGCGAGGGCTCCGATTTCTATACATCCTTACCAACACTTGTTATTATCTGGCTTTTTTGACTCTAGCCACCCTCATGGGTATGAAGGGATATCACACTGTGGTTTTTATTTGCATGTTCCTGATGGCTAATGAGGCCGAGCATCTTTTCATGTTCTAATTGGCCATTTGTATATTTTCTTTGGAGAAAGATCTGTTTAAATCCTTTGTCCATTTTCTCTTGGACTATTTGTCTTTTTATTATTGAGTTGTAATAGTTCTTTATATATTTTGGATACAAGTCCCTTATCAGATATATGATTTGCAAATATTTTCTCTCATTCTTTGAGTTGTCTTTTTCACTTTCTTCATGGTGTCCTTTTAAGCACAAAAGTTTTTTATTTTAATCAAGTCCAATTGATCTATTTTTCTTTTGTCGATCATGCTTTTGGTATTATATCTAAGAATATTTTGCCAAATCCAAGGTCATGAAGATATACTCTCATATTATCTTCTAAGAGCTTTATAGTTTTCACTATTATATTTAAGTCTTTGATCCATTTTGAGTTCATTTTTGTATATGGTGTGAGGAAAGAACCAAACTTCATTCTTTTGAAAGAGGCTTTCCAGTTTTTCCCAGCACCATTTGTTGAAGAAACTGTTCATTCCCCATTGGAACCCTTGTCAAAAATCAGTTGACCATAGATGTGTAGGTTTATTAATGGACTCTCAATCTTATTTCCTCGATCTGTACATCCATCTATGTGCCAGTACCACACTGTCTTGATTATTGTTGCTTTGCAGTAAGTTTTGAAATTGGCATGTGAGTCCTGCTACTCTATTTTTCTTTTTCAAAATTGTTTTGGATAAACTGGGTGTCTTGCAATTCCATATGAGATTGAGACTCAGCTTGCAAATTTCTACAAAGAATACAGCTAGGATTTTGATAGGGATTGTGTTGAATCTGTAGATCCGTTTGGGGAGTATTGGCACCATAACAATATTTAGTCTTCCCATTCATGAACATGGGTCATTTCTCCAATTACTTAGGTCTTCTTTAATTCATTTCAAAAATTATTTGTAGTTTTCAGAATATAAGTTTTGAACTTTTAAAAAAGATTCACTCCTAGATATGTTATTCTTTCAGACACTATCATAAATGAAACTGTTTTCTTAATTTCATTTTCAGATTCCTCCCATTCTTTTTTTGAACCCATCCAGATAGGCTTCTGCCCATACCATTCTACCAAAACCCTTCTTTCCAAGCTCACCAGTGATCCCATGTTGCTAAATCCAATGGTCAGTTATCAATCCTCATCTTTCTTGACTTGCCAGCAAATAATACATAGTTTTAACATTGTTGATGACTTCATCATTGAAATGCATCCTTCACTAGACTGCCAGGTCAACACCTTACTATCATTTTTATCCTACTTCATGAGCCTCTTATTCTTGGGCCCATTTGGAAGCACAAGAAAATAAAGAAGAGGAAATATTCCAGAGCATAGCTTAAAGGGGGAAAAAAGATTTGAAAAATTAAAATAAAAAAATGTGTTGGGGATAAAGGTAAGACACCTGGAATGCAGTGGATAATCTTTAGGGTGACCCTCTAGAATCCTTGTCTCCTGGTATCTGAGCTCTTGTATAATCTTTTCCTCTGGGTGTGGCTGGACCTGTGACTTGCTTCTAACAAATGGAATATGGCAAAGGTAAGGGATGTCACTTTCTTGTTTCCATTACATTATACAAGTCTTGGTCTTGCTAGCAGACTAGCACTAGGTATTCTTTCTCTCTAGTTGGCTTTGAGGAAGTGACAAGCCAGTTGGGAGCCCCAAGTGAAAAGTATCTTGAGAGTGGCTTCCAGGATGAAGGGTACCCTTCAGTTTACAATCCTCAACAAGTTGGGGCCCTCAGTCCTATAGCAGCAAAGAAATGAATCCTGCCAAGATTGGAGGTAGATTCTTCCCCCAGTCAAGCTTCTAGATGAAAATGCAGTTCAGCCAACACCTTGATTGAAGCCTCTTGAGACTTCAAGCCAGGGGTTCTTAACCAGCGGTCCAAGGGTTTCGTGGAAAGATTTCAGGGGGTCCTTGAGCTTGAATTGAAAATTTAAAAAAACATTATTCTTGTGGGGACGTGTTGGTGAAGTGTGTGATATAGTTATTAAATAATACACAGTATAGTGTGGACTTAGTAAGGGCTCCATGGTTTTCATCCAACTGGCAAAGGGGTCCATGGAACAAAAAAAGGTTAAGAACCCCTGACACATTGAAACTTTGAGTTAATAAATGTGTTTTGTTTTAAGCTGCTAGATTTGTGGTAATATGTTACACAGCAATTGATAACTAACACATGAAGAATGAATCCAAATTCTAGTCAGTATGAATTCTGGAAATAGAAAATAGGGAAAACAAAAGTGGGAAATAATAAATGAAATGATACAAGAATACTCCTAAAATATAAAGAAAAATGTAACACCCTGGATTGAATGATGCTGTATAGGATTGATGGATGGGGGAGTGGCAGTTTGAGATTCTTTTATGAATCCCAAAGAAAGAAAGACTATGTTTGTAAATTGTCTATTCCTCTGGGTGTGATATCCTTTGATTGCATTGAATTCAGTTGAGGGGTCTTTGATTAGATCACCTGTTAAGACTGCTGTAAGGCTTTTTATTGGACTACATCAGTGAGGTATGACTCAGGTTGAGTCCCTGCCCCCTTGCTGGGTTTCTGGTATAAACGGGCTCACATAGACAAAGACATAGGAAGAAAGAGCTCTGCCATTTGATCCTGCCATGTGACAGAAAGGAGAGTCTCAAACAGCTGAGGCCCCGGGGAGAGATGAGAGATAAGCCATTTCCTGATAGCTTGCAGCTGACTTAGAGCCCACATAGATGCCACCGGAAGACTATTACTCCCACCTGAGGGATGTAACCAAAAATGGCTGCTTGGTGGGCTCCCTTTCACTATGGGTGCTGTCTGCAATGTTTGTGTTCATGTGCTGGAGCTGAGAGCAGTGATTCATTCCTTCATCCTCTGGTGGCAACAGGCCCACCTGTGGTCTCTGGGATCATGAATTTTCTGCCTCGGAGTAACGGAATCGTTTTCAACCCGACCCAAGCAGTGTTTGCCAACCCTGATCCTGGATTTGATGAGCTGATGATATCTTAGGGAAGAGAGAGACAGAGAGAGAATGAGAGAGAGAGAGAGAGAGGAAATGAGAGAGAACTAGAGGGAGAGAATGAGAGAGAGCAAATGAAAAAGGGTGAGCTCTGAGGGGAAGGCTAAAACCTGGGCAGGGATTGGCGGCCACCTTGCTTCACCAGGTGGCAACATGCCAGGATAAACAGTAGCTGACTTTGATGAGAAAGCATCTCTGATGGTACCTCACTTTGGACTTTTCATGGCCTTGGAACTGTAAGCTTTTACCCCAAATAAATCCCCTTTATAAAAGCCAGCAAATTTTGCTTTGGCAGCCCTTTGGCAAATTGAAACAGGGGAAATGATAAACGTTAAGACATGAAATTTCAGAATACATGGGATAAATAAAAGAGCACAGAAGTTTTTGAGAGAGAGAGAGAGAAAACCACAGCTTCTCTAAAAAAAAATGAGAACCAGGCATCAGATTTCTTAACCTATTGCTGAATATCCTCAAAATGGTGAGGACAGTCTATTTTTAACCCAGTTCTATACCGATCTAGACCTTTACTCAATCATGAAGACAAAACAAAAGTATTTTCAAACATGAAGAGAAGGGTTTTTCTACCATTAACAAATCTAAAAAAAAAATTATTGAGGACATGTTTCAGTAAAACTCAAAAAAGAACCTAAGGAAGAAGAGGGCATTAGGTCAAGAAAGAAGAAACTAGACGGCAATAATGACTATGCAGCAGACCAAGAGCTACCTGTTGAAATTAAAACAAGAAGTCAAAGAATATCAGTGGATTCATGATGACAAATATCATTAAGAAGTTATATGATCTTAGTAAAAAGCTAAAAGAACATGCTTCTTTTAGGGGAAAAAAAAAAAAAGAAAGGCAATTAGAAACTAAAAGAAAAACATATTGATAAAAAAGTCAAGGTTCAAATATGAAGCAATCTAAAATGTGGCATAATTTTGAGCAGTTGATAGTGTAAGAAAATAATGATTTGATTTTAACACAGAGTATTTTTCTTCTAGTGCCACAGCCTTTGGTGACAAGAAGAGATTTCTTTCAATATGTCTCATCACATTACTTGCTTCAGTTCTACAGGGAATATTATATTAATAATCACAAATGTAAATGCTATATTGTGTTTACCAGTTTTTAAAAATCAATCCATATACAAATTGTGAATCAATTAATTAGAGCTTGTGGCAGTTTGAAATTATTTTATGAATCCCAAAAAGAGAAGGATTATGTTTGTGAGCTGGTCCACTACTGTGAGTGTGAAAAACCTTTTCAATTGGATGACATCGGTGAGATGTGACTCAAATTAAGTCTCTACCCCCTTGCTGGGTCTGATAGAAACAGAAACACAGAGAAAGACTCACTGACACATGCACAGGAAAAGAGAGCTCTGCCATTTTTTGATCCTGCCATGTGACAGAAAGAAGAGTCTCAAACAGCTGAGGCCCCAGGGAGAGATGAGCCATTTGCCTGATAGCTTGCAGCTGAAATCGGGAAGAAAGTGGCATGGCCTAGCCTGAGCGAAGAGGCCCGGTAAGACACAAGCTCTATGTCTAGTTACCGTCAACTGAGCTCCAGAAGACTGTACAGACCGGAGGGGAGGGCAGAGACCAGGCAGAGATAACCCGTCATCTTGCTTCAACATGTGACAGCTGACTTGGGTGACAAAGCACCTCTTATGGTGCCTTGAGTTGGACTTTTCATGGCCTTGGAACTATAAGCTTTTACCCTAAATAAATCCCCTTTATAAGAGCCCACACATTTCTGGTACGTTGCATCAGCAGCCCTTTGGAGAAACATAACTGCTATAAACAATGACAAAGTAAAAATAAGTTTAGTCATAGAAGTTGGGAGGTAGTACAATGAGAGCTGAAGGCACGTGGAAAAATCAGCGAGAAGAATTAATCATAACAACAATGAATTGGGAGAAGAGGGCAGGCCTGGAGAGGTTCCAGACAGGGAAGGAACTAGCAGGAACTGAAATCCAGTCTGCACTCACAAACCTGCAGTGTAAGAGGACTGTGTGGGGCCAGAGGGCATCTTTTTCTAATTTCCACAAGGGCTGGGAGGGAAAAGAAGGAGTAGCCTCTCTGGGTGAACCCTGAATTCATTGCTCTGAGAATCTGCTTCCCCTCCCCCAAAAGTGCTCAAGGGAGTATGAGTATGCTGGGGGAAGTGTTACTTCTCTGGATGTGGAACTCACAAAAGCCCCCATTCCCTTCCCAGGTTGGGAGGAGCTCTCAAAACATCCCTCCCATACAGCCTGGCTCTTCCCAACACTGAGCACTCACTCTGTTCCCTCTCCCTCTGAGGCAGCATAATTCCCCCCATCAGCCCAGGCCCAGGCAAAACAAAAGCCAGGAGAAGGGGTGTCTTCTGGGTGCCTGGCAACCACTACTTCCTGCAGTGCCTCACAAAAGCTCTTGGGGCTGGGAGCACAACTGGCTGGCTATCTTCTGGGTTGGGGAGGTAAGCAAGAAGGAAACACAATTTGATATTTTCAAAGAATAATCTTACATCATCCTTCTCTCCTTCCCACCTCCTCAAATAATCTTTGAGTCTCTGAAAAGCAAATGTATTTCCTACCCTGATGCCTCTCCAGGAGGGACAATTTCCCAGGATATTAGCTCCCTACCAGAAGACCCTTGTCAGGTTGTGGGGGATCTTCCCAACTGTCCTCAGGACCAGGCAGGGGAGCTTGGTCTGCAGCGAGTGTGCTGAGTGCCGAATGGGGAGGCAACTCCCCAGCTCACAAAGCATCTCCATCCTAGAATTTTCAGTGTGGTGAAGCCATCCTAGAATTTTCAGTGTGGTGAAGCCACAAATTTGGGAAGTGCTGTGCGGTTTATAGGCATCTGAAAGGAGGAAGGCCACTTTTTTTTTTGGCGGGGGGAGGCAAGGGAGTAAAGAGTTTATTAAAAAACAAGAAAAGAGTATGCAGTCCTAGACATGGGTGCACTTGTGCTACAGGATGAGTTGCGTGCATGGGGCCCCAGGTTAGGCCTTTTTAAAATCTTTACTCCTCCCTCTTCATAATGTTGGGGAGAGGCCCCCAGCTGTTTAATGTTCTGATTGGGTGCCTGAGATCCCCACCTGTTAACTCTCAAGGGACCAATGGGAAGCCTGTTGTTTGTTGGTATCTGGGGTTTCTCTTGACTCCAGAAAAAGTTCCAAATGGGATCTCATGGCCAGGGTCTCTCAGGATCTTTCCGGCTTTGTTCTTTAGTAGCTGCCTTCCCCTCAGGAGGTTTCCAGGAGCGCTTGCATGGCCATGTTGTCTGCCTGTCCGAGCTGCCTTGCCTCTTTCACTATACTAACCTGCCTCAACTCCCCAGAGGGTCACTTTTGAACAAAAATAGATCTGGTTCCCTAACTGGGGATTGTACTCTCTTCTTTCTTACTATACTTCCTCACATTTTTAGCTTCTCTGTACTTTGGGATAAGAAAGAAAACTCAAGGAACTGAATTTGTATGCTAACAAATTAAACAAACTAGATGAAATAGGCAAACTCCTAGAAACACACAAACTACCTTCACTGACTCAAGAAGAAATAGAAAGTCTCAACAGACAAATAATAAGTAAAGAGATTGAATCAGTACTCAAAAACCTCCCAACAAAAAAAGGACTAGGACCACATGGATTCACTGATGAATTTTGCCAAACATTCAAAGAATGAATACCAGTCAGTAGCAGTTTTATATTATTTATGAATTCCAGAAAAAGAGATATTGATTATGTTTGTAAACTGGTCTGTTCCTCTGGGCATGACACCTTTTAATTGATTTAAATTCAAAGGCTTTACATTTGCTTGATTAAATCAAGATTAGGGCTTTGATTCAACCATATCATTAGGGTATGCAGGGTTGAGTCTCCACCCCTTTGGTGGGCTTTATAAATGGCTACTCAATCAGGAACACAGAAGTAGATACACAGAGGAAGAGAGACAACTCCATAGATATGGCGGAGGCCCCAGGAAAAGAGATGAGCCATTTGACTGATAGTTTGCAGCTGAAGAGACCAGAGCCCTGAGCAACTGAGCAGGCCCAGAAAGAAATGAGCCCTCTAGCCTACAGCTGAGATTGGAAGAAGCTGGGCCCACAGTGCCTTAAGAGGAAAGAGGAAGGCTGAACCCTCGCAGATGTTGGCAGCCATCTTGCTTCAACATGTGGCAACAGACTTTGGTGAGGAACTAACCTTGAATTGGGGTATGCTTTTACCCCAAATAAATACCCTTTATAAAAGCCAACAGATTTCTGGTACTTTGCATCAGCACCCCTTTTGGCTGACTAATACATAATCCTTTTCAAATTCTTAATTTTTCTTAAAAATTAAGTGGAAGGAAGACTTCTTAATTCATTCTATGAGGCCAACATCACCCAACCACCAAAGCCAGAGATATATTATGAGAAAGAAGATTAAAGACCACCATCCCTTATGAATATAGATACAAAAATTCTCAACACACTACTAGCAAACCAAATCCAATAGCACATCAAAAGGATGACACACCGAGAAACAGATGTGGCTCAAGTGATTGGGCTCCCATCTACCATATAGCAGGTACAGGGTTTGATTCCTGGGGCCTCCTGGTGAAAGGCAAGCTGGCCCATGCAGCAAGCTGGCCCAAGCGGAAAGCTGGCCCACGCAGAGTGCTGGCCCATGCAAAGTGCTGGCCTGTGCAGAGAGCTGGCACAGCAAGATGATGTAACAAAAAAAAAGACACAGAAGACAGACAATAATAGATGAGGCAGAGCAGGGAGCTGAGGTGGCGCAAGAGATTGAGTGCCTCTCTCCCACTCTGGAAGGTCCCAGGATCAGTTCCCAGTGCCACCTAAAGAGAAGACAAGCAGACACAGAAGAACACACAGAGAGCAGACAGTGAGCACAAAACAATGAGGTGGGGGTGGGGCAGGAGAAATAAATAAACAAATCTTAAAAATAAGGGGGGGTGGTGATACACCATGAGCAAATGAGATTTACTCCAGGAATGCAATGGTGGCTCAAAATATGAAAATCAGTCAATGTACTACACTTCATTAATAGAATGAAAGGTAAAAAACAAACAATCATCTCAGATGATACAGAAAAAGCATTTGAAAAAATCCAAAACCCTTTCTTGATAAAAAAACACTTAGAAAAATAAGAATAGAAGGGAATTTCCTTAACATGATAAAGGGCATATATAAAAAACCCACAGGTAACATCATATTCAATGATGGAAAACTGAAAGCTTTCCCTTAAGATCAGGAAGAAGACAAGAATGCCCACTGTCACTACTATTATTAAACATTGTAAAGGAAGTGCTAGTCAGAGCAACTAGGCAAGAAAAAAATAAAGGGCAACCAAATTGTAAAGGAAGAAGTACAACTATCCCTATTTGCAGATGACATGATCCTATATATAGACGAACTAGAAGAAACTACAGGAAATCTACCAGAGTTAGTAAAGGAATTCAGTAAAGTGGTGGGGTACAAGATCAATACACAAAAATCAGTGGTATTTATATGCAGCAGCAAAGAATAATCTGAAAATGAAATGAAGAAAATAATTCCACTCACAATGACAACTAAAAGAATTAAATATCTAGGAATAAATTTAACCAAGGATGTAAAATATGTGTACACAGAAAACTAAGGATGATTAATGAAGGAAATTAAAGATCTAAATAAATGGAAGGATGTTCCATGTTCATGGATTGGAAGACTAAATATCATTAAGATGTCAGTACTACCCAAAGTGACTTACAGATTTAATGCAATTCTAATAAAAATTCCAACTGCTTTCTGAGAAGAAATGGAGAAACGAATCATCAGATTCATACAGAAGAACAAGGGATCCCAAATAGCCAAAAACATGTTGATAATAATAATTTTTAAAAATCAGGACTTACACTTCCTGATTTCAAAACTTATTACAAAACTACAATAATCAAAACAGTGTGTAATTGGCATAAGGACAAACATATAGACCAATGGAATAGAATTGAGAGTGCAGAAATAAGCCCACACATTTACAGACAATTGATTTTTGAAAAGGAAGTGAAGTCCACTTAGTAGGGAAAGAACAGTCTCTTAAAAAAATGGTGCTGGGAAAACTGGATAGCCACATGAAAATGAATGAAAATAGACCCCTCCCTCACACCATATACAAAAATTAACTCAATGCAAAACAAAACTACACCCACTAGGATAGGTATTATTTTTTTTAATGGAAAATAATAAATGCTAAAGAGGATGCATAAAAATAGAAACTATCATACATTTTTGGCAAGAATGTAAATGGCATATCCTCTGTGGAAAACAATTTGGTGGCTCCTCAAAAAGTTAAACATCAAGCTACCATATGATCCAACAATCCCAATTCTAGGTATATACCCAAAAGAATTGAAAGCAGGGAATCAGAGAGTTCCTTGCACACCAAAGTTCACAGCAGCATTATTCACAATAGCCAACAGATGAAAGCACCCCAAATGTCCATTAGCAGATGAATGGATAAATAAAATGTGGTATATACATACAATGGAATATTAGCCTTAGAAAGGAATGAAGTTCTGATACATGTACTACATGGAGGAACCTTGAAGACATCATGTTGAGAGAAATAAATCAGACTCAAAGGGACAGATATTGTATGATTCTACTTATATGAAATAGCTAGAATATGCAAACACATAGAGACAGAAAGTAGAGCACAGGTTCTCAGAAGCAGCAGGGAGGGAAAATGGGGAGTTAATGCATAATGGGTGTAGGGTTTTTTGGGTGGTAGGAAAGTTCTGGTAATGGATGGTGGTGAGGTTAGCACAACATTGTAAATGTGATTAAGCCCACTGAATGTGTTTGGGAGTGGTCAAGATGGGAGAGTTAATATTTTATATGTTTCCACAATTTTTTTTTTTAAAAGAGCAACTAAATAGACAATGACAATTAAATGGAATACATGATATTGGACTGGATCAAATAATGGAAGAGAAAAAGCCCAAAATGATGTTATCAGACATATAAAAAATCAGAATATAAAACGAAAGCTTTATATAATGTTAAAGTTGTTGAACTTGATAACTGTACTTAGGGTGGTTAGATAAAGCAAATATGCTTGTTCTTGGGAAATATACATGGAAGTATTAAATGTTCAAGGAACATGATGTATAGAACTTACTCTCAAATGTCTAGAAAAGTGATAGACAAATGGCTTGATAGATAGAATGATACACAAATGTGGCAAAATGTTAAAACTGGTGGCTCAGGGGGAAAGGGTATGTTGGAGTTCTCTGTATGGGTTTTGTATTATTTTTGCACCTGTCCTGCAAGTTTGAAATTATTTCAAAATAAAAAATTTAAGAAAAAGAAACAAGAAGCCAGCAGAGCCTAATTTCCTACTATTTGGTGTGTCTCAGCTCTCTGCCCCTCCCTGATATTCTAGGAGCCCCATAACACACCCTAGTTTCCTCTCTTCAGCTGTTAAGATCATTCATGGTTGCAGTCTACAATAAGGAAAGCAAAAGTCAGCCCACTGCCCTTCCCTAAACCCTCGGTGGCTACCTTTGTGTCTTCCCATCATGGGACTAAGCAAGGCTCCCTATGTCCACTAGGGCCATGGAGGGCCCCCCTCTATGTTATGGTGGCTCCTCTTGGGTTCCAGGCCACTCCTTCTAGGGCCAATTAGGAGCCCTATCCCTTTGATGGGGTTCCAGACTGGAGGGTACCCTGTACCTCAGCACCCAGTTCCCAGGAGGCCTGAGGAAGGGTGGGGAGGGCTGGGGGACACACTCGGTTCTCAGTGAATTACCCAAGCAGAATCTGTACCAGGCTTGGCAAGTTGATGTGGGGAAAAGATGTTCTTGGGTAAGTCTCCAGATTTGGATTTTTTTTCTACAAATATTTTGGGGTCCTACATATCTGCTGTCAGCACCCATCCCTGAAGAGCTCAAACTCAGAAATAAGCACCCAAAATAGGCACAGAATCTTTTAACTGAATTACACAGATGCTCTTGGTTATCTGTTTTTCTTTAGCAGCCTAGTACCTTCCTAGGTCCCAAGGTGGGTGGAGATGTAAAGAACAGGGTGCAGGAAGAAGAGGGATGGAGGCTTCCCTGGAGCTGTACGACTCCACTGTGGGGTGAGCAGTAAGAATCCACAAAGGAAGAGAAGCAGGCAGCATGGGACGCCCTCACATTGCCCCTGACCCCTCTAGCCCTTCCTCCTAAGCATGTTTCTAGATCCTTGCCCTCATTTCCCACAGTACAGCTGCAACCAGCAGCCATAAACAGAGACTTACAACAACTCTGGCTCATAGGGGGCCCAGCGCTGGCTCCACATCAGCCTTACTGCCGTATACCTGCCTCACTCCCTGTCCAGAGGCCGATTCCTTCGGGCTTCCGGCAGAAGCTCCCAG
Source organism: Tolypeutes matacus (assembly GCA_026826555.1). Classification (NCBI taxonomy): domain Eukaryota; kingdom Metazoa; phylum Chordata; class Mammalia; order Cingulata; family Chlamyphoridae; genus Tolypeutes; species Tolypeutes matacus. Next base: position 2,370,712 of record JAKSZT010000072.1, on the reverse strand, counting down.
AGCTCATCCTTGCCACTGATTCCTGAACCTTCTTCCTCAAAGTCTGAAAGAAAGGAACATCTCCTTAGCTTCCACCCCATCTCAACCCTGATCTCTAAGTTTTCATCTTCAGTTCCCAGACCTGCCCCTTCCCAGGATGATTATGGGAGTTTCCACTTGCTTCCAGGAGCTACTTCCCTTGTCCAGAGAGCGGCCTTCTCCTTGGCTCCACAAGACACTGGTATCAGCACCCAGCAGCCCCGTGCTGGCATCTGCATAGCTCTCCAAGCCAGCCTGATTCCACCTGCTATGAAAACACCCGTGAGACATCAGACAGGCTCCGACTGGGCTTTGTCAAATCCACTCCAGTTGCTGTCTTACAATTTTCCAGCATGAGCTGAGGGTCGAGCCTGCCCAGTCCCCTGTGGATTTCAGGTTGCTCCAACTCTTGGCAAGCCTCCTTCCTGCCTGCCATACCATCCATCTATTTTAGAGTAAGAATTCAGAAATGAGGTGACTGTCACAGAAAATGTGTATTAATCTGTTTATTTTAATTTTCAAGTGACTTTAGATGTATCCTGATGGATACTAAGTATTGTTTGACTGTTTGATGTGACAATGAAGCCTTTTAAGATATATGGCAGATGCTATCCACAAATTAGAATTTATGGCTCCTAAGAGCTTTTTTTTTAGGTACCAGGGGCTGGGATTGAAACTGGGACCTCGTATGTGGGAAACTGGCGCTCAACCACTGAGCCCCTGAGTTGGTTTTTTCGTTTGTTTTGCTTGTTGTATGTTTTTGTTTTTTCAGAAGGAACCAGGAACTGTACATGAGACCTTCCATGTGGGAGGCAGGTGCTCAACCACTTGAGCCATATCTGCTCCCTTCCTAAGAGCTTTTAAGAAATACATTCTTTAAATATATAGAATTTATACAATCTAGAAAATTCAGACTTTGTAACTATTTTGACTTATCGTAAAACAATTAGATGTTAACTTAAAAATGTGTGAGGAGATGCAGAGTTTTTCTAATTCTTTTATGGTATACATAAGCAAAAAATGTTAGGACCGTCGACTGAAGGAAATAGACTGAAGGAGCAAAGCTGGCTTTGTATTTTACACAACAGCCACTCTTAGGGACATCATTGTAGAAAACATATAAGTTCATTACCCAGAACAATCCCAAAATATTCAATCTGGTTCTTCCACTATGCTAACAAAAGCAGGGAGGTGTGTATACATATTAGAATACCTATTGAAATAAAATATCTTCTCAGAATGTTTGTTGGAAAATTTACTCATCATGTAATTCCCTGACCATGCCAAGTTTTGCCATGCTATATAGTCTTAATTGCTCAACATGATATTTAAATGCTTTGTCATACAGAGAAGGAAATAGAAAGGAAGCACCTGGGAGAATAAAGAAAGAGAAAATTATATCTCCAAGTGCTTGATGTTTAACCTTTGCCCTGTTCATTATCTAAAATTAATAATTCTACTATCTAGTAATTAAAGGTTTCCTTTACAAATTAAAATTGCAGAGTTAGTCACTATGTGGCCAATTAGTTAACCATTTAAAGCCTCAATTTCTCTACTTCTCCAAAGGGGACCCCGAACTAAACTGCCTCTGAGGTCACTCTCAATCCTTACATTTTGTGATTCTTAATAATGTCTTTATAAATCAGAAGAGAACAATCAATGATCAATTTACTTACTCACTGGTGCTTGTGCAACAAAAAGGATCTCTCCTGAGCCCCATAATGGTTAGCTTGTTGGTAGATCACTCTAGAAAAATGCAAATTTCCTCTATCCAGAAAGAGTCTTTTGGAAACTAGTCAATAAAGGCATCTGGAAAGATGCTGTTTGAATGAACATGTTTGCTAATTCATTTTTATTAGGTTTCCAAGAACCTTGGTTTTCTCTTGTTTCATTCTCAAATGTTTAATTAAAAGGTGGAAGGATTGCTTCGAGAAAAGGAAAGTTCAGCGTGAATGAGATCAAATATCAGCTAAGGGCTCTGGAGTCAAGTATGTGGACTGTGGAAAGAATCAAGATGAATCATGATAAAGCTCTTTTGGAGAGACCAAACTCTGGTTGCTGGTGAGTTGGGTGGTGGAGACAGAGACAAAGAGGCCTATTTTAGTTTGCTAAAGGCTGCCAATGCAATCTACCAGAAATGGGTGACTTTTACAATGGCAATTTATTAGGTTAAAAGCTTATGGTTCTGAGGCTGTGAAAATGTCCAAATCAAGGCATCATCAGAGTGGCTGTCTCACCAAAGCTTGGCTGCTTGCCTTCCTGGACTCCTGACACATGGCGAGGCACAGTGTTGGCCGTCAGTCTCTGCCTTCTCCTACAGGTGCACTTTCTCCCTGAGGCCAGCTGTGGGCATCAGGTACACGGTGGCATATCAGAAGATGAGCAGCTGTAGGTGATCAGGCATATGGCTCACCTCTCGCTTCTCCTCCGGGTCTCCTCTTTTTCTGCTTTGGGTCACTCCTTTTGTGCCTTCTTCCCTCTTGGGTGTGAGCTCCTGGGTCCTTTCTCTTCACCTCTGTGGCTTTTTCTCTGTGTCTGTGGTTTTTTAGTCCTCCATTTATAAAGGACCCCAGTAATAGGATTAAGATCTACCCTGGGTCCCGCAATCTAATTGAAGGCCCTTTACTGAAGTGAGCTAATAAAAAAGATCTAATCAAAAGGTCCCTTAAGTGAATCTAATCAAAAGGTCCCATCTACAAAAGGATTACAAGCACGGGGATGGGTTTGCTTTAAGAACAGGATTTTCTGGTGTCCACAAGAGACTCAAACCAGCACAGGGCTCAATGTTGTCTTGTCCATCACAATGTGGGTTCTGGTTTTTCTACCCTTTCCAGAACTAGATATAAGGTGTTGCTTATACCTGTCTCGCACAATTTCATAGAACAATAAAAAAGAACCATTTTCTTCCAGCCGATGAATAGTATAAAGGAGCCAGAACCAAGCAGAAGAATTTAGAAGGTTTGACTGCACATCAGATCTGCAGCTTATTTGGAGAGCAGATTGTGAACCTGCATGCATTTCCATGTGCCTGGGGTAATTGAAGACTTATTTTTTACTTCCTCTACTTTATTATATTTGTCAGGAAATACCATGAAATAACTTAATTAGAGGGGAAAAGTGTCTCAGTCTGCCAGGGCTACTCCATGGTGCTTTGCAGTGGGGTAAGATTCTGGACTTTACCAGAAGGTGCTCCATTGCCATTGAGAATATTCTGTGAAGTTGGAAGGAGTCAAGGAAGGGATGGGAGGCTAGAAACTGTCTCATGAATGTTCCTTTTTTTTTCCTTGAGAAATGTTTCATTTCTTCTGAACATCTAAGAATCTAAGGATTTCATTAAAATTTCTCCCCATAGTGAACACATTTCCATGCTTAGGTTTCCTTCAATTGCTATTTTTTGTGACTCACCTTCTATCTCAAATCTCAGTGCAAGACAGGATGGAAAGATAGTTCTAGAGCCAGTGAAAATTATATGAACCTTAGGAGGCCATTTATAACTGAAAAGCAAAGTGCCCTTACTAAATAGTATTTGTGAGCTGGAAAGCTGATAAAATATGGTTGTCAGGTATGATAAGAAGAAAGAAATCAAGATCTCAGTCTTTGAGATTCACATTTGGAAAGGAAGGATATTAAGGTCAAAGGAAAGTCAGGTATAGGTACAATGAATGTGGTCAAAGAACCTAGAAAATTCTCTGGTTCTTCCATGAGAGTGCCTTTTTCATTATTCTATTTCTATCACCTAGATTTTTGCCGGGCACATAGTAGGCACACAATAAATATTTGGATGTTTGGATGGATGGATGGATAGTTGGATGGGTAGTTTGTGAGTGAAAGCCTATATTCCTTTTACTCCAAGGCCCAAAGACACCTGGGCAGCCAAACAAGATACAGTGAAAACAAGCAGCTAACAGGAGGGACAAAATTGCATGGAGTAGTTGACGAAGGCAATACCCAGGATTTGTGTGGCTCTCTCTTTTTCCACTAGACAATGGCAGCAACTTGTTGCAATCTCCTTCCTCTGTCCCTTGCATCTGGGAACCTGCTCTTCCCTCTTTCCATCAAGAGGGAGCAGCAGAGAAGAGCAAATTCAGGATTGGGGCCGCTGTGAGCTAAGCAACACTTTCCTGCCAAGATATTTTAACACAGATTTCTCAAAGTGTGTCTTTCTAAATGTTAATTTTTTTTTTTTTTTTTTTTTTTTTTTTTTTTTGGTTGTTGTTAAGGGGGGAAAAAATCCAAGATCAAAGAAGTGTGAGGAACTCTGCATTAAAACTATTTAGGTTTCCAGACTGTAACATAGTTATAAAATGTTTTCTGATATACAAAGAACAGGATATAATATGGAGAATTTCTTGAGCTTTTTGGGGCATGAGATAGCCCCCTCATTTTTTTAACTCCTCGAATATGTCTTAACATTTCAAGGGACACCAAAGCTCTGTAGAAGACAAATTAGGAAGTGCAGTCCCAGCAGATGCCTCCCTATCTTTATGCCAAAGTTGATTTTCTCAGCTCTGGGTTAGTGACTCTTTTTTCCAAAAAGGTGGGTAGGATTATAACTTTGACCACTGCCATTTCATGGATTACACTGTCTAAAGATGGGGCTTGAAGATTATAGTTATCCCCCCAATCATTTATACTCGCCTTTCCCTTTCTGTGTAGCTGTGTTGCCACTCCTGGAAAGGAAGACCAGCTCCCAAGTTGTCCTCCAAGAGTTAAAGGTGTTACTAGGGGAAGCGGCTGTGGCTCAATCAGTAGGGCTCCATTTACCATATGGGAGGCCCCGGGTTCGGGGCCTCCTGGTGAAGGCAAGCCCGCCCGCGCGGCGTGGTTAGCTGACCCAGCAAGCACAAGCAGCAAGGGGGGGATAAATGAATAAATAAATAAAATCTTTAAAAAAAATAAAAAATAAAAATAAAGGTGTTACCAGGGGCCTCTGGTCGGGTATGTGACTCTATGAAATGTTGAGTCAGGTCCTGTTATTGTAAAGGCTGGATATTTGTGGACTTTTCTGGCTTATCACCAGTGTATCAGTTGCCAGTCTGTCATATGCTGCTTCAGTCTTTATTTAGAAAGACAGAGCATGGCTTGAATGGATAAGCAAATGGATTGAGCATGCACTTGATTCTCTTCTAACAGTTCCTATTGTTGCATTGATGAGTAGATGTATTTACACAGTGTTTTAACAGTTTTCAAGGTATTTCCAAAATTTTATCTGATTTTATCTTAAATCAAATCCCTTGAGAAAGTTACTGTCAGAGATCTTTGGACTCTGGATAATGTTAACCAAAAATTAATTTGTTGCTTGGCCTTGGAGTGGTTTATAGAATGGACGGGGGGAAAATAGGAAGAACAAAGTCTTAGGAGGTACTAGAGCAGTTTTGGAGAAACAGGGAATAGGAACTAGTGGATGGTCTTTTCTGGGTTCTGTCATCAGGGTTGACTGTTTCTCTCAGGCTTAGTCCTTGGGTCACGTTTCTAGACTTATATTCTAGGGACAGGTCATCTAGTTGGGGTGACAGGCAGCTGCAAGCCCACCTCTTGCTAGGGGTTGGTATCCATGGATCAGCAGGTCTACCCAAATGGCCTGCAATTTTCACAAAGGGAACTTATAGGAATATCACCCAAAGAAAAGAGTATGGATGCTAGGCAGGCAAAAGTAGCAGCTATAGGCAAGGCAGTTGTATGTCTCCCTATCTTAGTGATGAGGAAACTGAGCCTAAAGGGACTATTTGAATTGGCCAAGATCATGTGGCTAATAACTGGAAGATTAGAATTGAAGTCATCTTACTCCTGAGCCAGTTTATTTTGACTATCATTATCTTATACTTTCATGGAGTCCCTTAGATGCAATAACAACAACAGCTATCCTTCTTTGAGGATCACTGTGGTCAGATAATGTCTTAAATACTTTCCATATAGTAATTCATTTAAACCTTACAGGAACCCTTTGCAATAGGTGCTGTTATTATCCCATTTTAGAGATGAGTAAACTGAGTCATGGTGAGGTTCCAAAGCTAGCTAGTAGTATGGTCAGAATGAAAACCAAGACTGTCCCTAAAACCCGCTTTCTACTCACTTGACCTTGTGTTTCTTTATAAAGCAACACAAGGTCGATCTGAAGATTTGCTGATTACAGCCAGTGGTAGGTTCGATTGCGGACCCCAACAAACACGTGTTCTTAATCTGCATCCCTGTAGGTGGAAACTCATTGTAAACAGGACCTTAGCAAGATGTAATTTTTTATCCTTTATTTAATTAGGTACGGCAAACTGAACCAGGGTGGGTTATAATCCAGATTCCTGGAGACTTTATGGAGAGAAAGTCACAGGGAAGAGCCAGAAGCAGGAAGTCAAGGGGAGCCCAGAAGAGGAAGGAGAAGACCTCGCCAGGTGATGGGGAAGCCAGCCCAGAACACCCCAGCCTGCAGGGAGGAAGCACGGCCTTGCTGATGCCTTGATCCTGGACTTCAAGCTTCCAAACCCCTGAGTCAGCAAATCCCAGTGTTCAAGCCAACCCATTGGGTGATATCTGTGAGAGCAGCTCAGGCAAACTGAGGCACACCTTCTTCTCCTCCATCCTTTTTCTCCTGTATTTCTTTCAACAGTTATTTAGTGAGCAACCCACGGTAAGAGACACAGCACCAGGCTCTGGATGAGCAGCAGGGAATGAGGAAGTCGTGCCCTGGCACTCACAGATTTCACGGTGCAGTGGGGAAAACAGATTGGTAAGTGGCTGTGGTCCTATGAGCTTCCTGCCAGGTCAGTGCTGTCCTGAGCACAGGAGCACAGGACAGGACGCAGCTCAGAGAGGCATGAAGCATGAGTTCAAGGGCAATTATAACACATAGCCAGGCCTCATAGCCTTTGTGCCTGGAAAACCAGGTAGCAAGACCATCCTCACAAGGCCACAGACATCCAGCACTCGGCCTCCTTTTGTGATTTTCCATTCTCCTGCTCTCTCTGCACCCAGCTTCCCTGATTTTGCGTGTCTCCTTTGCCCGTGTCATAACTCCTGCTTGCCTAAGCTTTGGTCTGCCATGACCCTGACCAGGCCCAACTCCCTATGATCCATCAGCCCAAGCATCTCCCATTGTGGTACCTGCTGTGAAGTGGCTCTCAAACTCCATTCCACCCTCCCACTCCTTGGAGCCATTGGAAAGCTGCATTTCCCAGACTTCCTTGCAGTAGAGGTCTGGACACCAGTTAAATGCACTGGCATGAAGATGAATATGATAAGTAAGCTATTATTTCTGCCTCACTGGGGAGTTTCTCCTAGCACAGGTCAGGCAGGTGTGAGATTTTGGGGGGCAGCATTCCATATCCATTCTATAGCTTCCTGGAGAATGCAGTTTTGGTGGCCGTGGGGGTCTGAGGCCTAGTTCAAGCCACATGCTCTTGAACTCACTGCTGCCTGAGGTGGCCTTAAATATCGGTGCTCAGCTGACGAGCCAGCTGTGTTATTCTAGAAGTTGTTCCTTAAGGCCTGGAATTTGCTCCTTCAGGCCTCCCAATGTTTTGATAAGCACCCCATTCCCTGGGTTAAATTCCTTTCTGCTTAAAACACCCACACTGAGCTCTGATGGATACAACCATCCCTTAACGTAATTCAGAGGCAGAGGCTCAGCTGGCCTGGCCGTGCAGGTGGAGCTCTGAGTGTGAGAAGGCTGCCCTGGAGTGTTTGGTTGTGCTGGGGCTGGAAGGGGGACCTGCAGTGAGGAGTGAGGTGAGAGTCTGAAGAGGGCCGTGTGCGGAGGCCGTGGTTGCCTTTGCTTTCCCTGTGGCCCACTAGGGGCTTTGGTTGTGGAGCCAGGTCAGGAAGTGTCAGGAGCCTGGTCTGGCACTGAACCCACACTGGGAAATTTAGACCATTCCTGAGAACAACTGGAAGCTGGTGAAAGATTTCAACCAACTGGAAGCCATTTAAGGGCCTAGAATTTGCAAAAATCATTTTGGCTACAGTATGGAAAAGGGACTGTAGAGGGCAAGCATGCAGGCAGGGAGCCCTGCTAGGGGCATGTGCTGCCAGCCCTGGCTGCAGGGGGTCGCCTGGATTTAGAGAGTGGCCGTGGGGATGGAGAGACGTGAACGGATTTGAGATTTTCATTGAGCATGGTCATCTGGAAAAAAACTATATTTCCAACCTATTCACAGGCGAAGATCAAAGATTTGTGGGATCTGAAGTTGATAAAATTAGGGCCCTTTGTTTCAAATATGATATAAGACTGTTTTTACAAAATATAAATACAACTAAACCAGAGAGAAGGAAACAGAAGAGCAGCTATTTATGGAAGGGGAAGCATAGAGAGATTGAGAGGTGATGAGTTTTGCTTGTTTGTTTGGTTTGTTGGTTTTTGTTTTTTCAGTATTATTATTACTGGAATAATGAAAATACACTAAATGTGATTAAAGTGATAAATGCACAACTATGTGATTAGACTGAAAACCACTGACTGTGCACTTTGGATGGATTTATGCTTTATTAATATGTATCAATAAAATTGACTTCTTAAAAAATTAAATAAGAAAGTGCATATTTATTTAGACAAATTACAACTGTTAAGAAGCTGAAAATATTACAAATATCACCAAATCCAGCCATTGCCTGGCACACGTCTACAAGGCTCCTACATGTTTTGGTTTGCACACCTTCTCATTTCTTTTGTGATATGAAAAAGCCCAGCCTGTCCTGTGGTGTCTCCCTTCACCACAGCCCCCACACTCTGGCGCTGGGAGCCAGGGACAGGTCCAGGCTGAGAGACGAGCTTTGGTCCTGCTCCTTGCCATGACTGAGCCTCGTGAGTGATGATGCCCAACATGGGCCACAGGAGTGGGAACAGTGTGGGGTGGGAGAATTCCTGGAAGTCTTCAGGCCAGCTGTTATCAGTCAAGATTTTTCAGAGAAACAGAACCAAGAGGATATGTTTGTATGTATGAGAAGATTTATAAGGAATCTACTCACAAAATTGTAGGGCCTGGCTAGTTCAAAATCCATAGGGCAGGCTGACATGCTGGCAATTCCTCTAAGAGGTGATGCTGAAATCTAGAGCCCAAAGCCATAGGGGACACCAGCAGGCTGGAAACTCAAACAAGAGTACATGTGATAGCCTTGAGGCAGAATGCGTTCTCTTTCTGGAAACCCCAGTTATTTGCCCTTAAGGCTGATTGCAGAAGACCCACCACAGTTTTGAAGGTCATCTCCTTTACTTGAAGTCATGATTGTAGATGCTAATCCCATCTATATAAGAACTTCACAGCAACATATAGACCAGTGTTTGACCAAACAAGTGGACCATACCCCAGCCAAGGGGTATGGCACCTAGCAAGAGCCTAACTACATACCCTAGTGCCTGTGGGCCAAATAAATGAAGACAAAACCAAATATTTTTAAAAGCGTAGCTGCCCCTCAACCAGATCCCCATAATCCCAGAGCCACCTCTATGTCATCTGATTTAAGAAGTGTTTGAGCACCTGCTTCCCATATACAAGGTCCCAGGTTTGATCCCCAGTACCACCTAAAAACAAAAAAACCAACCAAACAAAAAAACCCAGCTATCATTGGGGAGTAGAAGTAGTTCAGTGGTTGAGCATCTGCTTCCCATGTACGAGGTCCTGGGTTCAATCCCCGGTACCTCTTAAAATAAAAATTTAAAAAATTTTTAAAAAAGAAGTGTGATAGAGGAGATGTTAGTGTCAGAGAGCAAAAAGTCAGTGGTCTTAACTGATTGCAGTTAAAAAAATGTTAATTTGCAAATTTTACAAACACACATGAATGTATCGCAGGGCCCATCCCAAGGCCTTGAAAAGGTCCATGCACTCACCTTGAATAATGTCGTGATTACTCTGCCCCTGCACACACTCAAAAGGACTTGGCTGGATGAGTTCAAGGCCCATCAGGGTTCTTGGTTGAAAATAACAGAAGCCAACTCCAACTTGGAAACTCTACAACCAGTAATAACTTTCAAAATCCTGCTCTTACTTTGAAATTCATGAAAACTAAGATAGACTAATGGAAGGACAGAGGGATTGGTATTTAGAGATAAGTGAAAGAGCAAGTACTATAAAATGTTGATTGTAGAATCTCAATTTTCCTGTATGATTGATGTTTTCATAAGAAAATATTGGAGAAAAAAATTTTTTTTTAAATTTTGGGCATGTTTCCAAACTTCTGAGAGTTTAAATTTTGGTAAAATGAAGAAAATAGTGTTATTTCACAAATTTGTTGTGAAGATTTATTTTTAAAAATCATCATGTAAAGAGGTCTGGTATATAGTAGATGTAGAATAAATGTTACTTGTCTTTCATCCCATCTTCCCTGTCTTGTCAGTTTATAGGCCATGGCATGTATTTTGGAATTTGGTATCATTGCCTAGGTATGTAGCAAAATCATAGGGCTATGGGTAATAACTCTGTGCTGATTATATATTCCTCAAGGGGAGAACCAGATTTTAATGATGGTAGGAGCTCAAATTCCATGGAGGTGAAATAGCCTGCAGTAGTATTTGTTCTAAGGGGGCTTAGCAGAAAGGGGAAAGGAAGGACAAAGTGTTTTAGGCATTTGTCATACAGGTTTTGATATTAAGAAATGGAACCAAAAGCTCCAATCATTAGTACTCATTCATCTAACAAATATTTATTGAGAGTGTACTGTGTACGTGGTATTGAGCTAGGAGGTGGGATACAGAGGTAAGCAAGCATACAAGATAGTCCCATATGCTTGCCCTCTTTCAGCTTATATTCCAATAATGCTAATGTTTATTGGATTCACGGAGCTCAATCTGTTGGCCGGCAAATATTTACTGAGTATTTACTCTGTGCTAGGCACTGGGGTTCCCAGAATGAACCAAATGGACATGCCATTCCTCCTCCCGCCATGAGCTTACAATCTAGGAGAGAAGGCACATGTAATCAATTAAGTGTGCAAAATGCTATGAAACAGAAGTACAAGTTTCTTAAGGAAACTTGGGCAGGGAGAATAGTCCTTCTGGCCAGGGTGAAAAGAACTTTCTCCTGAAACTTTCCAGTTTATTAAAAGAGTGAAATGAGCACAGCACAGATGGAGAGAGCCAGTAGCCCAGGGCGATCAACAGCAGAACAAGGAACAGAATCAGATGCACCAGGAGGCACTGTGGTGAGTCTCATTTGCACATTCTCTTTGACGTCTTGGTTTTTGCCTTTGGTGTCCCTGTAGGGTTAGGCTACAGAAAGTAGAGTGAGGATTGTCAAATTGCTTGTAGTCACAGTAATGTATTCAGAAATTAGGTTTATCTTTTTCTAGTCAAATACTACAGCAAACACCTGGAAACCTTCCTGGTGACAAGAAGCTGGAAAAGATGCAAGGTCTGGAATCTCTAAAGAAAAAGCAATTATACAACTGTGACAAGAACATTGCTCCACAATAAGGTCATTGGTTCAGAGCAGAAAGAGGATCGGCTGAGAGATTCTGGAGAGCCAATGAGGAGTGTCTCACACATACCAACTGCGGCTCCTACAGTCATAATACACCCTGGAAACAGATAAAAGCATTTGCCTAGACCATCCTCATGCACACATTCTGCTCTACTGGGTTCTGAACTCCTCACCCTCTGCATAAGGAGGGGCTGGCTGTGTTTGGAGGACTCCCATTTTCCAGCTCCATCAGCAGATATACAGCAGGTGTGTAATAAGTGTTAGTTGAATTATTACAGGTTTGTTTCCATTTGCTACCTGATCACCTGCAGGGTAAGAAAAACACAGAAAGGTCTAAATATGAGTGAAGGAAGTGTACAAATGATAAGGTAATTTAGTTTTAGTCCAGCTAAAGTAGCAAAAGTAAAAACTGCTTCGTTCGGCTTCTGCCTACAGGAACACAAGTCACTTCTCTGTCCAGAGACATGATCAGGACAAAAAGCCATATTATATAGCATCTTCTTAAGGCCAACAAAGGCTAAAAGTGGATGGAGTTTTTAAAAAATCAGAGAAAGACAAGGCTGGGAACTTAGGATACAAGAGAGTTCTAGCATTTGACCATCTGTCTTCATCATCTTAGCTCCACCACGGGATGAGCTTTGTGGATTTCTTGGTAAATTACTCAGCAGCCTCCATTTCCCCTTCTTTAAAATTGATACCTGCCTCGCAAGTTTTTCCAAAAGAATCATTTGAGCTAATGTCCTTAGCACAAAATTCCTGGCACATAATAAGTGGTCCATAAATTTCAGTTTCTACTCCTAAAGATGTTCCCAATTTCCTCTAAAACATATTTCAATAAATCGATTTGCTAAATATATAAATCAAGATGACATGTCATAACTCTGTGAAGGCTTTATATATAAACATGTTCACAATTCATTTTTTAAAAAACGTGATTATCACACCACACAACTGGTCATTTAATCCCTGGTCTCTCTGAATTGGAAGTCTTCTCCTCTCACCCAGGCAAACACACAACCTCACAGAAGCTTCAGGATTGGTTCCTCTTTTAAATTCCATTAAGCGTAAATAAATTGGCTTACTTTGCTACAACCCCAGGGTATTAAAAGTTTCAAGAAGCTCTGCCTTCGGTGTTTGTACATTCCTGGCTCCAGGCCTTCCCTTGCCCAGCAGGCCTTGGTGCAGGAGAGTACAGAAGACATTTACCTAGGCCTAAGTCAGGTTGGGACAATACAGCTGCTTTCTCCTTTGTTTAGGCTGGTAAGTGTAGCCACTCTTGGAATAACAATCTCGCCGGAGAACGGACACACTTTTCCTCCCGGTTTTGTCTTTGCATAAATTGTTCCTCTTTCTGCAAGATGAACAGATGCCATCTGTGAGGTTTCTGGGCCCTCACTCCAGCTTGTATTTAAATCTGCCTGCTGCTTTTCTTTGCCGCCTCTCAAAGGTCCAGGAACACAAGAGCTACCCCTTGCTAAGGCAGGACACCGAGCGCGAGCGACCGTCCCCAGTCCCCAGCCGTTTAACCCGTTGCTTCCCACTCTGCATCTGGAGGCAAAGCGCAGTCCTTCCGAGGCCAGGCCCGCCCCCCGCCGCTGATAGGCTGCTTGGAATAGCAACAGCCTGTGTCACCGCAGAGGGCAAAGCCTTCGGAAATAGCAACAAAGTTGGTCCCAAATCACATTGGCTTTGCCCGAAGTTTCCCCCTTGCTCTTCCTGAGCATGCTCCCATGGAGAAAGTGAGCTCGCCTGCCCCGGGGGGGCGTCGGGGCAGCCGGCTACCGCGGCCGAGGCTGTGACCCCCCCGTGGCCATGGTACCTGTTGGAAGCACAGAGGGCCCCGCTCTTCTGAACCCGAAGGGCAGAGCCGCGGAGGCCGAGGGCGGCAGCGGAGCGCGCGGCGGCCGGCGTCCTCCCTCGGCGGCCAGAGGTAAAGGGGGACCCCCGGCCCCGGCTCCCGCGAGGCGAGCGAGTGGGCTCGGGGCGCCCCAGCTGCGGCGCGCGCTCGTGCATGCGTGTGCACGTGTGCGTGTGTGCCTGTGTGTGCGCGCTGGGTGCGTGGAGAGGGGCAGAGTCTGCTGGAAGGGGGATGAGAAGGAGCTGGGTGTGTGATGATTGCTGAAGTCTTGCCTTGACTTTAGATGTTAAAACGAGTTACACACGCACAGCCGTCGTGATGAATCCCTGCGATTGGGTTTACACCGTACAACGTGGAAATCTTTTTCATTTCGGAAAGGTTGATGGGAGAAATTGCCCCATGCACAACCACATACACGCTTCTTATATTTGTTGTCACAAAGTCATAAGAGGATTCTTATAACCACCATTTTAAAACTCACTGTTTCAAGTAAACTGCATGAAATTAAGAGTTATGTACTCATGGTTTAGTGAGTAATCAGTGATCACGACTTTCCTTTGAAATTCCCAGCATCTCTTTGAGATGGATTTGAGCCTTATTCAGATTCTGAATCTTTGCTTCATTTGCTTCTGCTTTCCTTAAAATTGGCCTTTTGAGCTGAGGTTTGTTTAATGCTTTTTCCTTCCAGAGGTGAAATCTGAGTAAGTTCTAATTCATTTCAGTTATCTTCGCTAAACCAAATGCTTTTCTTCCCTTCCATATTTACAGGTTTCACTGACATTTTAGCTGCCTCTATCCTATTCCTTTCTTTGTTCTCAAAGGAATAGAAACTAATTGCAACATTAAATGAAATTGAACACAATTCTCTGCTTCCTGCTTCTTCCTCAGCCCTGTTCCCCCAATCATATAATGCATTCCCACGCCATCTACTGCAATTTCATGAACAATCCAAAACACTAAGTAAGACAAGAGGTGTTGGCCCTTTCCTTTGGAATGGGAGTGTGTACCTAGGTTTGCATTGTGTGTTTGTCTCCTCTAGGAATTGCACCCTCGGCCCCCCTCAGCTTTTCCTCACCTTACCTTTTCAGGTCCAGAATGAGTATCTGGAGTCATCTTTCAATACCGCTGGCCTCGCCCCTCCTAAGCAGAGCTGCCCCTCTCCCAAAGTGTGCTGGTTTCCTTTCTGGTCCGCAAGTTCCCTAAGAGCAGGCAAGGGAAACATGCATTCTGGGGTAAAGGGGAAGAGTTGCAAAGTTCTTTTCCCGGAATCCCTGAGAAACTGAGCTGCTGCGCTGCGATGGCAACAAAAGGGCTAGCTAAGTAGCATCAGTGATAAAGTCACAAAGAAGATGGAAAGTAGGTGGTCCAGAAGAGGTCTCTGCGGTAACAGTTTAAAATGGATTATTTCGTTTTGATATGGTTTTGAAAGCACAGTACATTCCTAGTAGTTTCTATTGCACAAGTTCACAATTATCCCAAAGGAAGGTAATGTGCAATTTATGTTTGCAAAATTTGAATGGAAGCACATAATTCAATTTAAAGTGCAACTGTTTATGTTGTTGTAAAGAAGTGGTAGATGAATAAACACCTCTTTTACATAATCTTTTAAATTTAAATTAACTTTTATTATGTAGAAGAGAAAGGAAGCCTGTATCTCTAAAATCTGGAGTGAATGCAGCTTTGATTTGTGCTATATCTAGTTTGTATTTAGATAGATGCAAACCTTCTATTATTACTTTTGTAAATTTTCCTAAATTGTCTTAAGCATTTCTTGGCACCAAAGGCAATTATCACATGTATGTATATAAAGAACACAGAGTGCAGACATGCATGGTTTTGAGAAGCTATTTAATCTCTCAACTCATTTATGCTGGGACTGTATTTTAGTCTGTTTTATGAAGATGTTGAGGTTTAATGAAATTATATTTGTCTAATACGCCATTTGACTTCTTTATATTTTAAGCTTCCATGGTTTCTTTCACCCAAGAAATTCAGAGTATTTAAAATATACTCAATATTTATCATAATGTTCCGGCATTTGAAGGTAGAAAGTTTTTCTATAATTCCAAGATGGAAAAATTCAAGCACAAAGACGAATGAGTTATGCAACCCAGGACAAGGTAATTAAATCAACCGAGATACTGAAAAACAAAACAAAAAGCAAAACACCCTAACCTCTGCCATTGTATCCCCTTTAATGCTAATGTGACACAATGACCAATTTTGGCAGGTCTCCTCAGCCAACCCTTCACACTGAAAAGAGAGCTCTGTTCTCAGGACTAATGCTAATGAATTGAAATGCATTTTCAAGAAGCTATGACCCAAAGTGGGTGAATTTTTAGTAAAACTTTCAGGTTCCTGGACATGTTATAATTGGCCCTATAGGATGGAGTGGAGCTCAGTGTGAAATCCTGGTGCCTATAGCCAACAGTAGATATCTAGGTGAAGTGAGAAAGCACAGACTTTGGGGGCATCTCACACAGAGGGGCGTGAGGTCAGCAGATGCATGTTTGGCGAAGTCCTCCCCCCGGCTGGCGCAGAGCTGCCCCTGGTGGCTGCTGGCCGGGGAGGTCCGATTCCTGTTCCTTCACCTGTCCCTTCTTCTACAGACCATGACAATTGACCAGGGTCCCCCCAAGTCTCTCTTTACTCCCCTCAGCATTGCTCTTTCCTCTCTGTTCTACCCCAAAGGGCAAGAAACCAAAAGCTGAATTTATTGTATGGGGGCCTGTCCTCAGCCCTGCAGACCCCAGCCGCACATGAGAACCCACAACACGGAGAGCAGGACTCACCGATCCATTAGAGAGGGCTGTACCCATCCACCCGGAAGACCCTTCTAAGTCCAGGATTTAAGAATGCATGGGGGAGCGGGCGTAGTTCAGTGGTTGAGCACCTGCTTCCCATGTATGAGGTCCCAGGTTCAATACCGTGTACCTCCTTAAAAAAAAAAAAACAAGTGCACGCTTCCACTAATCAGATGAATCCCCCAAGGCAGTTGTTCTCAAACAGTATTAAGGCTGTGCAGTCCTTTTTTCAGGGAGAAGCTGCTCTGGTGGAAAGAGGGGAGCTGGGGAGGGGAGGAACTGTAGCCTGCCATCTCCTGCTGGCTCTGCTCCTTCCCATTCCTTGTAGCTCTGAGAGGAGCCTTGGAACAGGATCACATTTAGCAAACCGCAACTCTACCTCGAGCAGGCGTGTCACCGCTCTGGCCAGCCTGCCCCTGTTTTGAGGGTTGTGGTATATTTATTCTGCTCCTCTGGAGTTTGGGCTCCCAGGTTTAGCCTAAACTGGGGCCCCCTGAATTCAGTCAGGTTGCGCTCTCTCTGGTTTGCTCAGCACACCACTACTTGTAAGAGACACAAAGGAGAATATTAGGAACAAACTCATCCCAACAGCGATGAGAAGGGAAGAGAAAGGCAGGCCAGGAAGCATGACCTGATGACAGAGCTTGGGCAAAACCAGGGCCTCTCGGAGTTTGTGAGATACTAGGCCACTTTGATTTTTCCAGGCTTTCCAAAACCCGTGACAAAATTGTTGTGGTTTAAAAGCACATACATTTAACAAATGAGTGACTGGTAACATCAACAACAGAATTGTTGAGTATAATATGCTTTTCCCAAGGAAGTGATAGAGTTTGTAGGCAGGTTAGTTCACAAGGAACTAAAGACTCTTTGGTCTGATGGTGGGACCAGTTTCAAAGATAAACATCTCCTCTTTCAGTCCAGTCAGCAGCTCTCTGTCACTGTACATTTAACCTCCCTTGGAAATCAGATCACAAGGCTAAATGTGAGGCTTTTCGTGACTGGAGGCCTGGGCAAATGGCCCTCTCGATGGGGTCTGCTAGGGAGAGAGAAGGTGCTAGGTAAATATGGTGGGTACAGTTTCCCTGCCCATTCCCAGGGGGCTTTGACACACACGGCAGGGCTCTTGTCCCCTCTAAGGGCACAGAGATGTCCTCACTTGCCAGGGGCCACCTCCCAGCATCACAGTGGTGGCAGATACCCTAGGGCTGCCACTCTCCAGCACACCGCAGCAGCCAGTGCCCATTCCAAGAGGTCGGTGTCCCCTGCACGGGCTGTTAAATGTTTTTAACACAGCCCTTCTCTCTATGGGTGAGGGGGTGGGGGGGCAGGGGCAGATCAGACCCAAATGTGAGCAGCCCTTGAGAACTCTCAGGATGGGTGGTAACTAGCTTGTCGAAATAAGAACTCAAAACACACTGAATCCACCCTGGAGCAGCCTCAGGAAACTCAAATCTCCGTGGACACAGAAAAGATGAACTGGCCAATTTTTAAATGCCGTGGATGTAGAGGATTTTTTTTTTTTTTTTTTAATTCAAGAATAGTTATTCCTTGAATTGTGGCTTCATCAATAGCACTTTCTCAATAGAAAGAACCAAGGACTGTTTAGACATTAGAGTGCAATTAGCTCCATCTTCTAGAGTCGAAGCAGCTAGTTATTCATGGTGTATGAACAAAACTGGCCTGCTAAAATTTTTAAGTTGGGTAGAGTCAGGGTATCCTAGTTCAGTTTTTTTCTCATGAATAGTTTTCTTCAGAAGGGTGAGTAATTGAAAAAAAAAATGAATTGAGAGCCATTTGAAGGACCCCAAGTATGGTGGTGGGAGAAGAGAAACTTTGGAATCATCTTCTTCCCACAGGGCTCTTGGCGATTTCTCAGCCTATCTGCCCTCGCAAAGTACTCAGTCCCAGTTAAAGGCACAGGGGCTGAAATCCCACGAAATACTTCTCAGCTGAAATTTTAGTCAAATGTATTATCTTCAGAGTAAATAATACATTTATATGGGTTGGTTTGTATTTGGGTTTGTTCTTGTTCATTGGTATCATGTTCTTTCCTATGTCATATCATACTTTCTGCATTTGCTAAATGACTCTGCCTCAGCAATATATTAATTTTTCTGTACAATTTAGATCGAAGTAATCCATAAGACTATAATAATTTATAATATCCTTCTAATCTTCGGAGCTTTCATTATTTTTAAAGAATGACTAATTTTATACAGTTCTGCCAAAATGTCAGGGAGAAAATGCAGTTATTCGCTTGACTTAAAGGAGTATTTTTTTCCCCTTCAGTAAGGAATTTAACTTTAGACTGTTAGACTTTGCTTCCTTTGGAAGTAATTATTTCTCGGAAACACTCATGACTCACATCTGCCTGACATAGTTGGGCTCCGAGGCTGTTAGCTGTGTCCATATTTTTCCCCAAATGTTTCGCCCCTGCCTGCCTTACTTTCCGTATGGTTGTTGGGAGCTTTGTGCCTTGCTCATTTAGAAAGCTGCTGGAACGAGATCTCAGCTTCTGACGGGCAACTTGCATAGTGGGTGAGAGAGTATCCCCCAGGAAAGAAATGCTTCCTTGGTATTGGCAAACTAAACTGTAGAAACCCCAAGACAAAAATCACAGGAAGAATTTCTCATGATGCAAGCCCACTTTTATAACTACAGCCAATTTTGAAAACAAAGGAATTCAAAAATTCATGGGAAGGCATGAATTGTTATGTCAGAACAGGATATCATCTTATTCCCTTAGCCCTCTGTAAGAGCTACTATCTCAAAGTTCCAGCTTTGTAGTATGGAGATTTGACTTCATAGGTTCAAATTAACCAAACCTTTGTTAAATGATGACTGTTGGTCAAGTAGTTCTATGACTAATGTCCCTTCTGGTCTTTACATCCCATGGAGATAATATTGTCCTCAGTCAACAGATGAGGAAACTGAGGCTAAAGAGAATGACAGCCAACCTTTACCAAGCACAATTACATACCAGCATACTTCTATCCCAGTCATTCTTGCAACAACTCTGTGAATGAGGGAATATCTTTATCTTTTGAATGAAGACACAGAGGCCTAGAAGGATTAAGAAGTTTGTCAAAGCCACTTGCTGGTAGGTGGTATAGCCAGGATTCAAATCCAGGTCACTCTCATTCCAAACTGACCTTCGCCATTAGGCCCAGGTATATCCTGGAGAGAAGCAAAGGGACTTGCTCCAGGTAGCCCAGCTAACAGGTAGCAGCGCAGGGGCCTGCAGCTCAGTCTATAAATCCAGTCCAGGGTTTTGCCCATTTGGCCTGTCATACCATCCAGCATGGGTGTCTCCACTTCCTTTCTGTCTGTACTATAAACGTGGGTACCCAGTGACACTCATTTCAGAATTTTATTGCGTTCTACTTTATCTAGTGCTCTAATGTTTCACCTAACACAGTTTTCCCTATAAAATTATATGTTCCTGGATAAAACATACATTCTTACACCTCTCAGAGCTCTGAGTGGACTGGAAATGCTTGGAAGGTACTGTGCTGTTCACAACAGGAAAGAAGAATGCCTTGGCCAATATATTCCCAGCCTGTGCATCAGAGATCACACACATGTGTACGAGTCCCACCATCCTGTGCTGTCAAATTCAGATGTGACCTAGGAAGCATCTCAACCCTGTGCCCACAATAACCACCATGGCAGGTTGGGGCTTGCCATTCAGATGAGCCTTGCCTCCCATCTCTGCCCCAGAGGGTACTGGCACAGGGCACGTACCTCCTTGTTAAATGGACAAATGACTGAAGAAGTTATTTGTTGAGCTGAATTAAGGGCATTTTAATCCAGTAAATGCTGAGTGCCTATTGTGTGAGAGGCACAGTACTGGTTGCTTCAGCGTGAAAAAAAAGACATCTCAGACAATTATCTCCGTAAATAGACTTTACCAACCCATCAGAAATATAAGAATCTAAGTAACTAATCATTCAGCAAATTGAGTGTCTACTAAGAATCAGTTGTGATGCTAAGCTCTGGGGTCCAATGGTTGACAAGAGACAGGTGTGCAATGTAGACGTTTATTGACAATTGGGGGAGACAGGCAAGGGGCAACTCACCCAGGTTTTGAAGTATTCTACAGGAAAGTAAGGCTAAGCTGAGTCAAAAAGGTACAACTGAAGCCAAGAGATTTGCAGAAAGCATTCTAGATAGGAAAAAATGGCTTATGTACAAGCTTGGAGAAGAAAGAATGGTGTATTCGGGGAGCTGCAAACATAGCAGTATCATGGGCACACAGCGTTCAAAGCAGGGGAAAGGGATGAGGAAGGAATCTGAGCAGGTAAGCAGAGACCATAGTCAGGACACCCTCATGTCTTAGTTCCCAGAGCTGCTGCAACAAAGCACCATACACTGGGTAACAATGGAAATTTATTCTCCTACAATTTTGGAGGCTGAAAGTCCAAAATAAAAATTTCAGCTGGGCCATGCTCGTTCTGAAGGTTCTAGAAGAAGAACCGCTCCCTGCCTTTTCTAGCTTCTGGTGTTTACCAGCAATCCTTGGCTTTCCTTCACTCGTAGCTGCATCACTCTCATCTCAGCCTTCTTCTCTCGGTGTCTGTCTCTGTGTCCAGTTTTCCTTCTTCTTCTAAGGACATCGGTCATACTGGGTTAGGGCCCACCTTAATGCAGTTTGGCCTCATCCTAACTAATTACATCCTCAGAGACCCTATTTCCACATAAGGTCCCGTTCACAGGAATGGGAATTAGGATGCGAACTTGTCTTTTTTGGGAGACACAATCAAACCCGCAGCACCTTGTGTGTTAAATACCATGGCAGGGGAGTCCTTGGGAAGGAGATTGTGTTTCTGAAAGTGATACTAGTGGTGGCAGAATTAAAGAAACTTGGAAAGCCCCAATTTCACCATTATGGGGGTCACCATTCTCCAGCCCCCGTATGTAAACTCCAGCCTGCGTCCTTGCCCCTCACCCCTCCTCCCACCCTCACACACACACTCACACTATTCCTCAGGAGCCTTGTGGTTCCTCTGATCATTTCTTGCATCAACTTCCTGTTTCCCTGGATTCTTGGCCTTCACTTCCTGCAGCTGGTCTTTTCTATTATCCCTGCTCCAGTCCATATTTGGAGTCCTGCCCCTTTGCCTTGATATTCCCAAATTCCACACCCACAAGCTCTTTGTATATTTTCACTGATGCGTTGAAGAGGGACGTAGTGCAATTGATTGTGAAGTAGGCCTATTCTTAAAACTCTTGTGTCAAATCAACCACTAGGAATTGCTTGTAAAGCGACTTTTCTAGAATGCTTCAGCCTTTTGTCCCATTGCTCACTGGGGCTTTCTGGCCACCCCCAACCCCCACAACTTGACAACTTGTCCTGACATTTTCTTCCATTCTTCCTCATTTCCGGGCTCTCTTAGTGATTCTTTGTCGACCACACATACATCCATGTCAAAATCCTCCCTTCATCTTGCAAAAAGCCTCTCAGCCTCTTCTCCGCCTTGCTCCCTCCCCTTCTGTCCGCAGAAGTTCACCGTCCTCGGCATGCCCTGTGGGCTTCTCCTTCAACTCCCGTGTGCCCATCCAGGTGTTTATTTAAGTAAACTAAGTGCGTTTCCCCAAAGAACCACCACCTAGAGCCTATACAATATTATTTGTTTTCTTCCTCTTTCATTTCTTTAAATAAATCACCAGAGGAGATTGGCTCTCACCTTTTTTGAGTACACGAACTCCTTTTGAAATAGAAAAACAACTTCAAATCTCCTCATAATAGTATTTCAAGTTTTATACTCATTGATGAGAAAATGTAAAACTAACAGAAAACTATTATGCATTCACTAGGACTTTGAATTTTTTTATCACCTCTACGTACATTTAAAATCTTGACATACAAACGTGTATGTCACTATTTTTTTAATACATATTTTTTATTAGAGAAGTTGTGAACTTACAAAACATTCATGCAAATGTGCAGAATTCCCTTAGAATACCACTCTACCATGTATGTTACTATTTTTCCCAACATTAAATAATTCCTTGCGGGTCCCTTATAAAGACTCTGCTGATTTTCAAATGTCCATAGCACACCACAGCTCAGGCACACTAGGAATCTCCATCCTAGAGACATCAGAGGTCTCTAGGTAAGGTGGCAGCTGGTTGTCCTCCAGCTCCACCCCACTCCTGCTCTCCATTCAAAACCCTCGTAAGCACATGGGAAGAGATGCAAAATTACAATAAGCACCAAAAGCCAGAAATATGCGCCCAATTAGGGCTTAACCCTAAATAAAGAGTTGACGTGGGCCTGATATATAAGACAGGGCAGTCAAATGTGAGAGTCCCACAGATTCCCACTGCACATCCCTACAGGAGAGTCATGGACCTTCCCCAGCCAGGGAAAGGGAGGGCATCTCCACAGGCCCCTGGAGCTGCTTTCTCAGTGCGCCAGACGTTCTTGCTCTAGAGCCCAGTTCTTCCCACCCCATGCTGTCATTTTTACTTCTCTGTCTCTCCAGGGGCTATGATTTTCAGCAACTCTAGGCTGGATGGGAGAGAAGGTGGCTCGTTGCATTTTGGAATCTGAAATCAGGACAAAGCCTAGGAGAGCCTCTGGAGTGGTGCATTCTAGAAGCTGTTTCTGACCAGCAAGGAGCTGCAGACTGCCTTAAATTATCCAGAATGATAATCCTTGTGCACAGGCAGGGGATCAAAATGTAGAAGCAGAAAAATCATTTCCCATTGGAATCATACCAGACTTCTAGAACCAGACACCAGAAATTTGGCTAGTCACTGTGCATATCAGGTGCTCCTCCAGTTTAAGACCTAAGAGTGGTTTCCACCTGCAACCAGGAAGCTAGGGTAAGGCTATCAGTTATTACCTTCTCAAAAGCTGTTGCAGCTCCTTTCTGATCTCCTGCCTGTCTTACCAGCTTCAGATACTCACTTCCCAGTTTCTCTTACAGTTAAGTTTGACAGCTGGTCAATGAGACATTAGGGCAAGTCTTCCAGGATGCTTCTGTAAAGTTTCCTCCCTAATGAAAGGAGAAGGCACACAAAACTAAACCCCTGCCCTGAGCTTCCCTGCACTGTGTCCTGCCTGTGCATCTTTTTGTGAAAAGGCCCCATGCCCAGAGCTGTAGCCACCAACTTGTGCATATGGCGACAAGCCAGAGGACAAAAGGCAAGCTTCTGAGTGGGCAGGAGTGGAAGGATGGGTGAATGTGAATCCTTGAATATACCAAGCCTGCCTTGCTCTTCTTGTTAGTCAAACGATAAATGACCCTGTGTTTTAAACCCCTTTTATTCAGGCTTTTGGTTTCTTGCAGTCAAAAATAACATAACTGACTGGGGAGCAGGCCTAAAGAGAACACAGAAAATCTGGTTCCTGGCAAATACATTTCAAATACAAAGGAAAATGGTGCATTTTTAAGTGTCTTCTTACAGGAAATATAAATAAATTTTGGAAAGCATCTGATTTCTGCTCTCAATATAATTTTTAAAAAATGGGCACTATGAAAAAAGAGATATAGGAAAATATCTGGTGATTAAAGTAAACTGAAGTGAAGATGGAGCTGGCTGAGGACAGAGATGCAAGCAATCCATATCAGACACGTAAGGAGGGTGAAAGACAAAGACTACAGGGGCAGAATTACTGCCTGAAGTCTGTGATGTGGAGGATAAACATGAGAAGCTATTCTAGAGTGCAGATTAAAAGGGACAAGAAGGTCGAGATGAGAGAGGAAATTAATATCTATCTATAAAGCTGTGATGGCTAAGTTTATGGGTCAGCTCGGCCAGGCTATGGCATGCAGCTGTTTTGTCAGACACTGGCCCGGATGTTACTGTGGAGGTATTTTGTAGATGGGATGAGCATCTACAGTCAGTTGACTTAAGTAAAGGAGACGACCCTCCATAATGTGAGTGGGCCTCATCCAATCAGTTGAAGGTCTTCAGGGTGAAGAACTGGGGTTTCCAGAGGAAGAAGAAATTCTGCCTCAGGACTGCCACATCAAGCCCTCTTGAGGTTCCAGCCTGCTGGACTCGCCCAGGGATTTTATATATATATATATATAGCTACACACGCACACATCCTGTTAGTTCTGTTTCTCTGGAAAGCATGGGCTGATAAAATAGCTAACAAAAAGATAATTATTCCCCAAAACAGTAGAACAAAAAGTACAAAAAAAAAAAAAAAAAATGCTTGAAGAATACTTCTGATCAGAAGAAAGGCTCAAGTAGTAGCAGAAAGTTTTAGAAGAAAGAACCAGATTTATCCTGGTATAAGGTTTGAATTGCAAGAAGGGAGAGAGGGAGGGAGGGAAAGAATGAAAGTCAGGCATGCAACCAGGAAGAAAATAGTAGCCAACACCAAAGCCAAGCTCTTGGCTGTGCTGATATGCACATTTACACAATGACCTCCCCCCCCAACCCCTTTATACTGCTCTAGCCAATAGAACTTGGAGAGCATTAGTTTTAGCAGTTTCTGTCAAGCTTCTACTAAATATCAGACCTAGGACTGGAAAAAGAACAAAATGAAAAAGCAAAGCTCCTGTCTTTTTTTCCTAGAAAGACCAAAACATGTAGGGATTGGGGAGGCCAAATTTTCTGTTGTCTGAGTTTCACTATGTGATAAGAGGAGTTTAGGGTACAGGAGAAGGGTGGGGGGAATCGTGTTTAGATAAAGGTTAGTGCCTCAATATTTACCACCACAGGGAATGTCAATACATCATCCAGGGCCCAGATTCAGTATCTCAGACCTTTGATAGTTGTTGGACAAGGGAAACACTTGTGTGTCTTCTGGGAGTCTGTGTGAGTCAAGTTTCTGGTTAAGCTGGGGCATCTCCTTCACACAGCACCCAATAGCCTCTACTGAGCACCAGCTTTGCTCCTTGTAGGCTCCCAAGGGGCTTCCGATCTAAGTTAGGAGATGGATAACCAAATAGAATCCAATGTGCTGTAAGAGAGGCAACCAAAAGCCATGGAAGCTAGGCCAGAGAGAAAAGAGCGGGTAATGCTAACTGAAGAGGGGGGCTTGGAAAGGTTATATAGAAGAGCTTTTGGATAGTTGAGCAGGATCTTCCATAGTCAAGGGTCAACTCAAGTTCACCTCCCTGTGCAGACAACCTTCACAGCTGCACCCAAACAATGGGACACCATGGACTAGCCAAGGCGACTCAGAAAACCAACCATGGCAGTTATAGCTACTAACTTCCCCTCTCTTCTCTGGATTTCTGTCCCTTTTATCTGCATTCTAGAATACCTTCTCGTATTTATTCTCCACCTCACATTCTGGCATTCCCCTGCCCTGCCATATCCTGCTATGAAAGATGGGGAAGGACATTGTGGTCATGGGTAGAGCATGAAGAGAAGTTCAAGTCTGGGAAAGTGCACAAACAGCAAGTGGTGCAGCTGGGCTGGAGAGCAGGGCACTGGAGAGTTCGGTGGAACACGAAAACCTGGTCCACTGAAAGGGGACTGCTGTATACCAAGTCTGAAAGAGCAGAGAACAAATCCATGCATGAGGCCAACATTTAATAAAATCTTATGCGAGTGACAAACATTTTGTAGTTCCTGCCATGCTGCTACAGTAATTAACTAATAAGATTGCTGATATGCGTTATAGAAATGCTAATAACCTTCTATTCAAATGCTAAGTATTTATGTGAATATAAAGTCCCATATGTTAACTGTGGCACACTATTATGTATTACCCCAAGTTGGCTGGTGTAACTGTGGAGAGGAGAGGACCTGGGGACACCGTATTCTGGCGTGTTGTTTCCTTTCATTCATTTACTCATTCATTCAACAGACATTCATGGAGTATTTACCTTGTGCCAGACAAATACTAGAGCTGAGAATACAGACATGAGCAAAGTAGGGTCTTTGCCTTCAAGAAACTTTCAGTCTGTAGGGAAAGACAAACAGGTAAAAGAATGAGAGAGAGCATTCAACTGTGAGAGGCATGGGGAAGGCACACATCTGCCCAGAGGACCTGGTGGGGCAGAGATTATGGCAGGGCAGGGCCATGATGGGGTTGGAAAGGGGGTGTTCCTAGGGGAACTTGGGTTGACATTTAGAGAAAAGAAGCAAAGAAACAGCAGGCCAGAGCTGTAAGGCTATTTGGAGAGAACTGCAAGTTTTCTCAAGCCAAACATGCAGTAGGGGGTCTCTTAAATTTGTGCAGCTTCCACGGCTGGTCAGACTGCATAATTAGCTGGCCGCCTGCCACCAGAACCTGTGTGTACATGTTTGGCAGAGTGGCGTATCCCTCGGAAAGCAAGTGTTTGCAGGGTGCCCATTATGTACATACACTATAAGAGGCGTGGGGGAAGAAAGGAAAGAAGAAAGCCGGCAAAAACTCATAAGGTGTGAAAAAGCAGGCTGTTCGCGTTTTCTGCCACTACAGTTGTGGTTTCATCTGGGTCAGGGGGAGCCGCAGACAATGCAGCTATTGTCATGGTAGCAGGTGCTGTAGGCTCCTGCTTGCCCTCTGCCACCTTTCACGTGGGCTCACCACTCTTTGGGGCTCACCACTCTTTACATAAGGGCCCTTGAACGTGATCTCATCCTCGATGGGAATGGTGTTACTTTATTAACTTAATAAAGAACCGTCATTGCATCCAAAGGGAAACTGAGAATCTTCCCACTGCAGCTGCTGATCTTCTAGTTTCCAGGTCTGCAATGGCCACAAAAGCTGAGAATTCCCATGGCTCTTTTGGGGAGAAGAGGTATGGAAAGAAAGGGCCCCCGAGAAGCAGGCCCGGGAGTCAAGAGCCTGAGTCCACTCACCTTCAGCGTAGACATTCGGCACAATCTCCTGCCTGTAGGGCTGGGTGCTTTTTGAGAAGGCGGACTGAGGACTTCATTCTAACCCTCCCACTTAGCACTGGCTGCTTCTCCTCAGTCCACCCGGCTGCCCCAAACTCTCCTCTCCATGTTAGGGCAACCTTGCTGCCATCTCTTCAAACCACATCCTCTCTCTTTCCTGCTGTTCACTGCCAAGTTTCTTGGAAGACTTCTCTTGCTTTCTGGCATCCGTTGGCTAACCCCTCGCTTCTATCATCTAATTAGCCAAAAAGCAGGCTTAGGCACAAGCCACCCTAAAGTCTCTCTGTATTGTTTTCATATGGTAAAATAGCACCAGGACAATTTGCTGATTTGGAAGTCCTGAGTTCTTAAAAGCCTTAAGGGCTCGCCTTCCCATGGGACCTCGAATGTAAGAGCCCGAATTGGCCGCCCGAGGATTCCTAGTGGGGCCTCAGCAGTAATAAGTGGCAGAAGTAACTGAGGTGAGCGGGGAACCTAGTTGTGGGCAGTACCTTCTAGAACATGGAACGGGGAAAATACACACCACCAAATAAAATCCAGACATCTAAGACCTTAGCTTAATTCGGCGGCATAGAGCCCCACATTGGCACGCCCCACATGTGGAAATAGGGTCATGGAATGTCCTAGTGTAACTTATGCTTTTAAAGGCACTTTGCCTACAAACGTGCACGCGCAAATGGAGAGGGAGAAGTATGCCGTAATAAATATATAGAGAGTTTAAAGTAAAATTTGTACTAATCCATATTGAAATAATTTTATTACATCTCTGAAGAATTATACTCAGTGCTCGGTGCTGGATCTCAAAAGGAACGCTGACTAACTGCAATAGTTTCCAGACCCTTTGCTCACATCCCATTTTGTCAGTGTCCCACGAGCCCTGACTAAAAGAACTAGGCATAGGAAACTTAAGGCCAGGAGACGATGCTGGCTCCCCTACCATCAGGAGGAGTCTCCCCAGACCATAAGAGCTTTGCAACTTGGCTCCCCAGTCCCTTAACCCACCACTTCGGGCTCACAATACAGTAGGGTTATAGAGCCTCTAAGGACGGGATGCTTGTGTCTCAAGGAGTCCTTTGTATAGGGAAATACTATTCTCCACCTCATGAAAGGTGAAAATGAGGAGGGGGAAGCCTAAAGTCTAGGTGGCAAGAGCAATCTTCTCCCCAAGCGGTTCCAGCCTCTCTTGCCCTCTCAGCCTCCTAACGGCCTCCCCGTCACTCTAGGGTCTCCTTCTCGGTACCCCACTCAGTCTCCTGCCCATCCCAGCCCTCCCATGGGTTGTGCTCCAAAGTCACTTATTTCTCCAATCAGAATGTCAGAGGCCATTTAACAATTGTGAAAACACACACACTGATTAACATAGCAGTTGCAAATAAAATGAATGCTGACAAGTAGAGATAAGAAGTGACTCAATATTCTACACACAAAGGGGAGAATTTGACCTAATTCTCCTCATGGTAGGGGAAATTGTTGCTGAGGACCTTAAGATCAGATGGAAAAAAAAGTATGTGGAAACTGAGGACATACTCTAAGAAAGTACCTTAAAGTCGAAGTCATTTCTACATTTAAAATATAAAACATTAAACCAGGACAAAGTAAATAATGGATAATAGAGATATTGCCAGAATGTTGAGTTTCTTGAGGACAGGAACCGAGTCTGTTTTGTTCCCTGGTAGCTATCTATCTATCATTTACCCACCACCACCACCCAGGTACTGGGAGAGTACCTGCCATACAGCGGTGCTAAATATTTGTTTTCTGATAGAGAGAGAAAGGGAAAGAGAGAGAAAGAATAAATTTCCAACCTAATTTAATGGTTTTATTTGCAATGCTCATAAATTAGTTTTATTTTCTTGTGGATTACTTGCATCTTTTATTTCCTCCTCCATTTAAATTTCTGACATTTAAAAAAAAAAATTGACATTTTGGAGTTGTCTGCTTCCCAGATGGCCACCAGGACCCCGGAGATGCAAAATGCGCTTGGTATTTGGGAAGGGCGGAGATGGAGGTGGATCTTGTCCTGGAACCTGCTCATTTCCCTATAGCTGAAAAGTAGTTCTTTCACCACCACCACTGGCAGGCAGGTTAAACAGCCTTAGCGCAGCCTACGAAAACCCTGTACCCAAGCACATGTTGCCAGCCCATTTTACACACACCTCAGTTCTGCTTCTCCATCTCCTTTGCCGGTACCTTCTCAGCTAAACGCTGGTGGTCCCAAGGTCCCAGTCCTATATCCTACTTCTCCTTTCCCTTGGCTTCTTCTCCCTAGGTGACCTCCTCCATTCCATGGCTGTCAATGCCAAATACATGCTGCTAACTCCCAGATATATATCTCCAGCCTTGACCTACCTCTAAAGTAGATCCAATGCCCTACTTGACATTGTTACCTGAACACCTGACGGGTGAAACACATGACATTTAACGTCTGCAGTGGAACTTCCATTGTTGGCGCCTCCTCTCACATCCACCCACAACCAGTTCTCTTCCCAGTCTTCCTGGACCAGTGGATTGTCCTGCCCAGGGTTCTAGAACAGTGTGCACACACAGCCGTACATGTGGCCCCAGCCACAGAGCCACCTTTGCTTCTGGCGTACTTCCCTACCATCCACATCCAATTCGTGAGCAAGTTCAGTCATCCTTACCTCTAAAAGAAATTTTGAATCCCTCTACTGAATTCCAATTCCACTCATAACACCCAACTTCCAAGTTACTACCATCTCTTCTCAAAACTAAGGCAACAACCTCTCCCTGCTCCCAGTCTTGCTGCTTGGAGAACTGATCTCCACCCAGTGGCAGTAGTATCCTTTAAAAACAAATAACTGGTGACGCC
Source organism: Tolypeutes matacus (assembly GCA_026826555.1). NCBI lineage: Eukaryota > Metazoa > Chordata > Mammalia > Cingulata > Chlamyphoridae > Tolypeutes > Tolypeutes matacus. The sequence goes on along the minus strand of JAKSZT010000072.1, from coordinate 2,341,000 downwards.
AAAGCCCTCTAGACCACTCAGTGGGTGTCAACCCCACTGTACTAAGAATGCAACAAAAGCGTGTGGCCAGGACTTGCAGGGCCCTAGGGAATGGGCCCCAAACCTCTCCAAATCCACACTCTGCCCCATGCTGCCTACCTCTCCAAGCTCATTTTGGGCCTCGATACATGCTGGCATCTGACAGCCCCCAAAACGTGATCAGAGCTTTCCTGCTCTAAGCCCTGGGAAACTGCTGTTTCCTGGGACTGGAATGCTTTTCCCTCTGCTACCTTTGGTTTGGTTTTGTTTCCATTTTGGTGCGTTACAAACATATGATGTAACAAACACCTGTGTGCCCACCACCGAAAATGAATAACTGAATATTTGGTCGTTTTTCTTCATATTTTAACCTAAAAATATAGAACAATACAAAGTTTGAGTTCTTTTTGATCTTCTCCCCATGTTCCATTCCCCTTCCTCCTTCCTCAGCAAGGAACAGACACTGGAGACTCCCTCCCTGTCCTCCCTTCTTTCTAGCTGACTCTGCTAAGGCACTCTTGCCCCCTTGCCTGCCTGTCGCATCCTCTTGTGCTTCAGCTAAAGCCAAGTTTGGCCTGAGTCTGGCCAAGGAGACACAAGAGCAAGTTTCCTGGAGGTGGTGATTCATTCTGGCCCAAGTTAAATAGTGCAAAGTGTGTAGCACCTCTTGAGGCTCCTGCTCTCTCTATCGTAAAGGATTTGCTTTTAGAGAGTTGGGTTATTTGAGTTCCTGATTCAATTCATGTCATGAACTAGACACGTTTTTCTTTGTGTAGTCTTCAGCATGATCTGTCAGCTGCTTCTCATGCATCGCTGTCTGCTCTAAACAAGACATCGATCTCAGAAAGAGAAGGGAACTGGGTATCTGAAATGTCTTCACTCCTCTCTTCCCCCAAAGGAAAGAATGTTTTTTCCTTCTTTATCTAATAATTTGTGTGCTTAGTATATTATTAGGACTGTGTGTGTGTGTGTGTTGGAACTCAGTGCTAAGAAAGGCTTAGACAAGGCTAAGTCTCAGTCCAGACACAATGGGTTTAAAATCACAATTCAGAACTGACCTCTGGGTTTCTTCCCTTGCAGGCTGCAGCATGTTTACTTTCCTGTCGTCTGTCACTGCGGCCGTCAGCGGCCTCCTGGTGGGCTACGAGCTCGGACTCATCTCTGGGGCGCTCCTCCAGATAAGAACCTTATTCGCCCTGACCTGCCACGAGCAGGAAATGGTGGTGAGCTCCCTGGTCATCGGGGCGCTGCTGGCCTCCCTCACGGGAGGCGTCTTCATCGACAGGTATGGAAGAAGGGCTGCCATCATCTTGTCATCTTGCCTGCTCGGCCTGGGAAGCTTCGTCCTGATACTCACTGTCTCTTACGCGGTCCTTATCGTGGGCCGTGTTGCCATCGGCGTTTCCATCTCCCTCTCTTCAATTGCCACTTGCGTTTACATCGCAGAGATTGCCCCGCAACACAGAAGAGGCCTTCTCGTGTCACTCAACGAACTGATGATTGTCACTGGCATTCTTCTGGCCTATGTTTCAAACTATGCATTTGCCAGCATCGCCCACGGCTGGAAGTATATGTTCGGCCTTGTTATTCCTTTGGGATTCTTGCAAGCGATTGCAATGTACTTTCTTCCTCCAAGCCCTCGGTTTCTGGTGATGAGAGGGCATGAGGAAGCTGCTAGCAAGGTTCTCGGACGGTTGAGAGCAATCACAGATACAACCGAGGAGCTCACGGTGATAAAGTCTTCCCTGAAGGATGAATATCAATATAGCTTTTGGGATCTGTTTCGTTCAAAGGACAACATGAGGACCCGAATCATGATAGGACTAACATTGGTATTTTTTGTGCAAATCACTGGCCAGCCAAACATATTATTCTATGCATCCACCGTCTTGAAGGCTGTTGGCTTTCAAAGCAATGAGGCTGCCAGCCTTGCCTCCACTGGGGTTGGGGTTGTCAAGGTCATCAGCACCATCCCAGCCACTCTTCTAGTAGACCATGTCGGCAGCAAAACCTTCCTCTGTGTTGGCTCCTCTGTGATGGCAGCTTCGTTGGTTACCATGGGCATTGTGAATCTCAACATCCACATGAACTTCACCAATATCTGCAGAAGCCATAGTCCTACCAACCAGTCTTTGGATGAGTCTGCACTTTATGGACCAGGAAACCTGTCAGCTGGCAACAGCAGTCTCAGAGAGCCCTTTGAAGGGGTCTCTTCTCATAAAAGGAGCTCCCTAATGCCCATGAGAAATGACATGGATAAGAGAGGGGAGATGACCTTGGCCTCCTTGCCAAGTGCTGGACTAAGCTGGACTGAACACCACATAGTTACGGACCCTGGGGAGGTCCCAGCTTTTTTGAAGTGGCTATCCTTAGCCAGCTTGCTTGTTTATGTGGCGGCTTTTTCAATTGGTCTAGGACCAAGTAAGTATTTTGTTCCTTATTCCTCCTCTCTCTCTCTGCCCTTGTAAATGTTAATTTCTTGCTTTTGACCATTCGGGGCACCCTTCTAGTATAGTACCATGTCCATTTAACTACTAGAGGTAAGGAGGTATTGGCCACCTGATATTTCTGTTAATGCAGAAAGTGTGCCTGGCATGTCTGCTTGGTGAGACGTGCAGAGCTGACATTCAGCTAAAGAACATGTTTTTCATGATCTGTCACTTGAGGATCCTTTGACTCCGGCTGATTGGGGATGAACCAGACCCTGAAAGACATTTGTTGCCCAAGAGACTATGTTGTTTTACGAAAGCAAAATTTACTGGAGTAACATCTTCCTCCTTAGCATTCTGAAGTTTTTATCATAGGCAGGAGAAAAAAGCTCCAGTGTTTAGATTTTCTCAAAGACATAATAAGGCTGCATTCCAGGAATATTAAAGAAGAAGGGAATGATGTCCTTTAGTACGTTTTATTCACTAGAGTAATGGCCCAGGGCACTTGACTGTCCATTAAGTAGAATGGGAGTCTAATTACTACCCTTCAATACAATACAAACAAGTGCAGGGAAACTGTCACAAGGCTGGTTTATTTTACACAGCCAGTCTACTCCAGTGACAAAATGTAAACATTCCTTTTCAGCAAACATTCTTAGAGATGGCTTTGCTAGAATAGGTTGGTTGTTGCCCTTCTCTAGTCGTTTAACCTCACACCCAAAGTCAACACCTCTCTGTAGGGAGGCTCTGAAGAGTCTTTTGTACATCTTAGTAGGAAAAAAAAGTGCTTAAAAAAAACAATGATAGCCTGTCTCTCCCTCTCTCTCTCTCTCTTTTCCCGTCTCGTACGGACTTGGTGTTGAAACTTTTATTTACCAGGATCAAGGAGCTGAACAAATGGGCTCAGATAAAGGAAATTGTTGGAGGGTCAGGAACAATGGCTGTTAGATTGAGGTAGAAAGAATCTCATGGACGAGTGTAGGTTTCTGGTTCCATGAACTAGACAGTGTTTCTGGAAAGAAAGCAGCAGAAGTTCATGAATTTTCATGCTAGTGATCACTGCTAACTCATTAACTATTCATTCAAGTGACATATATTGAGTGACTTTTTTTAAAAAAAAACAAGAACTCTGCTCAGTGCTGGGGAAACAGTAATGAACAAGACAGATGTCATCTGTGTCTTCAGGGAGGTTGTAGTTGCAGGGACTGAGCTTAGCCCTTGTCTGCTTCTTTCTGGTTAGCGGCCAGCAGTTTGCCCTGCTTGGTGCTCAGTTAATCAATAACTGGGTTTGCACACGCTGATACGGCCCCTCGGCCTCAACTCTACCCCCTCGTCCTTTAGCTTCTCCTCCACTTACAAGTGAACTCAGTCTCTAGAGATTTATTCGTTCAAATTCCAGAGCGAGCGAGCGAGAGAATCTAATTGGCCCTGTCTTTGCTGTGCAGTCATAGGTGGTGGTTTGTTCTGCCTCTGAGGCACTCAGCTGTGACAAGATGGGTCACCTGGAATAAACCATGGGTGACAAGAAGCTGGCCCTTTAGCTGGCATGAAGAGTGGGCAGATGTCCCCATGAGGGAGTGAAAATGGGCAGATAGAGGAAACATTCCAGTACCATCAGCCTCTCACACTCTGAATTGTTCCTGAACCCTGACCCTGCTTCTTAATACAAAACAATGGTAAATATCATTAATGACCCTAGAAACCATGTTTTCTGGAAACGTATTTCTACCGTTATTTCAAAATTCAATTATCTTGTGTGTGCACCTGTGACTACTCTTATAAATTAGCTAATGACATTTCAACAAGCATCTTATTTGTCTTTTTATTTCCAGAAACTCTTAAAGGTCTGTCAGGAGGCCAAGATACAGGTGCTTCCTTGTACCAAGGAACAACATAGCTGCTTGTGAAACTTTTTCCATATTACCAAGTACAATAAGTTACTCATTTGATAAACTTCACATGGTAGTTATTGTCCCCATGGATTTCTTTGCCAGCATGTCTTTGTGTGTGGGGGGGGGGGTCTATATTCATCATAAAACTAAAAACACTTTTCTTCTTTACATCAACCTTCTTGATCCAATTTTTTAAAATATCTAGAACCTACTCAGTGTTGAGCAAAAAGACAGAGATGTCCTTTTCTTTTCAATGGAAGGAATCTCACATGGCAGAGTTCATGATGTGATACTTATTGCAATAAGAGAGACCTCGATGTCAGACTTCCAGCGCCAACCCCTTCATGATTAGCGTCCTCTCAGGCTCTTACTAGCAATCTCTCTTTCGTTTTGGGGTAACTTTGAAAACTGTAGCAGATCTTCAGTCACTAACGTTATTCGATGCATTGTTGTATAATGGAGTTCCCCTTTCCAGGACTTTGGGAAAAAAATCACTGGAGGTACTTGTGATTTACCTTCTAGAATACCATAGGTGGTATTCTACCCTAATTCTTTTAAGATATATTTTAAGCTTTAGATTTGACTGATATTTCTTGACACCCATGTTGACACTGTGATAGGCAGCTTTACATGCTTTGGAGTACTTGATTTAATCTTTACAACAAGCCCAGGAAGAAAGGGTATTCACCACATTTTGCAAATGAATCTCAGAGAGGTTAAATGAATTGCCCAACAAATGAAAATAACCAATTGTTTTATGAAATTCAATGTTAAACCTTCGTCCAAGAGGAGAATAGTCCCATATTGATCTTTTTTTTTTTTTAATTTATTTATTCCCCCCATCCACCCCATTGTTTTGTACTCACTGTCTTCTCTCTCTGTGTTCTTCTGTGTCTGCTTTTCTTCTCTTTAGGTGGCACAGGGAACTGATTCTGGGACCTTCCAGAGTGGGAGAGAGGCGCTCAGTCTCTTGTGCCACTTCAGCTCCCTGGTCTACTGTGTCTCTTATTGCCTGTCTTCTGTGTCTCTTTTTGTTGCATCATCTTGCTGCGCCAGCTCTTCATGTGGGCCAGCACTCCACATGGGCCAGCTCTCTGCTCAGGCCAGCTCGCCGCACAGGCCAGCTTGCTTTTCACCAGGAGGCCCCGGGAATTGAACCTTGGACCTCCTATATGGTAGACGGGAGCCCAGTTGCTTGAGCCACATCTGCTTCCCCCGTAATGATCTTGATAGGAAAGGTTAATTATTTTAGTTCAGTTCTTGTATTAGTCAGGGTCCTCCAGAGAAACAGAACCCACAGGATATGTAAACTTTATACATATATAAAGAAAATTATTATAGGAATTGGCTCATGTGAAGATGGGGATTGGCAAGTCCGAATTCCCCAGGAGAAGCCACTAGTTGGACACTCCGATGAAAGTGAAATTGAATTCCCCTGAAGAAGCCAGCTGGCTGAAGTAGAGACAGAAATTCTTCTTTCTAACTTCTGAAATCCTCAGTTCTGGATTTCAGACCTCCAACTGATTGGATGAGGAAATTTTCTTCATTGCTAAGGGCAATCTTCTTTGTTGATTGTAGATGCAGTCTGCCATAAATGAAATCAACTGATTATAGATACAAACCCATCTATAAAATACCCTCAGAGTAACAATTTTGCTGTTTTTGTGTCCATTCGCTGGGCAGCTCTCTGTGTCCATTTTCTGCCCTCTCTTCTACTTCTCCTCCTGTTTTCAATGGGATTCGATCCTCGGAAACTCCAATGTGGGAGAGAGGTGTCCTACTGCCTGCACCACCTTAGTTCCTGGTTTTTCGGTGCATCTCATCTTGGCTCTCCCTTGTGTCACTCTCCTGTTATGTCATCATCTTGCTGCATGGCTCACGGGGCCTGGCAGCTCATCTGCTCTCGGGGCCTGGTGGCACACCTGCTTGTGGGACCTGGCGGACCGTGCACCTTCTATATTTTTCTTTTTTAAATTTTTACCAGGGGGTCCAGGAGATCAAACCCAGGTCCCTCCATATGGGAGACGGATGCCCAACCATCTGAGCCACATCTGTCCCCCTGCTATATCTCTTAAGGTTGACCAAAGATACCTAGAATTACAGTCATTTCCCAAACAGGGTGGTCATATAATAAATCAGGCTTGGTTTATCACCAGCATTCTGAAAGCCAGACCTAGGGGGAAAAACTAGGTCTGGGGACACATGCATAGTTTCTAATATAGCAAATGTTTAGCCTACACTGATTATCACAAAATCAGGACAGCGAGAATATTTGCATCTGGTTTTTATTAAAGATGGATTATAGAGCCATAGTCTTTCTCTTCCTGAAGCTCTGCTAGGGAAGTAAGCAGGTACTTTTATAAAGCTGAGCTAGCTGGGTTAAAGAGAAGAAGGATAATAATAATAATAGAAGAGTTTTTGATGTGCATTAACTTGAATACATGAACTTGAATAAGAAAATGTTTAATGCATGCATTGGTTAGAATTCAAGCCCAGTGGATGCAACAAAAACCAAAATAGCCGTGGTTTAAACAAGATAAGAAATTTCTTTTTCTCTCATGTCACAGCTAGAGCGAGGTAGTTCTGGGATGCTATATGGGTCATGTACCTGAATCCTGTAGATAATTTCTCCAGACTTTATTGCATCCAGTACTATCATATTGATTCTCAATCTATGATAGCCATCTGAAAACATTAAGATGCATTTTTAAATGTCATCATCTTTCACTGACAGCTCACAAGCCCTTGAGAAGAAGGGAAATGCACAAAGTACAGGCAATTCAAGAGAAGCCTTGAATAGAAAGGCCTGGACAAGCCATAGACACTCTGAACTATTGTTTCAGGGAAGCAGAACCACTGTGAGTGATATGGAAACGGGAATTTCTTTTAGGGATTAGACCCCACACAATTGTGGGGAGAAGATGGGAAAGCAAAAGTCTAGAAGTACATAAGAGAGAAGTCACGCCTCAGGTAGCAAGTGAAGAAGTCTCTGGAAGTCTGTTGTCTCTGCATCAGGCTGTAGGTTGAGGTCTGCAGGTCTGCAGGGTGAGCAGTCGGGAGGAAAAGCAGGCCTCAAAGCAGAGGAAAGGAAAGAAAAACAGGAATACCTGAGAGCAAACTGGAGCCCCATCTGCCTCTCACTGCATCAACCCTGACGATGCAGGTCACCTGTAGAAAAGCTGGGGGTGCCCTTCACCTCAGAGCCGCATCCCTGTGTCTGGCCTAGGACTTAGAGGAATTGAAGGAGGAGATCTGGTGGCACCAGCTGCTCCCTCAGACCAACAAGGTGAGCTAGCTGCAGCCAGGTCTAGGTCCCTGCACCAAGCTGGCCAACAGAGGACTGCTGATTCACCTTGGCCTTTCAAATCTCATGCAATTTTCCCTTCCAGCTGACCCTAACCTAGAACTCACAGGGAAAGGAGTGCTGGGAAATGTAGTTCCCAGTTTAGCTAAATGGACACAGTACAAAACCACAGCAGTAATAAATTCTGGAATAAGAAAGAATAGATGCAAACATGGAAAAGGGAAAAATATTTCAAAAGGCCAAGGGCCCTGAATTCTGTTGGAACTTGCTACGATAGACATTTATTTCTTCTAATTCAAATATTAATTATATTAAAATTTATTACTAGCTTCCATTTCCTGTACTTCTAAAAACGAGGCGAGGTAATTTCATTAATGTCTCCTGATTTTTGTTTCTTTAGCTATAAAGCTAAAAAGAGTGTTCTTTTGCTAAATGCATTATAAAAGTGCTGCTATTTATTTTCTCGGGCATGTTAATTATCTCCCTTGTGCTTATAACTCTCACTTTTCCCTAGTTCTATCACTTCACATGACTTTCTTTTTCCTACTGAGTTCTAGACTTTTCCACTTTGATCCTGCACTCTTGGCCAAACACAAGCCCAATACTGGATATTTCCACCACCCCCCGCCCCCCTTACACCAGGATCCATTTCAACTTCTCTTTCTTTTTCATGGCTCAGCCATTCTTCCAGTCACTTAGGACTGCTGCTTTGGGCCTTTTCTGAAGCCCATCAATAACCAAATGCTCCTGGATTTTCCCTCAGGAATGGCTCCTGTGTTTATCTTTTCTTTCCATTTCTACCATCCAAGGCCACCTCTCATTATCTCATTCCTACATAACCAGGAATGAGACACTCTCTTCCGTTCTAGCCCTTTTTCATGACCATCCATCCTCCAGCCCAGTATTCCTAAAATACCATTGTTCTCATGTCATACTGTTCACAAATCTCCCATGGCTCCCTACTTTCTACCAAATCATAGAAGTCAAAGACTTTTCAAGATGTAAGGGAGATTAGAAATTATCTAGTTCAACATTTTCCTTTTATGAGGAAAAAAAAAAAAACAGGAACTCAGAGAGATGGTGGTCACACAGATTTAGGACTGAAACGCCAAGCATCTGGATTCTAATTCCCATGCTCTTTTCTCTATCATCCATCCTTGAGGGTAAAACTCTGCCTGGTTTTCGAGGCTCTCAGTAGTAGGTTGAATGGTGATACCAAAAAAGCTATCCTCACATCTAACTCTTGGGACCTGTGAATATGACTGTATTTGGAAAAGGGGTCTTTGCAGATGTAATTAAGAATCTCCAGATGAGATCCTCCTGGATTATCCCGAGGGGCCCTAAATCCAATCACAAGAGTCCTCAGAGGAGAAACACAGGGAGAAGAGGAGAAGGCCATTTGCAGACGCACGTAGAGGAGTTAAGGACCCACCTGCCCAGGAATCTCTGGAGCTACTAGACGCTGTTAAAGGCAAGGGAGGACTCTCCCCTGGAGCCTTGGGTGGGAGCACGGCCCTGCTGGCACCTTGATTTTAGACTCCTGACCTCCAGAAGTGTGAGAGGAAAAACTTCTGTTGTTTTCAGCCACCCTATTTGTAGTACTTTGTTAGGGCAGCCTTGGACTCTAAGAAACCCTCCACAATCCCACTCCACTCTTTCGCGGCCACTGTACTGCACAACCCCACAACAACTCAGGGAGAATCACTTACATTGAGTTCCATGGAGTTGGACCCAGGGCCATCATTCACATGGACTCACCTCTAGGCTCCACACCGAGTACGGAGGAAATGACGGCCCTGCTGCTGGGCCACGAGGCGGCACATAGCTGATCTGGGTTTCTCTGTTTCCCACTGGTCCACACGCAAGTCAAGAGACAAAGCATCGCTGAGGCCTCTTTCCCTTCCCCCTCTACTCTGTCCAAATCTTTCCTATCTTTAAAGCTCTATAAAAGTCTAATCTCCTCCATGAACCCACACCACCTCCTAGAAGTCTTTATTTGTATGAGCTACTAGGGTATCTTTAGTGTACAGAAATTCAGTTTTGTGCTACAAAGAGCCTGAATTTAGAGTCAGGAGATCTGCATTCTTGTCCTGGCTCTTCTATTGACTGTGTGACCTTTGAGGTGTTTGTCTTCCCTGAGGCTGATCTTAATCTATGAAATTGGTGAACTAATACCTCACAGATTACAGGTGGGCCTCAGGTGAGCTAGTGCAGTGAGTGTGTGGGAAGCTGTAAAGTAGGACGGAGATGTAAGTGTAAGTTGCAGTGTGCTGACACAACTCTGGCCTTGTTTACGTGGCATATAGCTTCTTTATGTTTGTTTGGTTTATCAACCAGAGCTTAGTTACCAGATTGTCAATTCTTTGAGGGAAGAAATGACATCTCATATTTTTTCTCTCTTTCCCTGTAAAGTGACTATAGCTATGTCCGTTTGCAAACCGTGCTGGATTGTACTTGTAAAGGGGGAGTGGGAGGAGAAGTGCATTAAAAATAAGACGCAGACGTAGGAAAGACCCTGAAGCGGGTTTGTTTACATGGGTCAAGCTATGTGGTGGGCAGGCTAAGCACCAAGGAAGCTAACAATGCTAGGCTGCCAAAGAAACGCCTCTTCCTGCCAGGGACCAGCACGAGGTTTTTTTGCAGAGCAATCCATCACTTGGACATGATATTTTAAATCTCTTTCTGTTTTTGCCTGTAAGAAAAGATGCAGGGGTGGAATTAGGAGTATGCAGAGACACCTAGTGGGAGGCATTTAAAGGACTCCCCTTTGTTAAGTCATAAATGGTTATTTGGGAATTTCAGCTTCAGAGTACACAAACGTAGGCCCAGATTGTTTGGCCATATAGCCTTTTGCTACAACAAGGGGAAGAGTCTTTTGGAGAATTCTTAGACCAACAGCAGTGCTAGGGAGATGGAGGATCTCAGGGTTGAAGGAGGTTTGGGCATGAGAAAGGGAAATACTCCTCCAGATCATGGTGTCTCCAGATTAGAACTGCAGGTGCAACAACTGACCCAGGTGTTCATGCATGAGGCTGGGAGTTATGCTATCTGCCCCAGAAAAATCCCAATTGCCCTCTCAAAGGGAACAAGCAGCCGTTTCACATTTGTAGTTTGGGTGGGGCTAGGGATTCTCCTAGAGTTTTTAGAAGGGGTCCAAATAATTGTCCTTTTTTTAATGTCTCGTTTAGACTCAATGATTTTTGTCCATCTTCATGTTGGAGTTTCTTTTTTTCTAAAGAAAACACAATCTAGGAATGTCAAGCCTATCCGCCCAATTGTATTCTCAAGGAGCAGATGTACAAGTTGGAGTTGAAAGAAGTCTTTTATTAGGAAACAAGATTTTCACACCAGATCTTGAATGCATTACCAAACTTATTAACCTGATGTGATTATGACTTAGGTATTTCATTTAGAGAGTTTATTGCTTATAATCTAAGCAAATCCTTTGAGTAAACAGAGGTATAAAGGGAAAAGTACTTGCTGTTCTAAAGTAAAATTGAAAGCAAGATTAAGCAATCCTTGTTAAACCTTCTTAAATATGGATTGGCTTAAAGCAGAATTCCTCAGAGGTATTAGATCATGGTGGGGCTTTCTTCTGCCAGAAAAGTGTTAAATACTTTACTTTCTGGACCTTTGTCTCCCTATCTGTAAAATAATGGGGTTCCCCTAGGACCCAGAATTCAGGAAGGGACATGCATTTAGTACCAAATAATCTTACGAATTTTATTTCACACACTTGGAATCTTATTCTAAGAAAGAGACCTTGGCCTTCACCAGATTGCCAGAGGCGTTCATGAACTCAAAACATTTAAGAGCCTTGTCCTCTCTTTCTCTGTAACTAATACTAGAACTCTTCCCTCAACTAAAATCAGGGTACACACCCCATTGCTTTTATCAGAGAGTTTTATTAAACTTTCTGTTGGCTGCACCTTATCTTTCAATCACTTCAAAATATGTTGAGAGTCTTAGCTTCACTCTCCATAGTGTTTCTGGTCATCATTTTAGTTCGTTTTTTATTGAGAACTTTCCCATCACGGTTCAAGCTTCAGGGTAGAAGCACAGTTTCCTGACTCGGTGAGGACTTTGAGAGCCACATGAAGATTCCTCTTCTACTCATGCTTCAAAAGTAAAATAAAGATGAGCCCAAACCAAGGCAAAAAGTTATTATCCCATGAGTTCATTTGAGGTGACATCTATGAAAAAACTAAGCCCTCCTGAAAAGGGAAACTGTGACTCCAAAAAAACACAGGGATTTTCTTTTAAAAATACTTATTCGGGCTTTTAAAATCCCCAAGCTCATATATCCATATATTAGTTCATGAACCTTCTCTTTTCATTCTGAGCAGATAGAAGAAATGTGTCCAGGGTCTCATATGAATTCGGTCCTGAGGCTGTGGCTCTCCTCTTTTGCACTCAGTAGAACCTTACTCTGATGAGAGAATGACCAATGACACCAAGTCCTCAGTCAGTATCTTCTCCCAATTCAGAAGACTGAAATAGGGAGGAGCTCCAGCCAGGAAGCATCCCGGAGTCACTGAGAGGAGAAGAGAGGCAAGAGCAGTGGGGGTTCATCTAGACTCACCTGCTCCTTTGGCAGGTGTGCAGTGCTTCACCACAATGCCCCAGGCACTGTACCGGGGCTGGAGAGCCCAGGATGGAGGAGCAAGCCCCTCCTCACCCTTGTGGAGCTAGTGACATGGGGTGGGGAGACAGGGTGGTGGTGGTGGGGGACAGGCAAAGAGCAGGACAACTTCAGGAGGAGATGAGGGGCTACATTTTAAGTGAAGAGAAGAGGGATGAAGAAAAATAAAGTGAAAGAGCATGCTTAGGGGAGGGTTGTCATGATGGTTATACAAGCCTTTTCTAGGGTGAGGACATTTGAGCCAAAGCTTGTACCTGAGAGCAGCATGAAAGTCTGGGAGGAGGGATTAGGGACGTGAGCTCGCCGGGTTAGGAAAACAGCACGGAAACCTGTTGCTGTTGCCCGATAGTGGTTGCAGGTTGCTCGCAGGCTTTGGCATCAGGCTGCCACTGGCACGCCAGCGCCAGCAGTGTAGGGCTTTGGGAAGTCACAGAAGTTGAGGGAGCTCTAGAAACACTTCTTTGATTCATCCGACAAATATTTATTGAGCCCCTATTGTGGTCATGCTTCTGTGATTCAGGGGGAAGTCTCTACTTTAATGAGGTTGACAGGCCCCGATCTTCTCTGCTATAAATCTGAGTCGCTGTCTAGGGACTGAGTGGTGAATGTGGTTTATATGGAACCTGATGCCCATTCGACTGAAATTATATCTGAATAAAGCCACTCAATTGAGGATACAGGACCATGTTTCAAATTTACTAAAATTAAGGAGATTTTTTTTAAAAATTAGGATGTTAGACGAAAGGTTCATTTCCAAGTTTTTTCCATTATGAGACCCAGGACCCTCCTTTAAAAAAAGAATGAGGTTAGTCACACCATGGGATAATTGTTTCTACTTTGGTTTAGTAATTGAATGTATTTAAATGTGAACTCTTTTTAAAAAAATAAAGGTTTGAGGCAATTTCCTTTCTAACAGAAATATATGATACTCTGAACCTGGAATTTGGGGGAGTGGTTGAGGTGTTTTTTTGTTTTTTGTTTTGCTTGTCTAATTAACATTAAAGCTTCTAAAATATTTCAATGGATTATCTCAGCTTCAGAATTACACTAAATCTCTCAGATATGCATGGGCAATCCAAAGTTAATAATAGTAATTATAAAAGATCTTTGTTTAAAATTCATATCATAGCTGCACATAATTAAACTGTCAAGAGCTGTAAAAAGACTGAGATTTTACTCGACTTGCAAGCTAATAAGTTAGCCTGTCACATACTGGCAAAGACATAAGACTCCTTGGTCAGAGACAAAGAACAGTTCATTGCTCATTGCAATAACAAGAGCCAGAATATCAGCATTTATACTAGTTCCCCAAGCCCCAAGCCCCACAGGGCACCAAGAAGGCCAGGTGACCTCTGCCCACACAATGGCTGATCTACAAGAGAGGAATCCAAAGTTTAGGAAACCCACATCTTTTATAATGGGCAGTAAGCAGCCTGATCTTTTCCCCTGAGGGGGACGTTATCTTTAGTCTATTGGACAGTAAACTAGCATACCTTTTGTTCCAGAAGACACACTAGCTGTGCCTTCCAAGGCTGTTTGCTAAATTAACATCCTTGGAAAGACAGTCCCGAACAAAGGCAGTCATTGCCTCTGCTCACAGGACATGCAGAAACACGCGAGACCCATGGAGAATTGTCTCTTCATTCAAGTATCATAAGAATACCCCTTTTCTGTTTAGAACAAGAAACTAGAATTTTTTTAAGAATTCAAAAATTGTAGAGGCTCATTTTTTGTGTTGTCTTGTCTTATGGAGTTTAACCAGCCTTTTAGAGTATGGCATCAGTAGGAAGCATGAATCATCTACCATAACACTTAAATTTAGATTTTATACCCAAATAACTCCAGCTCTTCAAAAGGAAATTGTTCATGTGACATTTCCATAGCTAAAGATTATGACAGCTTCAGGGATGTGGCACAGCAGGTTTTAATTTGGAAGCTTACTTAGCTGTTTCACCCTGAGATATACTGGGTTTAGGGCCAAGAGGCTTACACCACCAGAGGCACATCAAATGTGTCAAAAGAGATTTTGATAACCTTTTATTTCTTTTTAGGTTCTAGGCCCCCAACTTTCGGTTCTGAAAGTTAAAGCTTTTTTAAGGCTCATCTTCCTTTTCTACAATTCTTGTGGGATCATCACACATTTTTAGAGAAAAGGTATTTGCATAAATTATCATTTTTTAAACAAGAGAGTTTTACCATCCAGTGTCGTCATTTTACAATAGTATTCATATAAGGTTTGTGCTATGTGTAAGTGACTACTTTCCAAGCCTTCCAAAGCTTTTTCCCCCTTTTAAACCTTAGGTTTCAGTTATGATTAATATTCTTTCACATCCCCCACCCTTTTCCCAATTAATTAAATTAAAGTTCATTCCTATTTGGTTGAATTGGCAAGCTATTTGATTCTCTGGCATTAGTCATCAAAATAATGCAAAGTAAACAAAAAATCGCATTCATATGGTTCTACCCGGCATTTGCATCCAAGGGAGAGAGAGGAGAAACTTCAAGCGATAAGTGCAATTAGCTAATGAATCCCATTTTCCTCTTTGGAGTTAGATGATGCAGCAGAGGTTCTAACAGAATGAAAGAGTCTAAAAGTGCATTTTTATAGCATAAACACAATTAAGCATATAATGAAATGACACCAGCAGCGCTTTCCACACTCTACAGCTGTGTTTCATTCTCCTCGCATTCCAGCACGCCACTTAATAAATATCGATAAATATTGGGCGGTAAAGACATTAAAAGATACAGAGTAAGGCGTTAACACTATATAAATAAATACAGCATTCATCTGTTACTTTATGGTTTTCCAGAACACAGTGTTAAGAATTTTTCTAGGGAACATTTGCAACATTAAAACCTATGACTTTTTTTCGAACTGAAGTCCAAAGAATCAAAAATGAAAAAGTACAGCAAAATGTTACATCTGTAGCTGTGACATTCAGTTGTAGTTCAAAGGAGAAAAGACTAATTTTTTGTAGCTTCTTCCTCTTTTTTTTTTTTTTTTTTTTGCATTTTGAACCCTAGTTCAGAGGTCTGCAAATTGAGGTATGTGTTTGTACTCCTGGGGGTTCATTTACAAAAAATACTCCTTCGATGATATATTAAAGGAACTCAATTTCCAGATCTTCAAGTTCTAAAAATCCATTTCTTAAAATTTCTCTTTTCCTATCTCTCCAGATATAATTTTCTCCCACTTAAAAGAAAGTACACCTATTACCCATTAGTTGTCTTATTATGATGCATGTTCCAAATTCTAAAAACTTCAGGAATACTAGTCAAAAAGATCGTTGTAAAATAGTGGTGCAGGTCTTAAAAATGACTGCAACAACTAGATAATAATCTTTCACAAGTCCAATAATTTGCTTTCAACAAGACTCCAGGATGATTTAATCAAGTTATTGGCTGATATACCATTATAATAACATTTGTTGTTAATTCAAAGAATTTATGGGAAGTGGCTGTGGCTCAAGTGGTTGGGCTCCCGTTTACCATATGGGTGGCCCCAGGAATTGAACCTGGGGCCTCCTGGTGAAGGCAAGCCGGCCCGCGCAGTGCAGTGAGCTGGCGCAGCAAGATGATGCAACAAAGGGAGACAAGCAGACACAGAAAAACACAAAGCAAATGGACACAGCGAGCACAAACAGCAAGGGGGATAAATAAAATAAATAAAAATGAATCTTTAAAAAAAAAAAATATTTAGTGACACTGCAATTATACAATTTCTTCAACTTTCCCATAAATTTTCATTGTTCTGAAGAGCAATAGATTTCATCTATTTAAAAAGTAAAAATGTGTCATGTTATCTCAGAAGTAAGTGACACAGAGACAAAATAAAACAAGCATTTATCTCATTAAGAAATGTATTTCCAATAAATTTCCATTTTTCATATTTAATAATTATTTTTTAAAATGTGTAATATATTTCTACAGTTTAGATTTTTTAATTAATTACTGTATTAATAACCAGAAAAAATAAAACTTAGAAACTTTTAGAGGAACTAAAAAGTAACCTAAAATTTTAACTTAAGTTCATATGTTTGTTACAGAAAAGTCTGATAGGGTGATAAATAAAAGACTTTAAAGCTTAAAAATGCATCACAGTAAGGTAAAGTACTGTAGAGGAAATAGAAGTTCAAAGTGGAAAAAAAGTGATAGAAAATTCCTAACTGTTAAATACCTTTTCCTATATTTTTAAAATGGATGATGATGAGTTTCAAGTAGGTACAATACTTAATTCTAGTGGAAACATTTAAAAGAATGACATAACCATTCTATTTTTAAAAGCTAGAGATTATAATACAATAGAAACTATCCTTTGATACTACTTAAATTTATGAAGAAAAATGTAAGATGTCAACTTAAAAATGAAAGAAAGTACTTTTTTTTTCAAATTATTTTAAATACTACATAATCAAGAAATTGTGGTTCTTTGTTATTCCCATCTGGCACCTAAAAATGAAAATGTTCCATGTTTTACTCTGACATTCTTTATTGAGGGCTATTGCATTGAGTACAATTTCCCCTAAAATATTTTTTTAAAAATCACTTTCCTTGGTTTGACTAGAAATCATTAGGGTGGAAAGATGAGGGACCATTGTGGCTTTATGTCATTTCTTCTTGGTTTGTAATTTAAGTAATCCAAGACACTATTCTTGAATAAAGTATTTATTTTATAAGAGGGCATAAGTAGGCAGAACTTAGGGAGCCTGAGAGAGGCAGGAACACGCAAAAGAAAAGTAAGTGAGAGCTACCACATCCTTGCCGTTGTTGGGACACGTTGGCCTATGCTAGAGCATATTTTTTAAAGAACATAATTTTTCCACTTGGAGAACTTTTGATGCTAGAATATAATCTTGGGTGGAAAGGAATGGACATATTCCCTCTCAAACTCACATTTTAATTACCTCTTTGTAGTCAGAGAGCTAAAGCTGCTTTATAGTTAAGCAATAAACGCCATAGGACTTGGCTCCAGTCCTACAGAGTTTAGGGTACTGGCTCCTTCTCAAATCAAGCTGTTGAAAAGTCTTGCCTGAGTGTAGAACGCCTGCCAATGCATCTAGAAGCTTTCGGGTAAGAGTTTCAAGACCTTTGTGAGTCTTTGAAAGCTCTGGTGAGTCTGCCAGGTGATGGGGAAGAGCTCTAAGCCAAATGTAAGTGTGCCAGGAGGGCTGTGGAGTTTAAATCTGAAAGCATGGTGTGTGTGTGTGTGTGTGTGTATGTGTGTGTGTGTGATGACAGCTTATGTGGGGAGAACTGTGGCAGTGGCCAGGTATATATAGTACCTAGGAGGGAGGAGATCAACATGGTCGCTTACTTGTGGTAGAGCTAAGTCATTTCCATTTGAGGACCCTTATTAATCCATGTCCATCTCCTTAACTGAACACAGAAAGACTTCAACATATTTGTTCTTCAAGGGCACTCTGGGTAACTATAAATGCTCTGTTTGCAGACTTCATCTGGATCACGCAGGTTCTGTTGGGCCACTCTGGTGGTTTAATATTTCATATTTAGACATGAAATATGAGTTCCAATATCTGTAGACAGTTAGCCTGCAGCAAGTCCAGAATTTCCTCATTCATTGCAGCATGAGGAAGACCTTAAAAACATGTGAAGACTGACATTTATAAGGGACACACATTGTTAAGATGTTTCTAGAATGATGGGGTTGAAAGCAGAATCATAGGGGTCCAGGAGAGCTGTTTCAGAGTCTGCTAAGCAGCGGTGGCTGCCCTCCTGAAGTGCTCAGTGTTTCTCTGTTGCTTCAGTCTGCCATCTGTGAATTTCTTATGAGTAAATAGGACAAAGCATCTTCTGCTGACCTTGCATCTTGGTCAGGGATGAAGAAGCTGCCTTCCACTCTTTCCCCTCTGATGGGGCAGTATGGTCCAGACAGAGCCAACTACTACTTTTTCTTCAGCAGCAGTGAAAGGGAACCCTTGCATGGGGCAATAACTTGATTTTTCTGGGAGAAGTTGGGCATCTCATTGGAAAAAAATATCAGTGATTTTAAGAAACTGTCTATCTGTTATCATAAATATCCACAAGTTAAATTTGCATGTGATGGTTTATGCCTCTGAACTCCTAAGCAGAGCTTCTACATTCCTTCTGCTCTGGGCATTCACAGAACTTCTCCAGGGAACATTGAGCTCTGTCAGAATCTTACACCAACTTGCTCCTAAGTCTGCCATGGAAAGACTCTTCCCCTTCCAATAAGTTGCATCTTGCTGCAAGCACCACTTTCAGATTATTACTTTACTCTCTCTGGATCTGTAACTCATGATTTTATGGTTCTGGAATCATTGTTAAAATAATGTCCCCTTCCTTTTGACTTGAAAGGCTCCATATTGGGAGATTGAACCATCCTTGTCAAAAGACTTGTCAGTTGCTGTGACATCTAGTTTGCTGATATTAGAAAAACCAAGACATCTTTCCAGTAGATCAATAAAGAAGTAGAAACATTCAACAATGATACATTTTTCTTGGAAACATCAGGTACAAGGTTTGTCTGAAATGGAGTTCCTGTTAGAAGAAAAACTGAGACAGATCTCTTTTTCAGTATTCAGCCCATTACTCACTGGCAGGTAAGACTGCCAAGGACTTGGCTAAACTGCCATGCTGAATTTGTGCCTAGGACAGGCTTTCAGTGTGGATCATGGGGTCTTGCCTGAGCACATGTAACTAGAGCTTTGTACCACTGCCTCATCTTGTTGGCCAGATCCAGCACTGTGTATAATGGTAAGCTCAGCTCTTTCTCACATGAGGCTAATGTAGTTCTGATGACTCCAGCAGATTCTCCCCAAACCTCACCAAGTCATCCAAGAGGCCTTCGTGATGAAAGAAGGAGATGAGAAGAAGGGGGCTTGAGAGGTGTTGGGGTGTGGGTGTAAGCAAAGTGAAAAAAACCTGTGCTAACTCCTCTACTAAAAGAAAATGAGAGTTCTTCACCCACCTCCTCCTCATAGCTGCTATAACCAGAGCAGGTAAGGGACCCCTAGCTCCACCCAAACTGTGACAGATACCCATGGCAGGAAGAGGTAGGGAGGTTGGTCCGTGCATCGATTATTTAGCTTAAAACTTGGATTTAGGTGAGTTTTTCTTGCGTTTGCCCAAAGGCAGGTCTTCATTACAAAGGCCGCACCAGAATTGTGTAGAAACCACTTCCCTCAGGCCAGGTCCTCAGTCTTGCAACTCCCAAGACAGGATCACTGGAGCATTGAACTGGTCTCCTTAAGAGAAAAGTGATCCCACCCAGGCTAAAGCCTGCGAGGACCTGGAGAAGGCCCTAGAGCGGGGTGGATGGGGACGTGATGGAATTCCACTTTTGAATTCCTCATTAATTAGAACAACAGCGAAGTGACTTTTGTTACAATTATCATCTCCGCATTAAAGGGGACCCTGGAGGAGATCATCAAGGGGAAAAAAATATTTTTCTTGCCCTCTTCTACAGTTCAATTTATTTTTCTTACTTTAAAACAGCAAGTCACTACCAGCAGTTGTTTTCTCCACAGAATGTGACCTTGTCATGAGAGGCAAGTTGTTAAAATATAGGCCCAGCTGACTGCTCGATTCTGGCACAGATAACCCAAGTGTTTGCCGGCCGGGGCAGTTGCTCCCTGGCCTGCTGCTTCCGCCTCCTGCCGCCTCCACTGGGCTAGGATTATGAAGCATCTTGGGGTAGCAACTCCGGGTTTCCAGGGACAGGGAATTAGCCAACAGTGAGCCAGGGCCAGAGCAGCTTCCAGGCCCTTCTTTCCTCAGAATCAAAGGTGCTTATACACCACGTTTATCCATTCATTCCCCAGTATTTATTGAGTCACAACCAGAGAGTTCAGTGATTACAAAGCCTGAGCTCCAGAGGCTGAAGGCCAGGGCTCGGTGCCACCTCCATTACTGACATGCCTCTCTGCCTCAGTCTCCCCTCTTGTACAGGAGCGATAGTATTAGTTCCTACCTTGCATGGTTTCTGGGAACATCAGATGAGATAATGTTGAAAACATGCCCAGCCCGTGGTAAAAACCTGTGGCTATTTTATTAAGCAAACTGCCCTTGGTAGGCTGGGAGCCAAAGACAAGCTAGTTTGCTTCTCTTCTACCCTTTCTAATTCCATTTGGCAGGACTCATAATGTTCTCTGTCATTCTCAGAGAATAAAAAGTCCTCTGATCATTTTAGTGCCAAGAAGTGTCTCATTTCAGAAATTCAAATATTCTTCTGGTGGAATAACCAAATCTTTGCATTCTATCTAATTTAGAGCTATCACCCTAGCCCAGCAAGCCCAGTCGGGAAGGGGGGGTGTAGTGGGAAGGCAAGAAGTAGCTCCTTCCTCTCCTCGCAGTAGTCGTGATCTCGGACTGCTCCAAGGTCAGAGAAAGGAGGTTCCGGGAAAGGGCGCAGTCTTATGGCAGGTGCAGCTGCGAATGCTGCCCAGCTGGTGCTCCTGGCTTGGCCGACGTCCAAAGCTGACTCTCTCGTGGCTGCCAGGCTAGGGGCCACAGCCACTGCCTTTCCCTTCTCATATCTCAGGGATGGGTCAGATGCCAGTGCTTTGTGTTCCCCACAATCCCAGGGCCTATGTCAAGTTGTCCCCATGCCTCTCCTAATCCTTTCTCACCTGGCTACAGGTGAGAGGATGCACACCCCTTCTCCAGCCTGCCCAGGTGGGAAACACCACATTCTCCCACCACAGTCCCTGCGATCCTGGAGCAGAGAGCAGTGGGTTTGACTCCGTTCCAATGGGTTGGCTAATTTGGTTGTTGCCCACCCATTTCCCATTCTTTTAGTGCCCTGGTTGGTGCTCAGTGAGATTTTTCCTGGTGGGATTAGAGGACGCGCCATGGCTTTGACTTCCAGCATGAACTGGGGCATCAATCTCCTCATCTCCCTGACGTTTTTGACTGTAACTGGTAAGTAGACCCTTATTTTCCTGTAATGGATTTTATGCTCTTTGAATAAATGTTCGAGAAGCACATCCACTTAAAAAAAAAAAAAGGAAAACCATTTCATTATGGAAGGCATATTCAAAAATAAGGAGAAAGGCAATGGACAAGATGTAGCTGTCACCCAACTTAAACAGCTATCAAATCTTAATTCATTTATAACCCTACCTCACTGGCTGACAAAGCACTCTGAGTCATAGCCCAGACATAATATCATTTTGTATGTAAAGTTTCAGCATAAATCTCTAAAAGATATACCTATGTACAAACATTTTTTGAGTCTGCATCCACTTTTTTCCCTTATTTTTAAAGAAGCTTAAGATTACATAAATGTTACATTGAAACTATAAGAGATTCCCATATGCTCCACTCCCTCCCCTCCCCCAATTTTCCTTATTAACAACATCTTTCATTAGTGTGGTACATTTGTTACAATTGATGAACACATATTGAAGCATTGCTGCTAACCATGGTTTGTAGTTTACATTATGGTTTACACTTTGCACCACACAATTTCAATGGTTTTGACATCATGTAAAATGGTTTTCATCCGTCATGCATCCATATATGAAAATTAACTTTTGGAATTATTGTTTCAGTATGGTTTGTGTTCTTATATAACATTTTCAAATGCGTTTGTCCTTCATTTTTACAAATAGCATAAAATAGAAGGAAATAAAGAAGCTGGTTATTAGCACTGACCATACCTCTCCTACACATACACACACATGCACACACACACACAACTAATTTGCTCTTTGATGTAAAGAGAAATATAAAAGAAAGAATGGAAAGAATGAGGTACAAAAAGAAGATGACAGAAATCTCTGGACAGGTAGTTAATACATTGGATGAGTCAAAAAAACAAGAGTTCTCATTCAATGTCCTGAAATGACCTAAAGCCTTTAGAAGACATTTAATTCGACGAAGTTTGAAATTCTGTACCTCTTTTCAAAAATCAGTTTCCCCAGTACAGGACAGAGAGAGCTAAAAGATGTAAGGATTCTACTGGGCTGCAAGCCCTGGGATGCCAACGTTTGCACTGCAGTTTCAGCTGTGTAAATAACAGCAGAGTGTTCTGGAGAGAGAGGCACACCTACTTCACAGTGGTCGTGACCCAGCTGCAGCATTGCGTTCGGCTCAGAGTAAAACATTGTAAATGGGATGTTTAAAAATGGCAGTGCAGCCACCAAAGGAGAGCAGCATGGCTGATGACGACCCACGAGGCACACGCTGTGGAGAACTGTAGGAAAATTTCTGGATTTTTGACTTGGATGAGATGGAGGTGCATTCAAATATCCAAATGACAGTCATGAAGAAGGGGAGACTGATGTGTTGTGCAGTGTCAGACGGCACTTCTGAACAGAAGTTACTGAAAGGTGGATTTGGGCTCTCAGGAAGGGGTACTTCTTACCACATAGAGTTGCCTCACCGTGTATCGAGAATCTTTGTGCAGACTTAACGAGCACACTGTTACCAGAAGTATTCAAGCGCAATCGGAGGGCAGGTTTGGTGAGATTACCTTTTTTTTTTTTTATTCCCAATTTCTATATTCTGCTTTTATGCCCCAGAGAGGGAAGAAGGACCAATTGTACAAGTACTTTGTGAAGCAGTCGCTTGGGCAAAACCCTGTGTCAGCTGCCAAGAAAAGCTCCGAAGGATCGTCACAAGAACTGCAGTGCTGTCCCTTCCTCCTGCTTCTCTCCATCTCTGCACAAATGACTGACAAGTGGTTAACAGGCTTAGAGCCTTTTTGAGTGCACCTAGAAAACTGCCTGGGTACATAACTGCTTGGTCGGTTTTCTGGACTGACCAGCCATGATTTGTGGCTGCAGCTGTTAATTGAAGGGCTGTTTGCAATTCTCAAGTCTGTGATTGGTCTGTGCCTGTGTCTTTCTCATTCCCTCCTGCCAGGCTGGACTTCGCTGCTGCTGAGCCAGTGGCAGCACCCTTCCAATAGCAGACTCAAGCGCTCTGGGGACCATCCCTCACCCGTTAATGTCCCTTGCCCTTGGTCAGTGACAAAGCGACTAGACCTTAAGCTAGAAATGGTTAGAGGAAAAACTAGGCTGCCAGGTGAGATCCATCAAAACCTTGAGACTCCTGCTTCCTGCTGATGCATCATTGCCAGTCAATGCCTTTCTTTGGACCCATTACCACTTTGAACCCAGGAAGAAACATCACAAAGGCACTGGCAGCTATTTTAAAGTGATGAAATATTGCCGGCATGAAGTGATTTATTCAGGGACTGGTGAGCTCACTCCAAGAAAAGTTCATCTACACAAATATGTCATTAAAATGCCCACAGAATAAAAAGTTTAAAAAATTCCATGGAATTACACTGTGTAAAACATGACCCCTAAGTAAAACCATAGACTTTAATTAATAGTACAATTAAAAAATGTGCTATCATCAATTGCAACAAATGTTCCACTCCAACACAAGGTGGTGTTGGTGGGGTGGTATATGGGAATCCTGTATTTTATGCATGATTGTTCTAGAAACTCATAACTTCTCCAATAAAGAAAAAGAATTTTTAGAAAACCAGCCCACCAGGTCAAAACTAAATGGCTACAGTGGTGATTCTCAAGAAGAACCGTGGAGGGTCAAGGGAGGAAGGAGATATTGTACCTTCTGCATTATATGTCTCCGTGCTGTTCGAGGTTCTCTTTTTCCAATGAGCATGCACTTCTCTACGTTAGTAAAAACAAATTACCATTTTGAAAAAAGAAGAACTTGCCCACCAAGAGGACAGCACTGAGTTTAAATTGTGACTGTTACAAGACCACTATTTACTTCACCAAAGAAAGCTGGGGTGGTTTGTACAACTGACATGTTCAGAGGCTGGCTACGTTTTTAATTCGGGAGTCCTGTTTCCCTGGATACTGGATGCTGCGGCGGGTTTAAAAATACGTGTGGTTTTATGCCTGTCCTCTGAAAGGCAGTTGCCCGTGAGTGGAATCAAAGCAACACGAACCATTTCTAACCAATTTCTTTTGTCCTTTCTAGACCGTATCGGCCTGCCGTGGGTGTGCTTTATATATACGATAATGAGTCTGGCATCCCTAGCTTTTGTTGTTGTCTTCATACCTGAGACAAAGGGCTGTTCTCTGGAACAGATCTCAGTGGACCTAGCAAAAACGTAAGTGTTGGGCGCATTGACCTCTGAACAACACTCTGTGGTCAGACAGGCAGCTTTTATATACAACTAAATAATAAGGATGTCCACAGGTATTTTAGGATATTCCTTTTGGCAAAGGCCGTATCTCCAAGCATAATTCTGATTTCCCTGCCACGTCTTTAATTTAGGTGACTGAGAAAGTAGGATAACTGGTGCTTTCTAACAAGTGAACCTCTTAAAGCTCTTTTTGGTAAGGATTGAAGAACCTCAGAGCTCTCCCATCTCCCATCGCACCGTCCCCACGCACCCGCAGCAGGAGGTAGTCTGTTTTGGGTTTCAGGTCAGTTGTGGCATGTGATGATCACACTGGGCTAGAGCCATGGGCCCTTCCACCTCTGTCAGACTCGGAGGCCTCTTTGAGCCCTAAATGTCTCCTAACGATGAGATGATCAGATAAGTCACTGGGCTTAAAGGACTACAGCTGTTCTAAACTTGGCATATTGAGGTAATTTTAAGAAAGAGAGTTACTTACATGAAGAGGCATTTAGAAACCGGTTAGATAAATTTCACAAGGAGCCACTGTTTAAACCGCTCAACTTAAAACTGGCTGTAGAACACTTCTTTAAGTGGCCGAGCTCACAGTTCCAGCTGCTGACAGAGTGGTCTGAGGGAGCAGGGGATGCTCAGAGGGAGCCCATCCCTCTCCCTAGGATGAAAACATTTTACTAGAAACAGTGGGATGCATATTCTTGGGCTTAATATACTGGGAAAAGACTACCTATTTACAGCCTGTGACTTCCTTTTTAAAATACTTTCAATAGACTACAGAGAAATGTCTGCTTTTAACAGAAATTGTGGGCACAGTGATTATTCCACCTATATCAGAAGGAAGAATAAGTCTAACAGGTGAAGGGGTGGTAGGTGTATTTGGGCATATATATTTTTATGGACCAAACTGTTAATGCTGGTTATTTGGGGTGTAACAAGTTAAGATTGTGGCAAACTTTCACTTTTTAATGGTTTGAATTTTTAAAATATTTTACTTTAGTATGCAGAAAAACTTTTATTTCAAGTTAAACACCAAGTTATAGGCTAATTTCTGATACAGATGAGTCCTTGTTTTTTTAAAAATAAAATGAAAATGATTCCTTAACAATGAGCAGTGTAATCGTCAAGAAGGTTGAATATAAGCTTTGTCCTGAGCAGTGCATTGCAACTTGATGCAAATGATTGCCTTTTCTGATGATCATAGAATCTAAACGGGGGCGGGGGGAGGGAGAGAAAGGGAGACTATAAATATAATTCTGATGTATAAATCCCAGTGCAGTTTTGTAAGGAGTAAGAAAGGAAACTATAAGATCAAGTTAACTTCTAATTCGATGCTACACATTGTTTAACATTTTTCTCTCATATTTAAAGCTTGTTTTTTTTTTTTTTTTAACCCCTATTTCTACAAGGCTGGGAAAATGAATATCCTTCCAGGATGTTGAGTTTATGATAAAATAAACAGTCAGTTGAGAAGTCAGATTCAGCAATAATGTAATTTGAAAGAATTTTACTTTGAACGTCTGCCCTGCCAGCTACAGGCTCAAATGGGGTGTTTACCATCTCTGCTATTTCAGCTGTGATCTGCTTTTCCCCTAAGTGGAAACAAATAGAGAGGACAGGCAAGACAAGCTAATGTTTGGTAAATATTTTAATTCTGGGTTTCACGTTTTTCTTTCACTTTGAGCAGTTTACTCTCACGTGGCCATTCTTTCATTCACCCTTCCAAAGTCATTTATTCCATAAATGTTTACTGGGCATCTGTTATGTGCCAGGCACTGCTCTAGGTGCTCCAATAACAACATAGCAGTGCGTGAAACTTCCTTGAGGATTCAATCAAGGAGACATGATAGAAGATGACGGGGGGGTGCGGGCTTTCGCTTGGGTGATCTGAGAAGGCTGTTCTGAGAGGTGATATTTAAGGATTCTCCCAGCATGTGACATGGGTGAGCAGACCTCCCTTCTGGAAATACTTGCTTCACTGCCCTCCAGACCCAGCTCCTGAGTGTTCCTACCTTGCTAGTCACCCCTCTCCAGCCTCCTTTGCTGGCTCCACCTCATCATCAAACAATCAAAAGTTGGGATGCCCTAGGGCCTCTCCCTCTGCTCCTTTCCCTGACATCTTCCCAAAGTTGATGGGAAACAGTATTCTTCTTCCAGTTATTTTATGCTGTCAGTTACCTTTAGAGAGAAGAGGCACTGCCTTTTTTAGTTAAGCTACAAGAGATGAAAACAGACAAGGTTTGTTAAAGGGGTGTCTGGTTTGCCCTCCCCCTAGCAAAAGGCCTCTGGGCTAGAGTTAGAGGGAACAGCTGTATTTGACACTACTTAGCTTTGTCTCTTGAAGAGGTATTTCAGGCCATCCAATGACTGGAACTCATGTATTCCATCAGATGCTTCTGGTGAGCTGGCACTTTCTTGGGCAGCTGGCTTCACTCAGGATAAGTGTACCCAGTTGGGAATTCCTTTAATAGCTGTAGGAGTGATCAGAACTACAGAGTAAAGTTCCTTCCATTTTGGCTAGAGTGAGGCTTGCTTTTTTCTGCCAAGTTTTGATCAGAGCCTGGTTTCGGGGTCCTGGGTGAGGAAAGGTTGCCCATGGACCATCTCAAAGGAGCTAAGCTGAAGTGGGTCTCAGCCACCTCCTTTGCTGTTTCCTTTCTGGTGGGAAATGCTCAGCCCTGGCAGGATGGCATGTGGGTTTCTCAGTCCTCCCCAGGGTGTGAGTGGGACAGTTTCTGGAACTAGGGCTAAGAGGGATACCTGGGTTAAGCACGTTCATTAACTACTTAGAAAATGAAGTTTACCAGGACTTTTAACATGTTCAATGTCCCTCTGCATATGATCTGGAATAGAGGCTGCTCTCGGCTACCCTGTGGCCATGTGGACCAGCAGTGGGCAGAGTTTCCTGATCTCTGAGAAGACGCTCCTATGGGGACTATGCCCATCATTCTTGGAAGAATGAAGAAGCAATTTTTAGTTTACTGACCTGGCATTCCAGAGTCCAAGTCTGACTAAAACGTTTACCACTCCAAATATTTGGAGCTGATGCTCTGGTCTCAGTGTCCTGAGAATTTAATCCAGAGCCTTGCTGACGGGCATTCCTGTGGCCGACCTAGGTGTTGGGAGATGCCTGAAAATTCCAAAGTTCAGACCAAAGTGCCCAAGAGGGATTGGTGGGAGACATTGGGACAGTTACCCAAATCAAAGTGCCTGAGCTAGATTTCAGGGGACATTTGGCTGCCGTCTGCATGGAAGGCCCCAAGGAATGGGGGCCGTTCAGAGTTTACTGCTCTGGTTCTCGGCACCCCTACATTCCAGGGTCGAGACTGACTGCACTGTTACCCAAACAGAAGCTCCTGAGATAAATCTCAGGGAACATTTGGCTGCTCTCTGAATCAAAGCACCCAAGGCTTCTTAGGTCTTGGGGGACATTCAGAGTTACTTCTCTGGTTCCCGCCACCCCAGGAATCACAGAGACCCTGCCGCCAGGCATTTCTGGACCCGTTCTGGACTTGGAACACAGACCGAATAGATTGGATGCCTTCCAAGCTGAATATTGCCCCTTCCTGGAAAAGGGGCAGAAAAAAACTTCTTCCTATTCTTACAGAGATCTTAAATGCCATTTTAGTTTTAGGACTTTACTGTTTGGTAGTTTCCCAGTTAGACCAGCCATCAAAAGGCCATTAAGTGATTAGAGATCAATTGTTCTAGGTAACAGATCTTGGGGCCCTGAGGCAATAACTTCCTTACTGGCAAGTACATTTTCAGTTTTACAGTTTTTAAGACATTCCAAAGCATTTAAAAACAAACCTGTAATGAGAACTTCAGTAGTAGGAAGTAGGAAGGTAAAACATGGGTCATAGGTTAATTATGTAAAGGTGTTCTGGCCTGACCCCCTGGGAGAAGGAACTCCCACGGCATCCATCTTTGGCTCTGCCCGCCTCCTTACCACCCCATCCCAGACCAGGTATCCAGGTCTGGTCAATAGGAAGGTGGGCCTGCAAAGGCGTGGACCCACAGGGAGGTGCAAGCCCCTGGCTCTGAGTCATTGCCACTGCCACAGAGGAGAAAGGGCGGGAGAAGGCGATGGCAGCCAGGACCAAGAGCAAAGCCGACAGCTGCTAAAAGGGCTTGAAGAAGTGGCTTTGCAGTACCCGGAGATCAGCCGGGGACCTCTGTCTTGGCAGGGCCCTGCTTTGAGCCCCTGCCCTGTGACCCAGCCCTCCTGGCTGGGGTCAGATCTCACAAGCCTGGGTGCACGGCACAGATACAGAGAGCTCCCATGCCCCAGCCTCTTCCCTCCCAGGATCCTGTAGGGGCTCATAGGTGAACCTGCTTAAAATGGATAACCAAGAGGGCATTAAACAGGCTATAGGCCATAATTTCACTCACCAATAACCTCCTGCCTGGCTCGCCAAATATGTAACTGGATTTTGTCTAGGTCCTTGGCTAAACTGTAGGAAATGAATTTCAAGAGTACGCTATGTTGATTAGGGCGGTGATTTATTAGGGAATGGTGAGGAGAGAAATGGGAGAAAATAACAGATCATAGGTCCCAGGGAGCGAGGAAGGGGCTAAAGAGTGATAAAGTGGGCCGATTTATAGACTACAATTTCCCATTATAGAGTATAAATGCCCAGGTTTTACTTGCATATTGATCCAGGCAGGGGTGAAGAAGGCCAGAACAGGGGTCCAAAGGCAAGAGAGGGAGAGGGAGAGGGAGAGGGAGAGGGAGAGGGAGAGGGAGAGAGAGAGAGAGAGAGAGAGAGAGAGAGAGAGAGAGAGAGAGAGAGAGAGAAACAGAGAGAGAGACAGAGAGAGCAAAAGGCCTTTGTGCTTGCTTTTTGAACCATTAATTATTCTGCCCCTTTGCTAATGGCATGGGAGGAGTTCCAGCTGTTTGCTGTTTTGATTGATTACCCCACCCAATCCCTGGGGAGGGCCCAATGATGATGTCCCTGGAGAGTATCTGGGGCTTCTCCTGTCTTCCGGAGGAAATCTCATTTGTGAGGGTCTTCAGCAGCCATCTTGGGGGTATTGATGTCCACATGGACTTCTTGCCAGGTTCCAGATCTATCTATCGATTCCTGTTTTACTAGCCTGCTTCATTAACTCTGCTTAAGCAACTCTTAGCTTATTTTATCCCTGCATCAAGAGCTAAACATGGCTGCAGAAAACACACAACTAAGATGACAGGTCTTATTTTAAATGCAAATCTCAACTGGTATTTCAGGAATGCCTGCAATCTACCACATTTCCCTGGTGAGTTGTTTTCCTACTTGCCAAGACATTATGTCATATTTTATAGTCCCTCCTTAAATCTCCGGTACTCCCTTCAACTCCCTCACATTCTGCCAAGGATCTTGCCTTTTAGTTCACTGAGAAAAGACCACCTCATCCTCCCATTATAGGATCCACCAACCCACCCACATCTATACACACACTTGTTGCTAAGGCCAATTCTTCCATTTGTGCAGATTGCATTGCTAATTTCCCCTCTTCTATGGAGATATCATAAAACATACACACGCACACAAAGCCTGCATTGTAGACTTCAAATCCCCTCCAGCAACTAATCCATTTCTCTGTCCCCACTTTGAGCAGTTCCAGAGAATCCATATTTGTCTCCAGATCCTCACCTTCCATCCTCTCTTGATCTTACTCCAATCAGGCTTCTATTCCCACTTTCTTACTTCCAAGGCTGTTCATAACTTCCAAGTTATCAAATCTTAGGCTCAGTTCTCAGTCCTCACATTACTTGACTTCCCAGCAGTACTCATGCTTCATATTTCAAAACACTTTTCCACTAGCCTTCTGGAACATCACACTTTCTTGGTTTCCCCCTACCTTGTTAGTTACCAGGTCTGTTTGCTTTCTCCTCCTCCACACCTCTGCCCCAGGGCTCAGTGCTTGGACCTCTTCACCATCTACGCTCACTTCTTAGATGATATCATCTAGTCCCGTAACTTTTAGCAACCATCCATAAATTGAAGACTCCCAAACTTCTATCTCTGGGTTTTGACCTTTTCCCTGACTTCAAATTCCCAAATCCAACTGCTTTCTTAAGATCTTCTCTTGAAATGTCCACTAGGCATCTCTAACATGGCCTTCAAGAGACCTCTTGATTCTCCAGCCTTTTCACCCACACACACACATTCCTCTCTACAAGTTTCCCGCCCCCGGGGGCTCCTTGGGCCCCAAACTTTAGACTCATCTTTGACTCTTTGCTGTCCCCTTTACCCCACATCTAGACTAACTGCAAGTCCTGTTAGCTTTGTTAAACTATTCATAAATCTGACCCTTTTCTTCTAAACCCAAATCACTTGGACTATAATGAGCTCCTGCCATCTACAGTCTATCTTCCATCCAGCAGTTAACACTGATCTTTAAAAAACGTCATTCCTCAGCTCAGAATCCACAGGAATGGCAGGAGCCATTCTCAAAAAAGTACATTTCTCACTATGGCCCCTACCCACCCTGCAACCTCATTTCCTTCCATGCATCCACGTTCCAGTTGTGCTGACCTTCCTACACTGTAGCAGGCGTTATATTCTTCACATGGCTCACCCCAACTTCACTCCAGTTCACATCTCTTTAGTGTCACCCACACGATATTGCCCCACCCCCTAATATTTCCCTTTTCCTGTTTTTTTCCTTAGCACATTTACTACTTGGAATTATATGCTTGAGAGATGGTCTCCCAGCCCAACACGTGAGCTCCATTCTCCACTGACTACAGTGTATGGCCCATTGCGGTCACACGCTTAATTGGTTAAATTACCCAAAAAAAGGTATTTGAAGGAGAGGCGTGCTCAAGGGTGGGCCTTCTCTCTTTTTAATTGAGGTAAAAAGCTGGAGCATATTTTTATGCTGATGGGAATAATCCTGTAGAGAAGGCTTTGTTAATGCAGGAGTGAGGGGATAATGCAGAAGGCAGAATATGTAGATACAAATATAGGCATATTGGTAGATTTTGAGAAATGAGAAGATAAAGGAAATAGGAGCCAGGATATCATCATTAGTTCTCTGTATTTAAGACTAACCTTGGGATCTCTTCCTGCACATCGGACCACCATGGCGGAGTTGGGAAGATTAATCCTCCCCTCCCCTCCCCTTGCAGGAGATTGATCAAAGTTCTGTGTTGCATGTAATTTCATGATCAATCAACACTGCAATAAATTTTTTTTTTTTTTTTTAATGGTAAAAAACAGTAAAAACTCCAGGGTGATTTAAAAAAATAATAGTCTGCACATTTTTTAAAAGCACTGTAAACTAAGAATGACATTTTCATTAGTGCCTCTTTCTCTTTCAGGAACTATGTGAAAAACAACATTTGTTTTATGAGTCATCACCAAGAGGAATTAGTGCCAACGAGGCTTCAAAAAAGAAAACCCCAAGAGCAGCTCTTGGAGCACAAAATACTGTGTGGGAGGGGACAACGAAAGCAGCTGTCTCTGGAGACCTAATGACCTCAAACCTCCCAAATGTCCATATGGCATGAGCACATTTAGTAGGGTGTCTTTATGCCAATACATTTTTGCTACTTCCGGGTTTTCTCTTCAGTATCATGGAACTAGTTTTAAAGGGACATTCTGAATTTATAAAGACAAACTTTAATTCACCTTCAAAGGAACCTCAAAAGGTAGATGAGGTACAAGGTCCCAAGTGATCTCTTATTCTGAGCAGGCCACAGGGGTAAAAATATGATTAGTTCAATGCTTTTTCCACCTTTCTCACAGAGCACCTTTGAAAGACTGTGTCTCAGTGCTGAGTACAACCTCTGCCTTAAAATATGTATGAATAGAGGCCAGTCATAGCTATATTATTCAGACGCCTAATGGCCTGATCATGGGCTTCCAGGGTTGGCCCACTAAGACACTACTTGCGCTGGGTCTTTTATAAAAAAAAAGAACCAGGTAACACTGTGGACAATTTAATTGCACATATGTTCTAGACTAGGATAGGATCCTGGCTGAGACTTTAGTGGTGATTCTTAGTTACAGTTCAACAAGTAAAAAGACTATACAGCCTGTTTTAGGAATTATGAACTACAATTTAGTGCTAAATATCCCACTTTCATGAATTTTATGTATTATAAAAATATTAAAAGAAACAATTCTGCAGTAGTTGAGAAAAACAAGCATTTTTCCATTTCCTCTTTTCTTTTCTATGAATAGTGAGGACAATTTCAAAATCATGGGACCATATTTATGTAGAAGTACCTGCTAGTGAAACACAGAAAAGGAGTTGGGCCATGAGGCCATTTATCCAAACCTCTAAGCAATTAGGTTTGAGTTGTTCCATTCAGCTTATAAAATTCTCTCCTTGTCAGGCTTTCATGAACACTCAGTAGCAATACAGTTTCCTGCAATGCTTAGCACTCCTCAGGAATATGGCTACCTCAGGGTGCAGCACATGGCTGCAATCGCCGCGGACCCTCGGATGACTGCAGGTGTAGTAAGTGACCTTCAAACATCAGGAAGATTCCCTCACTCCGCTCTTCTGTGATGCAGCACAGAGAACACCAGGATCCACACACCAAGGGATGGCTCTCTTCCATATTTCTCCAGCTGAATTTTAAGACTTGGTGAGGCATTTTACCAAAAGAAATAGGGTATGATGACAGAAAATCCACAATAAAGAGTCTCAAACCACTTCAGTAGTAACTCATTAAATTACTAATTCTATAAGCAATAGAAGTCACTCAAAAACCATTAATTACCTAGCTTGAAAAAGAATGTAAAAACATATATGATTAACCTGAAGAGAACCTTAAGAGCCAAAACCCCTTACAAGAAATCCGTTTGAAATGCTCCTCATTGGCCCCTCACACACTGCACCAGTTGATCTAAGGGTACCTGATTGACCACATTCCCTTATAACAAAGTGGAAAGGCTATAAATTTATGTAAGCAATTGTAAAACTGTATTACTCAAGAATTAGGAGAATAAAAGTCTGGCCTTGGAGAGGTACTAATCTTAGTGAAAGTTAGCAAGGGAAGTTATAAGGACAAGACATTTGAGATCTTTCATGTTCTATCATGGTACATTTCACAGGCAAGTTAGAGCATGCATTTTTTGTTTGTTTTGGAAGAAGGGAGATTGTGTCCTGCAGAGAATCAATTTAAGAGATTTATCATGAATCTTCAATGGAATTATATGCAGAAATTAAAACAAAAATCAAGAAATGGAATCAATATGATCTTGTTTTCTTTGCCAAGTATCACAGTTTTAAAGATATTTTTAAAAAATTGTTAGACGTCTCCTTTGAAGTTCAAACACTACATATATTTTAACTATTTCTTGGCTTAGTTATTCATCATAAATGGGAAGGAAGTTGTTCATAAACCTAGTAGGTTTACTACTAGTTGTATCAACTTAGGTATCAAACATTCGCTTATATTGTTCTTATTATTCTGAGTCTGTAACTAAACAATTCTGTCTTCAAACTAATTTTTACCCAATACCCCCCCAAATCAGACCTTTTTGATTTTCAAAAAAAAAGGGGGAATACTTATAGTATGTATTTATACATTCACATTTTTTATTTATAAAAAAAATTTACAGCACTTGTAGAAAGCCAGAAGACAGCACACTCGCTCGTTTCTTCCCACCTCTTTCAGCCCAGTGAGTAATCCATGTACACTTTGCCAGATGACACTCAGTGGCCCTGAAGCCAGACCTGGCAGACTGTCCTTCCTCCTCTCTGCAAACAAAGCATTTTGATGAGCGATTGATCACCCCGTTTTTCAAGTCATTCGAACACTGAAAATGTTAAGACATCTGGGTCTGCACCTCAGGTATATAATCAGGTTTCATTTTCCCTTTCCTATATTTCATTTATTGTGAACACTGGGAAACAGGAGGCCACTTATTACTATACTTTAAACTAAGTGGATGATCTCAATTTTTAAAAACTTAGCCCAGAACCTGCAACTTTTTCATCTAATTCTATTCTCTGTATTTTGAGGTTAGCTATCCTACTGTATTTAAAAATGAAGCAAATAAATACAATTGTAAAAAAAGAGAACAATAAAAGTCTGAAAATCACAATTAGGTCTTTTATAAGAATGAAAATACAAAAATCAGTCTTTGCTCCCCACCCCACCCCACCTGCCCAACACACTTTTGAAGGAGTGAGAGGCAGAGTGAGGGGAAGCTATGGAAAAAAAAGATTTAAAAAAAGAAAAGAAATAATATGCATTGTTCAGTATAGTGCTTAAGCTAATTTTTCAAAATTTTATAATCTGGTAATGAAACTACTAAATAGGGAGATTAAAATGTTGCATTTCCCACAAAGGTTTCAAAACATTTTGGTAATTCAGGTTTTAGTGGAAGACTGTGTTGGAATATTGCCTCTATTAAGTTTCTGCCGAGAAGCTAATTCTACTCTCCGCTCAGCTTTATTTCCAGGTAAAATCACTGTTGGTTATCCTAAACTCTGAAATGCAAGTAGCACAGCCCAACAGCAGCTTGTGTGTATATGGCCATCCCAGGGCTCCTTAGGGGAGCCAGAAGACACTGTTTCACAAATGCTTATTTATTATAACTTCAAGAGTAGCAATCCCATTTTTTGTACTCTACTTAACAGTCACTCTTTAGCTCCATTAAATAAGATACAGCAAGGGGAAAGACATAGCTTGCAAAATGGCTTTCAAGTTCTAGTTGAACTATAGTATAATTATACTGTGGCACAGAGGCAGCTTGTGGGCACTTCTTAAAACAGCACAACGTTATCAACTTCTGGCAAGACTCTTAATACAGCCTTGAGTATCAACCTAAGATTAATGAGCCAAGAACCACACTCACTTTCCTACCACCACAGCTGAGTCTTTCCAGAATTACAAAGGTACATGAGGTACAACCCATCACAGCTTCTCACATCATCTTGTGGGTAAAGAGGTTTCTCTTTTTAAAATTACAATTTTCTTAACTTTAAAAAGTTATTTAACATTTTCTATCATATTAAATTAGCAACATAAAACATTATGCTTTATCTATAAAGTTCTACTCTGGTTCCCTAGAGTTTATATACATGTTTTCACTTCTAATCTGCGAGAAAAAAATTCCTATTTGATATTTGGTAACAGAGCATTAAAGAGATACTATACACATGTGTCATATACAAAATACACTTCAAAGAGAAGCCAACACACTTTAGCAAAAGTCTAAGCTTGCATAGTTTTAAAAAAAAGAATTATGAATACAATTTTTGTTAAAATAGAAAATGGGGAAGAAAAGTTATTGAATGGATGTGAAGAGAGATCTTTTCCAAACTTTTATTTGTGCACATTCAATTGAAAAAGATAACTTTTACAGGTTCTTTGGTGCCCATATTCAGCATACAAAAATGTAAAAGACTATTCACAAATAAAACACGTTAGCTCAAACAGGAAAAAAAAATTAACAACGACAACAACAAAACAATTTAAGGTAGTGCACACGGTGACAGCTCTACTTAGAGGACATGAGAATTACTGCGGAAATAAATAGAATGTCTTTTGTAAAAGCAGCAATGCCATGTCTTGTAAACTTCCTTTTATATTACAGCAAAGTTTGAAATAAAACCCAAAGGGACTGGAGCTTATACTGCAGCCGGGACTGAGTAAGAGAGTCCACTTCCTCCACTACTGTTGGTCCAGTTTCCTTCTGTTTTGAGTCCAATGTGCAGCAGGTTTTAAAAGGTGCTCAGACAGGGATTCTAACCAATGAAGTGATCAATTATAAAATTTCTTTCCTGCTTTCAAACACGAACGGGTAAATCTGTTCCACAGCAGTAGCAACAGCCTTTACATTGGGCCCTGTAACAAACACAAGGGAGGAAGGGGTGAGGAAAAGAGCACAGCCAGGGCGCGAGAAGAGCGGTTTCCCACAGTTAAAAACATGTGGTAGTTGAGAATATCAGGTTAATCTTTTAAAGATCTACACTTGCACAATCACACACTGGGTCTTAACAAGAAACAAAGGAACAACAAATATTTCTGGATAATTAAAGGATATCTGAACCACAAAAATGATTGTCTTCATTTTTCTTTAGGTCACCAGTCTGAGAAAAGAATATATGAAAAAAAACTACACACAAACTGTCATGGGTGAGAATAAAGAGCACTATAACATGCTTGTAGAGGACGCAATGACAAGTGGGACTAGACAACTCAGAGTCTTCTGGTCACTGTCATCTGGCGCTTGGTTAGATCACAAAGTGCTGGGAAACCAAAGGGCTGCTTGAAAGCACAAGGGTTAACCTCCTCACAGATTTACCACTACTTGCACCCACATGCTTATGACTAATCTGGCTACTTTGCCCTCACAGCCATCCCAATAGATAGGGAAGGAAACAGTACAAGGGGCTGAGGTGATGCTACATACGAATTAATCCACTTAATACTAGGCACAACTTTTAAATAAGCAACCTTTCATTTAAACAGCTAAACAACAAGATAGAAAAGGCCAATGAAAATTCCTTCTATAAAAGAATGAATAAAGA
This sequence comes from Tolypeutes matacus, assembly GCA_026826555.1. Lineage (NCBI taxonomy): Eukaryota > Metazoa > Chordata > Mammalia > Cingulata > Chlamyphoridae > Tolypeutes > Tolypeutes matacus. The sequence goes on along the minus strand of JAKSZT010000072.1, from coordinate 2,304,123 downwards.
CATTCGAAGATCCTGAAAACTGCTATGTTGACCCACTGAGAGCTCTTTGAAGGTCTTGACCTTGTCCTATTGGGATGCTCCGTCCTGACTCGCCCTCCCCTCACCCCTACCCAGCAGAGGGCTCTGCCCATGGAAACCACTCAGTCTGTGTTCACTGAGTCTTAACATTACTTATTAACCAGGTGAATTGTGTTCAGTTTGTTAGTGCTTTAGTTATTTACTAACTCAATAAAAGTAGATTTGGCACATGCACCAAGTTTTATTCTACACTGAGAAGGGACCTATCGATAGACTTTGGCACCTTCCAGAAACCTGGGTTCCAAAGTGTAGAGATGGACAGTTGAAAAAGAGGAGAAAACAGACTTGCCCCCACCACCCTATTTTTAAGATTCAATGGGACTTTGGCAAAAAACTTTAAAAGTCCCCAAGTAAAATGTAAAAAACCCATGGGATGGATTTAAACTAAAATTTATTTGTCGAGAATTTGTTTGTTTTTTGTTTTTTTTTATTTATTTTACCAGGAGGTCCTGGGGAGTGAACCCGGGTCCTTCCATATGGTAGATGGATACCCAACCACTTGAGCCACATCCGCTTCCCATATCTGTCAAGAACTTAAAGGTGTTAATAACTTTTATTCCCATGTAGGGATTGAAGGGAGAAGAAGCAACATTTAAAGACATTAGAGAAATTTCACTTAAATAAATTTTGCCTGTGGTTGGGCCTGACTCCCCAGCAATGCCTCTGTACAATTTATTGCCCTCATGCCCCTAAAAAATCATCCCACATGCTAATACAACCCTTTAACATTTACGCCTAGTGTTCTGAAACCATCCCTTCCAAAAGACATGAAATTCATCAAATGGGTTTCTCTTGGGTATTTCAAATGTAAGATATAAATGAAAAACATACTATGGAAATATGTACCCGAATATTCTTAATAGTTTCAAACTGAAAACTACTCAAATGCCTAGGGACATTCATACACTCACACAGGGGACACCACAGAACAATGAGAATGAACGATCTAATCATACATAGGATAACAAGGGTGAGAGAAAGAAGACACACCCAAATAGTACAGTACGTTTTACAAATAGTTTCTATTTTGGTATAGACATCTCTTATCTCATTCAATCCATAATTGACAAGTTTGGTTTCTATATCATACAATACCTGTTACTGTGATACTTCCTGTTGAAAAAATCTGTAATGTAGCTCTTAGAGATTTTATTCTATAGCACACTGCAGGATGAAGTTCAGGTTCGTAACTATACAAAAAAAAACAAGCCAAAATGTAATATAAACATTTACAGCCTAACAAGGACTTCAAATATAATTAAGTTATTTTGATTTTTCAAAGACCTACCTGGCATGAGGTCTATTGTTCTTTGTGAATTCTGGCAAACGGATTTCAAATGGCATGTTACACACTGCCAAAACATTAACAACTTTAAAATCTGTAAATATTACCTTTAGGAGAAAAGTAAAACTCAATGAGTTATTTTGAAACAGAAAGTCTGCTCATCAGGACAACCCTTAATAATTAAGTTTCAATCCTTAAAAAAAAAGACAAAACAAAAACATCTTACACATAAATTTAGCATCCTAAGTTATCAGTGACTCAGTGACTCCTTAATGCTATAATGGAATTAAAGAAAAAAGGCCCAAAAGCATAATTAAAAAAAAAAAAAGTAAAATCTGAAATATTTGCAAGATTAAAATAGGACAACTGGAGTCTTTTAAATCTTATGTTTAATTTTGTAATACTTTAGATGGGATATTTAGAACAACTGGGCTATAAAAGAGAAAACAGGAAAAAAATAAAGCAGTTCTCCTTCTCAAGAGTGAAAAAATGGAAAAGCTGTCACTTAAAAAAAAGTCAATAAATAGAATGCACATTGAGCTCCAAAGGTCAGACATTTTCTTATACACAAAAGGGTAAAATGACATTTCTGAGAGTTTAGCCAGATATTTGTTTTCTTTGTGGGGACAGTATGTTGGATAGTGACAGAATTGTGTTTTTAATTAATTGGGATCTCTTAACATTTCTAATGCTATGCTAAGAAGCGAAGCTCCAAGGTTGAAAATAAGGTTCTCTCAAACACTTAACATCTTCAGCTACTCGTACCCATATCTTAGTGTCTCGTTTCACTGTCTTTTCAAGCACTCCTGGTAAAGCCACAATTCCACATAAGCAAACTATCCTCCAACTCAGAACTTGCACAAGACAGTTGTAGGGGGTCATCAAAGTGGGCAAAGGGGCACCACTCTCAAGTGGTGAGGCTGTTCTCTTCCAGCACCAGCCCTCCCGCCCCCCAGAACTTCAGTGGCTTCCTACCACCATCTACTTCAGAGAAGAAACTCTCAACGTCCAATCACTATTTCTATCAACTTAGCCAGATCCAAAACAGCCCACCTCTTCAGGGACCATATCTCATCTTTATCTTTCATTTACTCATCATTTGCAAGTCTATACTATGTAATTTCATTCCAATTCATGCCTCTACAAAATTATATTCGATAAGGCCAACATGCCAGCAAAGGTCACTTCCCAAGCGTGAGGGCTGCCGGCCATGTGCGCCCGTCTACGGGGAGCCCCAGCTCTCCACTCTTCTTCCTGACTTATTGCTTGAGATGATAAAAAACAGGACAACTTGGGAGAAGTGAGAAAACTCACAGAGTTGGAAAGGCAGTTAACTTGTAAGGAGTGACATCTCACTCTGGGAAAAGGATTTGAGAAAGGCCAGGATTCTTTACAAATACACGGGCAAATCTGGAGACTAACTCACACTGAAGGACAGTGTGAAAAAACAGTTTCTACAGCAATTTCTTTCGTAGAGTGAATTCCAAACTTAAATTTTACAAAGATAAAGCCTTGAATGGTTGTAAATTGGGTCTTTTTGGGAACATTACCTGAAAACCTAGTTTCTGCAGACTGCGGGCTAAACGTCGGGCACCAAGTTTAGCTTCTTCTTCACTGTGGTTTTAAGGAAAGGAAAGCGTTATTAAGCACATGGAAAACAAAGTCCTACTGGGGAACAGGGCTAACTCTAGGTATGATATGTTTTCTAAGTATGGGAAAAAGTCCTTTTCATGAAAGGACATTAAAAACCTAAATGACATTTACCTTGTTGCTCCAGTGCAAATTATTTTTCCTGAGGACCAAATTGTAGCTGTAATTCTAGGTTTTCTAAGCTTCATTAATACTTTCTGCCCAAAAAAAAAAAAAGATCAGATGGCATAAAAAGTGTTAATTTCATGTAAGGTTCTGCATTTTAATGTCAAATTACTACTCACTACTCCAAGCTTATTCACGATTGAAATAAGAGTTCTCCAAATCACCCATCATACACAATACTGAACGTCAAGAACATACTAATCCAAAATTATGTTTAATTAATAATACAAGGTCTATGGCAAATCTCTCACAATAGATTTGAAATCAACACACTACAAGTACAAAAACATTTCATCTCTCATTCCACTGCTGTCACATAACTGTAATTCGCAAGGATTCTCTAACACGCGAGAACAAGATGCCTGAGCAACTTGTTCACGGCTCAGGAGCTCTGCAGTAGCTGTCACCTCCACCTGGAAAAGTCCTCCCTCAATATTCTCACTCCATTCAGGTCTCTCACCAAATGCTACCTGCACAGACAGGCCTTCCCTCACCATTCCATCCAAAACACCTACTCCTCATAATCTCCAGCTCCTTCTCTTGCTTTATCCTGTTTCACGGTAACCATCACCACTTCACGCTTCATCTTACAGTTGAGAAGCCTATTATAAACTCAGATGTGACTTGCAAATCTCCAGCACAGTAGAAATGTTGGAGCTGGAGATATCATTCAGAGTCCTTAGATAGGAAAGGCATTTAAAGTGATTGGTTTGAATGAAATCACCTACAGAGTGAGTATAAATAGGTCAAGGATCAAGGCCCCAGGTAATGTGTCAATTTAAATTTCACTACAACTTTTCATTTACGGAAAAATTTATTATATGTCCATTATATATAAGAGAGAGCTAAAATATTTCCTAAGTAATGTAAGAGATAAATGAATCACGTTTCTCCTTAAAACTTTTGTTACATTTTGAGGTCCCTCTCTCTGTTATATATTGAGACACTAGAAAGCTATAAAATGTGGGGAGGCTCAAAAAGTACCAAAGATGATATTGGAATTTAAACTGAAATACAGCATAAAATTTCAAACACAAGTTACTGAGAAACACTAGAATTAATTTATTCCACATTTAATTGTCTTTCACTACCAGCTTGTCCACAACTTAGATTTTTCAGTTAACCTCCCTAGGAAAAACAATTAGTCTTCCATCTGGCAGGCTAAAGTACCAAAGCAGCATTAGATGCTTCCCTCTCAACATGTTTTAGCCAGACATATTTATTCATTTCTTAAATGATGATGGTATTTTTGGTGAACTTGAAAATCTTTATCTGTGGGTCACTGAAAATTTTAATTGAATTTAATTCATCTTTAGTTTCTAGTATTAAGAACTAATGATAATTTACTTAGGAATAGTGGTAACTTTCACAAGAGCCTTCATATATTCTTAAATATTTAATTTTAATAAATGTATAAACTGTATGTTATCATATGTCACCATTCTTTGGTTTATAAAAGCCAAGTAAATTTCCATTTTCATTTATAATATTAATTTCAAAACACTAAGCATGTTATCAATTTTTATTTTAAATATTACAGGTTTAAAAAAAACTAAAATTTAAAATGTCCAGATATGAGCCAAATTATTTTCAGCAGTTTGTTACTATAGAGAACCAACTATTTCAGCTAACTAAAGAGAAATATGACAATACACTACAAAAATTACAATACATATTTGGGGCATCATGCAGATATAACTCTATTTGAATAAGGAAACATGAAAGTAAAAAATGTTCCATTCTTCAGTTAAAAGATATTGGGAGAACAACAAAATGTCCATGTAACCCATGAGTTCGGTGCTAAGACTCAGAGACAGGGAGCTCTGAAGCTATCACCTCCATGGGAGAAGGGGCTAGTCCCACAGGCTCGCCACTGCATGCAGTACCACTATACTAGTGTGAGGTCAGGTCCTCATGAACTATCTGTGGGAGTAAGTATGTTGTACTATCACTCATAGCACCATAAAATTAGGCTCTGTTGTACTCATATCAAAATTCAGATACTTACTCCAACATCACGCTTATAAATTACATTTGCTCCCTCCAAAGCAATCTTCCTTAAGTTCAAATGGCATCTTGTTCTAAAAACACAGACTACATTTGTAATCAGAATGTCCAATGCAACATCACTGTCTGCATCCATTGGGGTAGTTTAAAAACTCAGCGTCCCACCACGAAGATCACATCCTAAGAACAGAACCAAACAAAGCAATTAGACTCCAATGTTCTGTTAATTTATTTTTCACAAATAATCTTGAAAGTTAAAATGCAAGAAATGATTATTATTTATTTTTCAATGGTCACCCAAATCAAATTATGCTGCTTCTCCTGCCATTCTTATTTTTTAAGATAACATGCCATGGGGTATCCTTCGAAATCTGGACCTAACTATGGTTCTTTCAATATGCCTAGCACCTTCCAGACTCATCTCGGGCTCACAGTCTGGACCTCAGCCCGAATTGCCCTTGTGATCGCAATGTCAACTGTGAATGGTGTTTTAGCCCACTTCACGTTGCTGGGACTACCAAAAGGATGAGTTATTTCTCTCTACTTCAGACAGAGTAATTGTCTTCAGTTTATAGAAGCAGAAATATTAATGAAAACATTTATTAATAGGCTTTTCTAATTTATTAATCATTCATTCATTACTCACTTACTTAACACCTTCTATACTCTAAGGTAAGGGTACTGGAGGGGAAAAAAATGAACAAGGCAAAGTATCTTGTCCTCAAGGAGCTCACAAACCAGTGTGAGAGTTGGGGGAGACCAGATCTCGTAAAACATATATTTTGCAAAACTCCTATGATAAGAACATTTCTGTAAATAAACAAACAAAAAACAAACCCTAGTGTTCCCAAGTAAATGACCCATATGCAGCTAAAAAATTCTCTTTGTGTATTAGTCAGGGTTCTCCAGAGAAAGACAGCCAATAGAAGATATCTCTATGTCTATCTAGCTGTGTAAATATTATGAGATTTATTATAGGAATTGGTTCAAGCCACAATGGAGGTGGGCAAGTTGCAAGGGCAGGATGCAAAAGTTTGGGAACTGCAATGATGGTTTTAATGAATTTCCCAGAAGAAGCTGGCTAGCTGAATTAGAGAGAGAGATTCTTCCTTTTTTTTTTTTTTTTTTTTTTTTAAAGATTTTATTTATTTATTCATTTATCCCCCCCTTGCTGCTTGTGTTCGCTGGGTCAGCTAACCACACCGTGCGGGCGGGCTTGCCTTCACCAGGAGGCCCCGGGAACTGAACCCGGGGCCTCCCATATGGTAAACGGGAGCCCTACTGATTGAGCCACAGCCGCTTCCCAGAAATTCCTCCTTCTGACTGCTGATATCATCAGTTTTCCCCTTTAAGGCCTTCAACTGATTGGATGAGACTCCACTCACTGCTGAAGGCAATCTCCTTAGATGACTGTAGATGTAATCAGCCACAGATGCAATCGACTGACTAATGATTTAAAACCAAGGAATATCTTCACAGTAACAACCAGGACAGAACTAGACCAAACAACTGGATACCACAACCTAGCCAAGTTGGCATTCGAACTTAACCATCACAGCCTAGGTTTCCACATCTTAAAAAATAATAATTCAGCTTACCTACTCCACAAAAAGAAATTCAGAAAATAGTAATGACCCTATTCTAATTATCTTTAAGGTTTCTTGCAGCCACATATTTGAAAAACTACTATTCTTTAAAAGGATGAAAATTATATGACTAAAACAATGAAAATGTCAAGGGTCCAAATAAAGAAATCCACTCTTATTTTTCTGGCTTTTAGTCTCTGAGAACACAATGACAAGTCAGACCAAGCCTTCTACGACCTCTCTAGGACCATACAGCATTCAGTTCTGTGGATCAGTTGTACCCCATCCTCAGTATATTTTCTCACTCTTATAGTCCCACATTCCCTTAAAACTGCTTATCTTATTGTTTTACTGTGTATATGTCTGAGCCACCTCAAATCATGATTTTGTACAAGGGGCGGGGCAGGGTGGCAGTGGGCCTGCTGGACAGGTATATATAGGTAGGTAGATTAGAGAGCAGAGGTGGTTATCAGCACTGACGTTATGTGGAACGCTCAAGGTCTCATGCCACTTATACTGGCTATAAGAATTTGGGCAAGTTATGGAATCTATCTGTGCCTCAGTTTTCTCATCAGTAACAAGGAGTAGATAGTACCTATCCCAGAGTGGTGTTGGAGGGTTACATAAAATGTATGAGAAGTACTTAGCACATATGTCTGAGAAATAACGACACAATAAAAAGTCAGTGATTATCGGGAAAATAAGTTGGAATCAACAGGCAGAGGAGATATTTCCTAGCATCATTTGTAATGATGATATTACTGACATTAAGCCATTTGGACACCGCCAGGTTTCCCATTTTTTCCTATAAAAACTGGAAAACTACCATGAGGCTTCTTGTTGCTTACCCCAACATCCTATCCACTCTTCCTTCATAATCAACAGAACCCAGATGGGCACAATGTGGCAGGGAAAATATACTATACTTTTGGGCCTCTGTGACAATACATGTGGTATGTTCCAGCTGATGAAATGTAAAATGAAATAACTATGTGTCTTCTCGAAAGTCTGCGTAGAGAAAACAAACCAAGCCAGTAAGCCTTTCTGTTCTTCTTCGTTCTTGTTGCCTGGAGTTTAGACGTAAGAGCTGGAGTTCAAGTAGCCATTTCAGATCATGAGGCTATGAGATAAGGACTACAGAATAGCAAGATAGTCGTCTGGGACCCTGGTACTGTGAATCTGCTTATCATCTGTGCACTTCTTTAACTCTGGACTTCAAGACTGTGAGAGAAAAATTACATTCTATCTTGTTTTTAAGCTCCCCTTACGTTGGATTTTTGTTATACGCAGTCAAATCTAATCCTAATTGATACACATCCCTTGAAAATACACTTCCAAAACCAGTTAAGGAGAAACTACAATATGGAAAAACTATGCCAAATTTACTGCTTCACAACAGAATTTTTACACTATGCAGGCTAAAACAACGACTTAGATTTACTACTTTGTCTTCCTACACTATTATATTTCCTGATGGGAGTACACAAAGACAATATATAGAGTAAAACAAGTCAAGAGAGAAGGGGTAAAGCAAATCTTTGTGAATGCAAAGAAGTCTGGAAGTTAGTTCAAGACTGATGACTGTTTCTCTGCCTCAGCAACTTAAATTCTGAAAATAAAGTTATGAGAAAAGGTCATTATAAGTTTGTTCATATTTGAAACCATTTTCTGGCAAGTAGCCTCAGAAAATGCCAATGCTTTAAGTTTTTCAATCAAGTGGACAATATAAAAAAGTTAGTTCTTTAAAAAAGGGGGGGGGGAGCATCCTACACGAACAACCCCACAATTTTGAAGCAGTATGAAAAAAATGCAAATCAGTTTATCTTATAAAGCAAGATAGTAGTGCTGGGTATTTTAAAAATTCACTTTTTAAAACATACTATATCCCTTTTAAATAGGATAACTAAGAATGGCAATCCAGGGTAATATCTTAGACAAATTTGATTTCTGCACAGCATTTGAAGGATTATCACGTTCCTTTTACTTTTAAGTGTAGCTAAATAATTGGCCAATGAGTAAAAAATGACTGCCTGAGTGAACTTTATTCACAGTCTTAAAGATGAATTGATTAAAAGTTCAAAAGGTATTTGTCTGAAAATATACACACATAACTTTGTTTATAAAAACAAAAGAAACCTGCTATAAAATGGTGGAAACTAATTTCCACTAAGGAAGAAATATTCCAAATTGTTTACAACTACCATCGTGCCCATAGTTAAATATCTGGATTATCTATTTCTCTACTAAATTCTCAGCTTCATGAGGTCAAAGACTATGTCTTAAAGGTCTATATATTCCCATGGTTCAGTACCATCTTTGGCACACAGTAGTGTTCAATTATTATCTGGTGAATGACTGCTACAAAATCTAACATGTCAACACCCCCCACCCTCAGTCTATATTAAATTTCTCATTTACCTAGAATTCCAAACTACTTCTTTTAGTAATAGGTATAGAAAAAAATTTTGTTAGCAAGCCTGAAACTTCCTTACAAAGCACCTATTTTCATATGACTGTAAAAAAGCTAACAGTCTTTTCTTTTCTACAAGCCCCTTAACACAATATCCATGAAAATGCCAATGTAGGATATTTTATTATATCTCATATTGGTTTATGCTTAAGATAACTGTTTGTTTTACTGGTTTGTATAGCTCCAAAGGGAATGTGTTTAAGCAATTCCACAAAAAATAAAGTATTTGAAAGTGTTATTTAAACTCACAAAGCTGTTAAACCTGCTAATCATAGCAGTGCAGTATGAAATATTTAAGATACACAAAAGGGCAAAAAGAAGAATACAATGAACCATGATGAACCCACCACCCAGCTTAAAAAATAAAAATCACAATATAATTGATGCCTCTCCATTCCCTTCTTCCCAAATGACATCATCTCTCCCCTCCACAGCAAACTTCTATCCTGAATTTAGTGTCCTATCCCCCTCAGGCATTTTCAAATTTATTTTATTTATATATTTTATATCCTTAAACCCAATTATGTCACAATTTTTAAAAATACATAGATTTGTTCTGATAATATACCATTTAGGATTTACACGTCTATGTTCATAAGCACAGTGAGCCTTTAATTTTTCTTTCTTGCACTGTCCTTATCTGGTTTGGGCATCATGGTTAGATATACTAGAAGCATTAGGCGAGTTAGGGAAGTTTCTTTCTTTCTTTTTTATTCTCTGAAAGAGAGTTCAGAAGACCTTAACTGAAAATTACCTGGACCTTCTTCTTAATTGTTTGTGTGGTAGATTTTAAGATTTATTCAATTGCTTTATGAATTATAAGACAATTGATGTCTTCTATTTCTTAAGTCAGTTTTGGTAAATTAAATTTTTCTAGGAAATTTTTTATTTCTTCTAAATGTTTTAATTTACTGGCATATGATTCCTCATGGTTTTCTTATAATCTTAAAATTTCTGTTGTAACTATGTATACTTACCCCTTTTTCATCCTAGTATCACTTATCTCTGCTTCCTTTTTTCTTTGTCAATCTTTGTCAGAATATATTTTTCTGTTTTGTTAAGCCTCTTCAAAGAACAAACGATTGGAGTTGATCCTCTTATTAATTTCTTGCTTTGTGCTCATTATTTCCTTCCTTTTAAAGATTTATTTTTTGGTTCTTTTTCTAATGTCTTATATTGGGAAGTATTTAAGTCAAAAACTTAAATGTGTCAGTTCTGAACTTTTCTTCTTTTCTTGTATGAACATTCAAGATAATTATATACCAGTGCTTTAGGTAAAACTCAAGTTGGATATATAACATTTCCATTATGTTTTTTCTTAGACTAATTAATTTAGAGTTTATTAATTATTTATTTAGAAGTTCTTTACCTTTAGAAATATATGGTTCTGAGTTATTTATTATTGTTTCTGAATATATATTCATTATTAGTAACTGAAGAAATGCTAACTTAAAAGAATGAGATACGATTTATAGGCAAATAAACAGTGCTGGTGAAGATGTAAGTATATTAGCATTTTCTTGTAAATTTGGTACAAAATCTTTCTACAGGATAAACTGGCAGTATGTATTCAAATTTAAAATGTGCATGTTTATGGACGAGCAGTCAACAGGAAGAATGTGTCTTGAGAAATAACTGAACAAGTGAACAAAAAAGAAACAAGATTATACATTACAATTCTGTTAGTAGCAGACAGTCTAGGTATTCATCTACAAGGCTGGTTAAATAAAATATAGCCCACCTACATAGCATGCCTTCACCCTGCCCCCAATAATGTTAGCAATTATTTTATTCAGATAATTGATTTTTATTTTTTATTTTTTCTGTCTTTTGAAAAGTCTAGATTGTTTTTTAAAGAAATACATATCAGGTTTACTCTAAGAAAAAGTTATTTCTGTTTTGGTTTAAATTTTTGTGTGTTTTTGTGAGGTACCAGGATGGGGGATTGAACCCTGGATCTTGTATATGGGAAGCCGGTGCTCAACCACTGAGCCACATTGACTCCCCTGGGTTGGTTATTTCATTTGTTTGCTTGTTTATTTTTTTGTTTCTAGGAGGTACCGGAAACCGAACCCGGGACCTCCCATGTGGGAAGCAGGCTCTCAATCACTTGAACCACACTGTTCCCGATTTAAATTTAAATATCAGTAATCTACCCCACTGTCCAAGGCCTAACGTTAGGACAAAGCTTGATCAGGTGTTTTGTTCTGTTTTTCGTCTAAGTGCCTAGCATGAGTTTAGTTTGTCACACATTTCTTTCTAATAAAAAGCAAAGTTCAAAACTGCAGCTGTCCTACTCTACAGGAAATGTCATATTTCTAGATTTCTATTAAAATGCATCCTAAGAGCTGAGCAATGGCTTTATGGACAAAAACACATCATCTTTATTTTGGGTCCCTTGACTTAAAGGTCTTCAGCAACCACAAAACGGCCGCCTTAAATCAGGAGTAGGAAAACACTGCCACCTCCTGACTTTTAAGACAAACTGCACCAAAGACTACTACATTTTTAATTTTCTATACCAGAAAGCTATTTAACCTGAAAGGCCACACTACACACTGCCATAAAAACAAGAGCAAAAGATAACCCTAAAACCTAAATAAAAGTCACCTAAAGGTGAGAAGACAGAAAAGTAGAATCTAGCTACTTTAAATATATTCAAGTTGGAACTGAGGATGCTGGGGGAGTGGCCTTGAAGGTCTAACCACAAAATTACCAGCCATAATGTGACAAATGGCAAAGACAGGAGAAGACTGGAGAGAGACCAATTTGCAAACACAACATGAACCCACGTGGTTTCCTAGAGATCCTTCTTTTCTAAAAGAAAGACATGCCAACCAGACTTCATGTGCTTTATAAAGCTCCTAAAATAGCAGATCAGGAAATAGACATTTTGTGTCCTGATTCCAACATGTTATTTGACAGTCTCTCAACACACACCTGTGACCAAAATGGAGAAGAGTAAACATTCAGTTTTTGGAAAGAGAGTGCCCTTTCTCATCTGTTTGATAGGACAGCACTGACCTTACAAAAGAGGACTCTGACCTAGAGTTTACATTTAATTATGTGACACTGGTAAGTTTCTTAACCGCTCTCTAATGTCTTAACTTTCTCCTTGGTAAATTGGTAATAATATCACCTGTACCTCCCAGGTTCTTCTAAGGATTAAATATCATTATCTATGTCAAGTACACAGCATACGGCATGTGTTTGCTAAATGGCAGCTATCAATGCTTAATCACTGGTAGCTGAATATGGAATTATTTAATGAATTGATGCAAAACTTGAGAAAGGTCATATTAATAGATGGAAAAAAACAAGATCATTATAGGTTAGGCAGGGGTCAGCAAAATACATCCAGCGGGATGGCTCCCTGTTTTTGTAAAAACAAAAGCAAAAAACAAAAAGTATGACTGGAACACAGCCTTGTCATACATTTACATAAGGACTGGGCAGCATTGACGAGTGGAAGTAAAAAAGACCTTACGACCTACAAGCCTAAAATATTTACTATCTGGGCAAGACCCATGAGGCAATATCAATAAAATAAAATTTAACACTGATAAATGTAAAGACACATTCTTACTAAAATGCAAAAAACATGTATATAATATGGTCCTTGACTGGTCTCTGGTTTGAACAAGCAAGCTCTAAGAGGTATTTGAGGGAAATTTGCGTATGCAACTTCGTAATAGTTGTTACTAAGGAATTACTGTTAATTTTGTTACATGATATAATAGAGTGCTTATTTAGACAAATATGCTTATTTTTTGGAAATGCATACCAAAATATTCAGAGGGATGCCATGCCCACAATTTATTTTTTTTAAGATTTATTTATTTTTCTTTATTTATCCCCCCCTCCCCCAGATGGTTCTCTCCTCTGTCTGCTCCTTGTTTGCTCACCATCTCCAGGAGGCACCAGGAACCAAACCCAGAACCTTCCACATGAGAGGGGAGTACCCAATGGCCTGAGCCACGTTCGCTCCCCATGGGCTGCAGTGTCTGCTTGCTTGTGGTGTCTGCTCGTTATGGAGGGGGCAGAGGTGCCAGCTCATCTTTTAGGAGGTGACCAGGACCCAATTCCAGGACCTCCCGTGTGGTAGGCAGGTGCCCAACTGGTGGAGCCACATCTGCTTCCCCACAATTTATTTTAAAATACAACTATATCTTTCATTATCTGAACTTAATAACAAATAGATATGGATAAAGTTTCATGATGAATCCTTTGATATCTTTGATATCTGAAATCTCACTACAGGAACCAAAGAAATTTGCACAATTTGTTTTAAGGTTTAATTATCATTTTAGGACCAAAAAATGTCATATTACTGCTTCATCTTGTAACAATTGTTAAATCTAGGTGATAGGTTTCTGGGTGTTGGTTACACTACTCTCCCTACTTTTCTGTCTGAAAATATGCATAATAATTTTTTAAAGCTGTTTAAGAAAAAGACTTCACAAGAGGTCACACAGAGACAACAGGGGTTTTTTAACTATATTACCTAAAAACAAAACAAACCAAAAAACCCTACAAACCTAGGTTGAATAGGTGTGTCCAGATCAAAGGAAGTCATTGTCTTTTTAGAAACATCTAGAAAATGCTGAATTTATCATACAAAGAGAATACAGATATACAGATAGCCACAGATAAGTAGGATGGCAAGAGGGAGAGAAAGGGCCGTGAGAAAAGTCACAGGACATTTAGCCCAAGAAAGGAAAGGTAGTAATTGTTCTCAAATACCTGAATCAAAAGGAAATTGATAAACTAATTAAAGGCACAGGGAAGCAGATCTCATGAAGTCACACATCACACAAGACAAATAACTACATTGCAAAGCAGTGGGCTCAAGAGAGATGTGTGGAAAAGAAAGAGTAGCTAGGTAACTAACCAGTGATTAAGGATGTTATAAAATAAGTCTTCTCTTAGGTGGGAGATGAGACTAGAAATCTGAGGATTCTAACATCTGAGATGAAGACATACTATAGGCAAATTGAGGAATTATATATGGAATTTCTATCTTAATTTTACAAGTATCATATTGGTTTAGTTAAATTAGCATCCTAATTCTGAAGCTCCCTCTTTCTCTTCAACAAGCATCTGTGTTCAAGGGGCAGTTAAGAGAAGTAGATGCACTAGGGGCAACAGCACAGACAGATGATAAACTGCAGAGGCTTCAGACTTGTTTGGCAGCAGGGGTTGGGGGACATTCAATCTCCATCACGAGGCCATTTCTGTAATTATATTTTAGGAGCCAGTCTTTGGGGCTGGCATTTTCTATATTAGCCACATGAAGAAATTTTATTAATGAGCTAGGCCCCCCCCCAAAAAAAAACCATATTTCCCAAAGGAAAGGATTATATAGTAAACACCAATAGAGAATACATTTAACAAATGCTTAGATAAAAGCGAAAGCATTTGATGTACAAAGCCATCATTACATGAAATTAAACAATAAAGTACAAGATCTTTGCTACATATAGCACACCTGCTATCTGTGAGACTCGATCTGAAAACCAATTCTGAAGAGTGGCATGCATAGAATTCCTGTGGATAAACTGCATTAAAATGAATTGCTATCATTTTTAGTCTATATAAAAAAGATACTTAATTTCTGTAAAAACCAGAATCTTTGTAATAGCAACAACTCTGAGAGTTGACAGCAACTAAAAAGAAAGAAGAAAAATTAAAAAGCTAGTAAAAAGAAGTACATTTTATGCTTCCAGTGGATAAAAATATTTGTAATTATGCTTAAAATATAGCAGGGGAAGATTTAAATGATGCTGATTTTCTGAATGAATGTTTAAGGAAAGATAAGCTCTATGATTTATAATATTATGAAAAAGTTTTGTATGGAAAAAAAAATGAATATTTTCCCATGTAAGAATAAACTAATACCCATTCCATTTATATATATATATATATATTAAATGTTTTATTAGAGAAGTTGTAGGTTTACCAAAAATCCTGCATGAAATACCCCCTTATTATAAACACCTTGCATTAATGTGGTACATTTGTTACAAGTGATGAAAGAACATTTATATAATTGTATTTATAACTCCATGGTTTACATTAGGCCCATGCCTTACTTTAAATTGTAGTCTACTTAAAGAGTTTGACTCTTTCAACACATACGAAAAGTATCTTCAAAGTAAGAAACTTGGGTGTTAAGATAGTAGACCTGGATTGTAACTGAGGTTACAACAGGGTAGATCCAAACTGCTCCTACCCTCATTTCTAAAATGCCAACAATACTGATTTGAGAGATTAATGAATACTTCACACATAACATGTTCCACACCAAAGCAGTGTTAGTCAGTGGTAACATTAGGATTCATTTGAACTGAAGTACTATTGTGGATAACAAGGGGGGAGAAAAGTGTTTTTATGCTGAATACCACTTCAAATTGGGGGAGTGAAACTCAAAGAGGGAAATCTGGTATATTGTCTTCCTTATTCTGTAAAAGTAAGTTCATTTGGGATGTGGAGTGGGTGTAGCATGTGGCTGAGCATGTGCTCTGCATGTACGGGATACCGGGCTCAATCCCAGTACCTCCTAAAAAAATTCATTTCAGCTTGATTTCTTAATATTGCATATAAAGACCTTAATATATGTGTGTGTGTTTTAAACAACATGTCTTTTTCTGGAAGAAAAAAAGTCATCCATAATCCTACCATAGTGATAATCCCTGCTAGGATTTTGGTTGACATTTGGCTAGGCTGTTTTCTTTTTTCCTATGCTCATATAAGCACGTGTTTTTAGGTTGCAAAACCTTTATATTTATCTGCACATATTAAAAAAAGACACGAATCATATGCATATGCTATCTTTTCTAGTCAACAAAGGATTTTATAAAAATCTTTGCCAACCTAAAATATAAAAAATAGTAGTATTGAATTGAATACTAATGAGGGTGAACTTTTCAAATATTACTAATCATTTGTATTTCTTATGTTAACTGTCTCATATCCTTTGTCCATTTTCCTTCTGAGATGTCTTACTTATTTGTAAAAGCTCTTATATAGAAAGACTTTTCACCTTTTGCCAGCTTATGCTATTCTTTATGCTGGAAGTGCACTATCCCCACTCCACCATGTGGCTTACTCCTCTTGTTCTATAGCTCAGCATCACCTGTAGGCACAACTCTATAATGATGTCCTGGAAACCTAAGTGTTAGGTTTGGTTAGATTTTAAAAATCTATCACCAGGGGAAGGAGATGTGGCTCGAGCAAATGAGTTCCCGCCTACCATATGGTAAGTCCCTGGTTTGGTTCCTGGTGCCTCCTAAAGAAGACTGAATATGGGGATGAGGAGAAGGGAGATGGATAATGACCCACATTTTGCAGCCTGAAATACTCTTTACTGAGACATTAAACACTGGAGGGCGAGGCAGAGGAGGAGAGGAAGAGGGAAGTGGAAGATGGGCAAGTTGAACTGAAGCTGACCCGTGAGCCATTCAAGAGGAGATAAAGTGTAAAGTCTTGCACAGGTCTAAGTCTAGCTTGGAGATGAAAACTTGGAAACCCTAATAGAGAAGGCAATAAAGACTAGCACGGAGGAAATAAGAAATCTAAGGAACTCAGAAATCTGATCCCCAACACCAAGCCAGGGTGTTCCTATTCTCAGATACATTACCAAGCTACTTGGCATAACTCTATCATAGCATCCCCCCCCACCCCCCATGCTAGTGATATTTCCTATTTATATTTGTCCGCTTGGTAGACCATAGGCTCCTCAAAGGCATGATCAAATAGTACATATTTTTATACCCCTCCCTTGGCAGAGTTCCCAAAGCACCGTAAACATTCAGTTAAATGTCTGTGGAGCTTATCTGTTAGCCTGAAAACAGATAATTAAAAAAACAATTATACCCACACGCACACTTTTTAAGCTAAAGTATAGGAGCCAGACTCTGGAGCAGATTGCTTGAGTTAAATCCAGACTCTACTACTATCCAGCTATGTGGTGGCCCTGGGTAAGTTACTTAACACCTTTATGCCTCGACATCTTCATCTGTGAAACAGGCAGATAACAGTACCCACCACATAGTGATGTGAATATTAAGTGAAAACTCATGTAAAGCACTCGGCAGAGTACTTGCTGCATGGTACGCATGCAAGTTTAAGCTATTCTCATTGTTACTATTTTCTCCTTTCTTCATCTTCCACAGATAAACATTCAAAAATGGAAAGGATTCTCTTCAAGCTTTGGAACACAAAAACAGATCATGTGCCTTCAAGTCTAAAAGCAAGGGGTATCGCTTCTCGGCCTTTTGGCTAAGATCAAGTGTAGTAAAAGCAAGGGGTAAATATAAAGAAAACAATTTTACTGGATCTGGTAAATGAAATTAGCATTAAAAGACTAATTTTGAGAGTGAATTAAAAAAAAAAAAAAGACCTAACAATAAGGAAACCACTTCACCCCAAAACAAAGTTTTCCTTGTTGTTGTACATCATATGTTTTTTTTAGAGGGCTGGGGCCGGATGCAAGAGGGGCATAGGAAGAGGCAGGGAGAAAGAATCAAGCCTGCTACATATTACAAAACAATACCCAGGTTTACTGAGCTAGGTAGCTACAAAAACAGGATAATTAAGAATGCCCCAGGTTTGGATATTCCGTTGCAACAAGAGTTTCTCATGTTCATTTCATTTACATTGTAAGGCAGCACTTTTTTTGAGGTTTTATATGTGTGCCTATCTTCCCATATTACACAGCACCGTTTCAAAAATCTTTGGGAAGTTTCACTTCTTTACAGAGAGACTTGGTAATTGTCCTAAGTTAGCCATCCTATTGACTATGATTTGTGAGGTCCATTTAGCCATTAAGCTGATGCTAACAAAATAGCGTAATTTTTAAAGTTTAATATTTTCACATGCAAGTTCATATGTTAATTCACTATGTAGCTAAGAGACCAAATAAACTCTCTTTCTGCTTCTGGTCAGTCAGGGCTTGCATGCGTAAAGGCCACTCTGTGCTCTGACTGATTTTATCAAGGGTTCAAATCTGAACTGTGGACAGCTAAATAAAAGAAAGCACTGCAATATGCAAACACAACAGGTGGGATGTCCTATATGACAGTCTCCTCTCACCTGTTTTTACAGGTTTCTCCTTTACCTGAAATGTCTGCTCTAGTGTAGACAAGTAGACACGAAGCCATTTTAAGAAAAGGAAGGTAAGATGAATGAAATTAAGCTACTTGGAAAACTGTTTGTGTATACATATATATGTACATGGTTTATACTTTTCTGGTTATAGAATAGTAAAAAGCGTCAGAAATGCAACATACTTAAAGCAAATAGGATTAGAGAAAAAATATTCTTTCCATGCAATCTTCCTCATTATGTAATATTATTTTACTAAGAACTGGCCTGATCTTTAACTGATAGAAGGCTGTGTTACTCAAAAAGAGATAACTATGGAACACTTGACTAGAGATCAGAAGAATGACATCGCATTTTTTAAAACTAAGAACCAAGACCTGTGAGAAAGGCTAAAGAACACTGGCTTAAAACTAAACACCATTAAGTAACTTGATGACAACATACAAGTAAAGGAAAAGTTCCTACAAAGAACGTGGCAAGGGTGACAGAGAAGGTTTCTGACTGGAACATAGATTCTTAACTATTAAGAAAAAGACATAAAACAAAGGAAATAAAATAAAAACTCTGTACAAGCCCCCCCCACACCCCCCCAAAAGATATTGCTTTAACTGATTCGGGGGGCTAAGGAAAGGGCTCTAATGATGGTATTTTTTAAAAATCTCCAAGGTATTCTTAATGGGCAGTCAACTGAGAACCCTTGGGTTGAAACATCACAATAGGTCTTCAAAACAATGCAATTTCCTTTTCAGGAGATCCTTAAAATAGGCTACAATGTCATAACAGGACTGTTTATCATGGAGCGCATCTAGATTTCCACACTGCTGACCATGCCTTTTTGGCCTAACTCGAATTCATGCGTTTAATAGCCACACTCTGCCTTCTGCCTTTTCACGGTCCTGAAGCTTAGGAATGAGCAAATGATCGGTTGGCTGCTGAATCCAATGGCTTAGGGCATAACGCACAGGGAACCCTGCTTCTCAAAATTTTTCCTCACCACCCCTCATCCCTGGCTCCTGGGCATCACTCCCAGACTTCTCTGCTCCTTAAAGCAGAAGTTCAATTTAATTTGAAGCCCACGACAGTGTCTGAAAAGTTCAACAGTAAGTTCCAGTGGTCTTTTGTGTATACACAAATTTATATGCGAACCTGAGGAAATCATTGTTTTCTTCATATTTCCAAAGGGGCTTAGGATCCCTGAAAGGCCGTAAATCACTGCCTTCAATCCTCTTGTTAAAAGCTTTCCAGGCTTCAACTGCCATCCATAAATCTATGGTTCCTATACCAATGCTGACCTATCAGAGGTCTGAATCCATGTTCCTAAATGTCTGCTAGGCATAGTCACTAAAGTAAGCCAACACATCCAAATAGAACTCACTAATCCTCTCAGAAACACTTGATTCCTAATTTTGGTTTATGTCACCCAATACGCACTCACCTGAATCCAAAATTTCAGAATTACCTTTCACCTCTCCTTTTCTCCCTACACCCAGTTAACTTCTACTCAAAACTCTGTGCTGGACCAGTATTTTTATTTTAGGCTCTCTCGCCCCTCGTCATCACAGCTACAGCCTCCTGAAGGAATTCTCTACTTGCAGTCTCCACACCATACTCCATCTACCAAACAGCTACCAGACCTAGCTTCCTAATTGTGCCACACCCTGCCTAAAGAAGCATCTCTTGGCTCTCTTGGCTCAACAAAAGGGAATCTAACCTGCTTGTCTTGGAAGGCAGTGTGTTCTACAACGTCTCCATCCTTCCTTTTATAGCCTCATCTCCCACTTCCAACACACCTGAACACTCTCCATTTCTTACCGTTACTCTTACAATGGGAGACGCTGCCGTGCCTTTATGCCTGCCCAGAATGCCCTTTCCCACTCCTTTAACATTCAATAGGCAGCTGATGTGAGCCAGGCTCTGGGGCTAGACACTGGGAATACGGCTCAGAACAAGATGGTCATGTGAAGAAGCCTATGATAGTTATATTCCAGTGGAAGAAACAGACAACAAATAAGCAAGCAATTAACTTAGCGAATGTGATCTCTGCGATATAGGGAATAAACAAGATGGCACGAGAGAGACTTTAGGAGGAATGGTCCAGGAAGGTCTATCCATTTCCTCAAGGATGAGAAATGATCCTTAAAATGCGCTCTTGAAGGATACTAGGGAGCCAGTCGTATGTATGACAAACTGGAGAAGAGCACCCTAGGGGAGGGCACAGCAACGCTACGGTCCCCCTGTATTCTGTCCCCAAGTCTGCAGGCTCCATGTCCCGTGAAGAGAACTATTTGACTCAAATGTGTATCTTTAGAGCTTGGCTTGGTAGTTGGCCCTTTGTCCGAAACACAACGAACAGTTGTTGAAGTAAATGAATGCTTTAAGGACAATTGAGAGAAAGAATTGTGGGCTTGGGCGAAAGTGGAAAGAGTAGACATATTTCACTATAACAATAAGAATCTTAATACCCCACAGCCTCTCCCTAAAGTCTTACTCGACTTTCCGATATGTTTCTCTCAGTGTTCTTGCACCTAAAAAATTTTCATTGGTTCTAGTTCAGCCCCCCAAATTCTAAAGAGAAACTGTGTTCCAGAGCCTTTTACAAATACAGCTGTATAATATAGGCATACCTTGGAAATATTGCGGGTACAGCTCCAGACCACCGCAATAAAGCAAATATCGCAATAGTCATGCGAATTTTTCGGTTTCTCAGTGCCTGTAAAAGTCATGTCTACACTACACTGTAGTTTATTAAGGATGCAATGGCATTATGTCTAAACGAACAATGTACATACACCTTAATTAAAATGTGACACAGAGACACAAAGGAAGTACATGCTGTTGGAAAAATGGCACCAACAGATCTGCTCAATGCAAGGGTTGCCACAAACCTTCAATTTGTAAAGAACACAATTACCTATGAAGTGCAACAAAGTGAGACACAATAAAATGAGGTATGCCTGTACATTTCTGATGTAAAGAATTATTTTCATGAAAACAGATATACCAGCCCTCTGTACTTTTGATGTCTGTTTCCTCCCCGCCCCCCAAGAGTTACTTTATCCCCAAGGGTCCTAACTCATGCACATGCTAAGGCTCTCCCATAACAGCTGGTCACCACAGAATGGCTACCCTGCCAGCCAGCCTCAGGATAACACTCATCCAATTAAAGAGTTTGACGATACAGCCGTATTTCTCTATCCCACAAAATAAGACTAAGCACATGACACAAGACAAATTACATGAAGAATATGGCTTCAGACACTTGAAATGATTCCAATTTAACAAGCTATAAACAAAAAACCTAGAAAGAGTACATCAAGAGGCATGTGCTCTGAAGGCACACTCAAATTAAAGAATTACTCCAGTAGTTTTGCACTATGCACTGAAAGCAGAGTTTCAAAATTACTGGCCAGTGAAAGGTCTTCTCTGCTATCTTGTCTTTAAGATTTAGACTAGCAATACTGCCGAGGAGATGACAGAAAAAGTATTTAGATAGCCATTTATCAGTTGTGAGGCACTGGGCCATATCATACCTCTCACCTTAACATTCTCCATGTAAAATAAAAAAAACAGAGAGAGAGAGAGACATAGAGAACTGAGTTAAGAAGGCCAGTGTGCCTTCTGAGATTAGCATACCCAAGCTTATGTTGCAGGAGATCTGCTGAACTGGTGACTGTGCCTTCAACACAAATGTGCCCCCGCGCCCATCCGCATCTGCAACCAGCAAAGATCCTGGAGTATGGCCAATTCATGCGCAGTGAGGGGGATGTTCATTCTACCTGCACACATGTATCTGCAGAGACCCAAGAAGCTACTGTAGCTATAAGCAGGTCAGAAAAAGGCTGTGGGGCTCAACAAAAGTATCTGGCCAATCAAAAAGAATGGGGTGGCTCTTGTTCCACAAAAGCTTCAGGTTCACCGTGAGACTTAGGTGCGTGCAGTTTAGACAACGAAAGGCTCTATAGATTCTGAACACAGTCATAAATCAAATCAAATGCCAATCTCTGGGTTACACATTGGCTTTGTTATCTTCATTATCTTAAGGCTGGCAACATCTGTCCCTGAAAAAGAGTGTGGCAGAACCAACATAGGGAAACATTAACAATGTGTCAGACAGATCTTTGTCTTGAAACAGGCAAGTTTTAATCTGGACAACAGTACTAGCACCTGGGAGATCTGTTTGCCTAAAAGTCTCCTAACACAGTCCTCAGGGCATCTAAAATCCCATGAAATACCGTGATCATTTCCTCTCTCCTCTCAATATGTCTTAGGTCCAGAATCCATGCTGGTTTTAATATTAATAATTTTACAGCAACACCAACACTATCCTGACCAACCTAGTCACATAACTAAATCAACAATATCAACTAGAGTTCACTTTCTTTAAACAAGAAAACCAAAGTCTCACCTCCAAATACAATTGTATTTGCCAATCTCCTTAGTGTGTGGATTTATAAAAACCAACTAAAACAAAACAAAACAAAACCAGGTCAACACAGAAGATGGAATTATAAAACTTTTACCCCTGTATATTTAAAGCAAAGCTTACTTTTAATAATATATTTTTTCCAAATTTCTATCATGTTTTATAAAAATGTATTTCAACTAAAAATCAAGATCTGGATATTAGCCAAAATAGGCAAGATCAGTATGCCATTCATTTTGTTGAAGCAGAAACATTTTTTAGCCAGCAGTTTCAAATGCCTACACAACTAAACTAAAACATTTGGGCTTAACCTGAAAAAAATTAGCAATGTCAATAGCAGCCGAAACAAAGTTATAATTATCAAATTATTTTCCAGATTAGGTAGCCTCAGTATTGGTTTGCAGTCCTAACTCGAGCCAATACGGTTTGCTTTTGTCACGTTACTACCTCTTTGGGAAATTTCAAAAGGGTGATGGTTTTATAACTATTTCAGGTCTTTCCAGGTCATGTAGATAAATTTGATTTTTGCGTGATGACACATCCAATCTTTTACTCAGAAGAGAAATGCAGTGCGCGTGTTTGTACAGTTGTGAAACAACAATGATTCTACCAGTATGTCATCAGGGGAAAGGAATCAGAGGTATCAGAAATTTTACTCCTTGGTCTTATTTTGTGAGTAAAGGGTCATAAAATCTGGAATTTGGTTTAAAAGCTGGTTTTGTGCTGGGAACTACTTTTTGAAAGTTTCAGCAACATCTACAATTACAAGAAAGCTACTATTTAGTACATTTATCATGACAGAAAACTCAAGTTAAAACGCTTGACACTGACATGAACAAGTTTCAAATTTACCACCAATTAGGGTTCTACAAGTAAAAACGAGTGTCTTCTAAAGCAGGACTAATTCTGCTAAGTGAAACCACTGGGGTCTTTCCCTCGTATTCAGAAGGCCACGGAGCCACAGAAGCAGGCAAGCCCCCGGGGGCTGGCATCAAAGTGGCTGCAAGGCCGCCGGGACCATGCTCAGCTGACTTGCCCTCACCAAGAAACTGAGATGTCGCTTTTCACTTCATCCATCTGCCATCAGTGATAACCAGATGCCTGTGTGACAATTCAAAATTGAAAGTACACTTCCTCCCAACACCTTACGGGTGAGATGAGTCTTCCAATAGTAGTGATCCCAAGGAAGGAATTTCAGGGCTTCAGGGGAAGGCCTCCAAAAGAAAAGCTGCCTAAGCTACCCAATACCACCACTACCGGCACCACTAAGGCTTATTCAGCTCTTAACTATGCTGTGCTCTGTTCTGAAACTTACTTCTCACGGCAACCGTATGATCCCACCCTGCAGACGAGAAACCGGGGCTCAGGGCAGGGAAGTCACCTGCCCAAGGCTGTGCAGCTAACCAGCAGCAGGGCTCCCAGGCCGGCCCAGACAGCCTGTGTGGGCCGCACACCCTTAAACGCTACACACAACTACCTCGAACCCAAACGTCAGCAAAATGTAACTGATTCTGATCAAAATTTCATTCTGTCTCACAATGAAAATACCTGAAATTTCTCTGGAGGAGGAGAACAACTGATTCCTTGCAAACATTTAATTAATGGAAACAAACCATGTCTTCTTTTAAGACACTCTAATTCCTCACTCGCCACAGGCCAATGTCTCGAGGGATGTCTTTTGTGCTGAGCACAATTCAGTACTAAAGTCCTCAGCAGGTCCTGAGAAAACTGTCCTTAACACACCACATGCTTTTTCTGTATTGTTTCTTGATGGATGAATACGACACTGTAAAAGTAGCCAACTGCCAATCTTTTGTGCTGCATTTTTTTTGGTGAAATCTTAAGTAGCTTCATTACCCACTGCCACATGAAGGCAGATTTGAACTGACCCAAAATTCCTTAGGGGTTTTTTAAACTTTTAATGGGATCCCTAACAGCATGAATCCAGTTCAAAACCACCTAGTAAAACCAAATTCTGAATTTTAACATAGTATCAGACGAGTAAAATTGCTGAAACGACCCGATTCCTTTCCACTAATGGTATACGTTACTGAATCTTGGTTTTCACAACTACACACAAACATTCCACGGCTCTTCTATATAAAAAGTCTATTGTTTTTCATATCATAATGCAAAAATCAAATCTGTCTACATGGCCTGGAAAGACCTGAGCTATTTAGAAAATGATCACCCTTTTGAAATTTCCCATAGTAGTCAAGTGACAAGTGTAAACACTGTATCACCTCGTTATGATTTTGATTGTTCCAAATTGTTTTTAAAAAGCCCAAATCACATTTGAGGAATTTTTGCTGTTATAACTTACATCCGTACAGCCAGGATAAAAAGTTGTAAATTTTAAGAATCAAGAACTAGATTTTAAAAAAGGGTCCCCTCACTCCACTAGCTAAGCCCCTCTTTATGGGGTCTCCCAAAGTGAAATAAATAATAATAAAAGAATTTTAAATTAAATGTGTATGTGTGCAGTCTCTGTGTATCTCCTTCTATTCACACTTTAACCTTCAACACACACACACACACCCGCAAGGATATAAAATATGACAGCAACTCCTAGTTCTGGTCCTCAGGAACTTCTAATTTATCAGGCATGATGAAATATATACATCAATAACTACACTCCCAGGCAGTAGGTGAGAAAAGGATTTAACATTCCAACTTGTGTCTGCCATGTTGTTAGACATCTGCAAGTGCAAAAGAGCACTTGAAGAGAGACACCTGTCATCAAGCTTTGTGTACTTGACTTGGCATCAGGCATAAAAGAGGTGCAACAAATTCGGATAAATTTCAGGAAATCTTTATGACTGCAAATGTCACAATACAGCTCTGTTTTAAAAACACTGTAGGCTTTGAGGCCAGAGACATTGTGAAAACATTCTACTGTAAAGTCCTCTAAATCAATTTAAACCTTATTTTTCAAAATCATAATAATTTCATCACATGGTCCATGATGCAACACAAGGAAATCAAGCACCAATTTATCACTGGTCTCCCTCACCTGCAAACAGCACAGAAACACTCAACTAGATTGTTCAGTAGTTCTGACAGTTGAAATCATATGCCATATCCATAAAAAAATAACACTCTCCAAGAATATTCAGCTGTATGCTTCATTCGTTTTCATTCTACTTTACAGCAAATTCTGCACATCCCATATACATATACCTCCACGAAAATTGTGATGTGACAATCTTCCACTTAAAATTTGTGGAAATCACTTAAAATAATTCCCTCAAATTTTTCAAAATGCACCATCAGTCAAACATTCAGCTTCAAGATGACCAGAAAAAAACTTAGGTTAAAAAAATTTTTTTTGAATAAGAATTATAAAAATCTAAGGCACACAGCAGGCTTTAAAACACTTTTACTTTCAAAAAAGTGACTACCTACAATTACAACATTAACACTAGTATTAACTTGGACAGAATAGAAGTATTCTGAAATGTTCAGATAGTTTTGCACGCATCATTTCCATACAATCGCCTGGTTCTCAGCATAAGGCTCCCACACCTGTAGTGCTGCACAACCAACAGTTATTCAAAACACTGACATGTCTATGTTTTCCTTAAGAGAAGCCAAGTTTTCCAAGAGAGGTGGGGGACAACCAGAAGTTGCCGCTGACATGATTGCTTCTATGATTTATCAATGTTACTTTCATCTTTAATCTTGAATTTTATATAGAGAGCTTTTTTCCCACTGTACACGTCTACTCCAACTTTCCAGATAAAGGAGAGAAACACAGAAGGAAAAGGATATACACCAAAGGCACATGTGGGAAATCCCAGAGGAAGCAGAAATAATATAAATGGCATAAAAAAAATAAGAGCTTGGGAGTACTGGAGCAGAGGACAGAGAGAGCAGAAATTGAATTATTAATAAAGGTGGAAGCTAGGGTTTGACCTACACTCAAATGTGGAAGGGAAAGAGGCAAAAACAAATAAGGTCTAGGTGAAGTGAGTCACCTAGGTGAAGTGAGCTGATGGCAGCTCTGAGATAGAGGGAATTCCTTAAGTCTCATGTGCACTATGAAAATTCTGGTGGCCTCAAATATAGGCAACTACCCCACCCCACCCCCCATCCTTGGGCATGCCCTTTCCAGAAGAACAGCTGTATGAAAAGATTAAGCAACAGCCCTTGATTCATTAAAAGTGACAAACATTAGTTTTTCCTTTCTTACAGTCTTAGAAATGGGGTTGTAATTTACCCAATGCTCACATTTCCCACCCATTAAGGGAAACTGCCCACCTCTGCGCAGAAATAAGATTCCTTTTACAAAAGAAATTGGACCTCAACTTGAGATTGAAAATGCCCAAGTAAGTTAAAAACCTTGCATTCTAAGCTTCAATATGTGTTCATCAATTCTAACAATTGTACCACACTAATCAAAGATGCTGTTAATGAGGGAAGTGTGGGAGGGGGAGGAGATATATTTTTGATGTAACATTTATGTAATCTAAAGCTTCTTTAAAAATAAAAAATTTTAAAACCTGTATTTGGGCTAGCCATCACTTGAGGAGTGGGTCAGTCCATGAAGAATGTTTACTGGCAGCTCATTACACTTTCTGATACTGATTTTGAAGACAGTGGGGGCTGTGGATGTTTTCCTTAAGAGAAGCCAAGTTTGCCAAGAGAGGTGGGGGACAACAGAAGTTGCCGCTGGCATGATTGCTTCTATGATTTATCAATTTTACTTTCATCTTTAATCTTGAATTTTATATAGAGAGCTTTGTTCCCATGGAACACAAAAATGGTATTACAGCAGAATGAATATGTGACCTTTTCAGTATGCCACAGGCAAACCTCATTTGCTGACCTAGAATGGTTTTGGAATGTAAAAAAATAAAAAATAAAAAGCTAAGTAGTTTTATGTAAGGCTTAAAGAGACAGCACACACTGATGAGTATTTAACTGGTCATATCAAACGATGAATAATTCTTTAAGCCAGTTATCGATAAAAATCCCTTTGAGATTTGACTGACCTGTCATTTTCTCAAACTTTCAAATAAAGACTGCAGATTATGCCAGGATGGCTGATCATTCTCCTTAGATTTCTCTTTTTTAATTTCCCCAGGGAATCTATCATTGCTTCTTCATCCAAAAATCACACCAAGCTTGTTTCCTTTTCTTGAGCCACGAATTTAAGGCACTGTTTTTATCCCTAAATACACAAACCCATGCTAAGCTGTTGCCAGTGAAGCTTTGGAACGGCAGGTGACAGATGCGGTTGGAGAGCTCACAGATGTAGATATGCTGCAGTTTGAGTCGTATCGCAATAAGCGCGCTGAAAGAGCCTGCGGATGCACATCCCCTGGGAAGCAGGAATTCTTAAAGACCTTCATTTCCTATTGGATTCACTTTTAGGGCTATTCTTAAGCGCTTATTCCTCCTCTCATCTCTGCCTAGCCCTATCCATAGTTCATTTTAACTTCCTCAGTTCCAGATCCTCCGTCATTAAACCTGATTTTGGTTAATAATAAAAGAAAGGAGGCAGTTGGCATTGTCAGAAGCAGGAACCGACGAAGCTGCTGTTTGGGAGCCTTCCCGCCCTGGTAGGGAGGCCGCTGGAAGTTTTCTGGTAATCTACGGAGCCCCAGCATCTTTGCACGTTCCCTCTTCCCCAGGGTGAGGGTTCGCAGGGACACGGGGCATCTCCCTTGCCCTGTCTTTTCCCAGCTGCGGCTAACGTGGAACATAAAGTCCCTCTTTTCTTACCCTACCCCCGGCTCGCGAACGCTCCGGGCAGTGACGCCCCACCCCCACCCCGTTATCCCTAATGGGACACCCCGAAACCGCCGCATCCGCCTGAGGACCCGACCTTCCCTCGGCCCGGGCTAGCACACGCCGCCCCCGCCCGGGGTCGCCCCCGCCCGGGGTCGCCGCCTGGGTTACCGTGGGAAGAGGGGGCGGCAGCAGAGGACACGGCGGCAGCGCTGCTGCCGGTGGCGACGGACGCGAAGGATCAGCTGGAGGACAAGGATGATGATGAGGCGGGCGCGCTCCCCAGTCTCCATGGAACTCCCGCCCCGGCCCGTTGCTAGGAGCCCCCGGGGCTCGAGCTCAGTCTTTCCCGCTTTGTTGTTCCGGGTCCGGGGCAGCAGCCGCTTCCCCGCGACAATAAATAGAGGCAGCGCGGGGGAGCACAGAGACAGCGCGCGGCGGCTAGAGCGCCGACAGACAGGAAGCGCCTCGGCTCCTCGCTAGCAATCCACTTCCGGCTCTCAGTGCCCCGTCGCCCCTCCTCCCCCCACGCCCTTCCTGCTTCCAGGTCCGCAAGGCGGGCGTCTTGCCACGAGCGTGGCGGGCGGAGGGCCCGGGGGCTCTGGGGCTGGGCCCTCTAAGACCCGGCGCTGTAGGGCCGGGCCAGCGCCTTTGCTTCAGAACCGGTTAAAAAGCTTTCGGAAACACTCTATCCCTTGCACATTTTTAGTTGATATGTAAACATGTGTATGTAATTTCTGGCGTGGTGTATGTCATAAATGGATTTTAATTTTTGGGGGGGTCAAATCCTGGCAACTTTCTCAATAGGTCATTCAATGTATAGAAAAGCTCCGCCATTTAACACAACGGGCCAAGCTAGTCCTTAACAGTGAAATGAGACTTATTTTCTGTCTGAAAAATGAAGTCTTATTTCATTTTTTCCCCCAGCTAAAACAAATGCGTTAATTTGCGGTATTGCGATAGACTTCTCATTAAGGAATTCTAAACCTACTCGCACGCGAGAAGGGAGAGAGCTGGCTCGAGGGACTGGCTGGTAACATGATGGGGAAGATGGATTGGGATCGCGTGTGGATGGACAGATAGATGGCTAACGCAGCTCTCCCCAGCTCCCACGACTCTCCTTCCAGCATTTGGCTTCCCTCTTGAGCCTAGAGGCACTTCAGAGGCTTTTGGGCTCAGTAGCCCGATCGGGGAGGGTAAGCAGACGGGAAGGGAGAGGTGGGAGAAGTTGCAGGTGTAGACCAGAGGTGGGAGGTGGCAGGCGGGAGGGGAGAGGTGGGAGGAGAGGTGGCAGGTGGGAGGGGAGAGGTGGGAAGTGGCAGGTGGGAGGGGAGAGGTGGGAAGTGGCAGGTGAGGGGGCAATGCAGGCCAGACGCGGGCGGTGGGCAGAGGCCGGGGTGGGAGGGCGCTCACGTGGAAGTCGGGCGTCTGGGTACCGAAGCCCTTCCGCGACTCTGCGCCCATGTCGCCCTGGAATGACCCGGGGACCGCGAGAGGCGCACCCTCGCCAGTTTGAACCGCCGCGCCGGGGGCCGAGCGCGCCTCCGGGCCCCTCGGGGCGTCCTGCGAGGCCCTGCCCGCGGGAGCGACAGTCGTGTAACGGCCCCGGGAGCCCCGCGCAGCGCGGGACCCCGGGCTCTCCGTCCCAGGCTGGCGCGGGCGAGCCCCACTCCATTCGTAAGCCTCTGGCCGGGGTGAGGCCAGTGCGCAGCCCCGATTTCGTTATTACAAGGCCACGAGGTGGGCTCCTGGCCTCTGATTGGTGTGAATCGAGGATGAAAAATGATAACGCCACTGTCCTTTTGGAAAAAAAGTGACCATGTGCTGAATTCTGGGGCATTTGAGTGGAGGCAAACATTTAGGTATTTATTTATGAGCTCTCCAAAGATGCCTCTTGATCTTTCGCTTCTCATTCTGAGCGTTTAGAAAAATATCCAAGTGCTTAAAAGCTCCGTAGAGTGGTGGGATTTCCATTTTGTTTCTGTTTCTATACTAACATTGCTGGAATAATAGTAAATAATTACAGGTTGTTTTAGGTGAAATGAAGAAAACGAACAAGAGGCTGGGTTAGATATGTCTATGTGGCTAGTGGGAAGCGCACTTTTAGGAGGTAACACTTGGGTGGAAGGAATGCAGTGTCCCAGGCATTAGGAACAGGAGGTGCTAAGAGCTTGCTGTTAGCCTGGCTGGGGCCTCTTGAGCTGAGCAAAAGGAAGGATGATATAATATGAAGTTGGAGAAAAATTAAGGCCTTGAACCCGCAGCTGCGTTGTAGGCCATAGAAGGAGTTTGAATTTTCTTCCAAATGCTACGCTGGAAAATGACATGGTCTGATTTACCAAGGAAGTGGCAGGGGAAAGTCTTTATTCCAGGGACTACTGTCACTGCTGAAAAACCAACCTTACAGTATCAGTAACTAATTCTAAGGTTCTCATGTGGCATCCTTCCTCAAGGGGATCCACAAACTGTCTGGTGTCAATCGTGTTAATTAATTTAGACTCCCTTTTGTCATGGATTGTTCAACGATTTGCCTTATACAATAGTCCCTCATTCTGGAATTGGATTTGATTTTGCTGCCAGGACCACTCTCCATGGACTTATTGAATGCTTACAAACTGTCACAGTATCCCATGCAACATTCCTCCGACCAAAGAATTCACTTTGCAGTGAAAGAAGTCAGACAATGCGATAAAACCCATGGGCCTCACTGGCCTTATAATGTGCCCCATTATGCAGGTGCCAGCTGGGAGACAGCACATTGTATGGTTAGAATATGCAGCCTGTGGTGGTGAATACAGAAATTGATAGCTGGGAATGGGGAATTGCAATTGTCAGATTCTAAAATGGAGAACTGGCTTAGTCAAGACGAGGTGGGGACAGTGACAAGCCATCTAACCCAGGCTAGGAAAATATCCAGCTTTGTGGGTTAGTCCAGTGCTATTGAAATCTGTGGTGATCAGCAATGAAATAAGTACAGAAGTTGAAACGAGCATTTTGAAACTTAAAATTTGACATTGCTGTGACATCCAAGCATGCTGCTTCATATTTTATGAAAACATTTGTCTGTGATGGGTTGGTAATTAGAAAACAAGGGAAGGGAGAAGAGGGGAGGGGAGGGGAGGGGAGGGGAGAGAAAAGAAAAAATTTGACTGATCCTTCACGAGACAGGTTGAGAGGCACTTAAAACTTTGATATTGCTATTTGGTATGCCCAGTAAGGCTCTAGCTTAGGGAAAATGGTGTTTTTGTTGTTGTTGTTATTTGTTTGTTTTTTAAATCAGGCAACTGGAATATTTGG
Source organism: Tolypeutes matacus (assembly GCA_026826555.1). Classification (NCBI taxonomy): domain Eukaryota; kingdom Metazoa; phylum Chordata; class Mammalia; order Cingulata; family Chlamyphoridae; genus Tolypeutes; species Tolypeutes matacus. Next base: position 2,272,324 of record JAKSZT010000072.1, on the reverse strand, counting down.
GCTACTTCTTAGCTCCCTCAGGTAGTACTATGAGGGAGATAGACTATAGTTCAGCATGGCCTTTTTGAAAGAGATGGGTAGGAGTGGTGTTATAATTATGTAGCTTTATTAGAAGGGAGCCTGTCAGTGGCTAGTTATCCTAGACTGAACAGAGTCAGATAATATCTCCTCTGCCAATTGAAATAGCTAAATTTTCTGCCCCACATAAAGTTAATGCATTAACTAGGAATTCAGAGATCCAGGGGAACAGGGAATCAGGGATGCCTCATTTCCCAGAACTCTTCCCAAACATCTTCTGCTAAGTTACCTTTCCAATTGAGAAAGACATAACTGGCATTATGCCAGTTGTGTGGTGTACAATTTAAGGAATGGAGTCTGAGGAACCTGACTTCATAATGCCAGCCTGTTCCCTCCCACTTCCCTCAGACAGATTCTATGGCAACCATGATCTAGGGAAATGGATGGAGTTACAAGGCCTGTTTACAAGAGATAGAAACTGGGAGGGCAGTGAGCGTATCAAAGCTCCTGACTCAATCAGATTTCTGACAGCATGTTAATGGATTCCCCCAAATGACAATGACTGGCAGCCAAATAAAGTTTTAAGGTATTGCCAGAAAGTCCTCAGCTTGGCCAATCTCAAAGGCAATGTCCCAGGCCCCATAGCTGTAGGAAAATGAATTATGTGGCCAGGGTGGTCCCAAACAGAGGATTTCTTTTGTCTTATTTTGCCAGGGCTGCTATGACAAATACCACCTAATAGGCTGACTTAAACAACAAGAATTCATTGTCTTGCATTTTGGAGGCTTGAAGTACAAAGTGAAGGTCTTGCCAGGCCAGGTTTCCTCCCAGAGTCTATAGCATTCTGGGGCTGCCTTGCTGCAATCACTGGGGTTCCTTGGCTTGCACCTCTGCCTCTGTCACATAGCTCCTCCTTCTGGCTCCTCCTTCTCCTGCTCAGTCATCTGTGTCTCTGCCTAGATTTCCTCTCTTTATAAAGACTTGAGCCCTGTGTTAATCCATAGGGCCACCTGATTCAATTTGGCCTTATCTAAATAGGATCTTCAAAGATCCTATTCACAAATGAATCCACACCCTGTCTCACCTTAGCACATTCAAAGACACTGTTTACAAATTGATTCACACCCACAGGAGTATGGATTAGGATTTGAACATGTCTTTTGTGGGGGACATGATGTAATCCCCAATACCTTACCACTCCCTCTGGAAGGCAAGGTCTTGGAGGACAATGGAGCAGAGAAATCTTAGTATTTGACTGGATGACCAATGATCTCAATTCTCTGCTGGACAAGTGGAGTCCTTTTTGCCTTCAGTAGGATACAGTTTGCTCACAATCATTGTATGTTGCTTCTCATCTTTGCCTTTTCTCATTAGTTTTTGCTATCCCATTTTCCCCTCCTTTATTGTATATTGGTGCATTGGGGGTAAATTCAGTATTTAACATTTAGCAACACTGGGACCTGATCCAGAATAACAAGCTCAAATATCCTGAATTTGAAGCTGGATTCAGTGACTGGATGTTACATGTGTTTTCTTCTCCTATAGTGAGGGAGTAAATACATTTGCAATTGCATATGGGATAGTTACTTTATGTTAAGAGGAACTGTAAATATCGGGGAAACTGTGTGTGTGTTCATGTCCTGAGCAGCCAAAGGATCTAGTGTAGGGCTTGTTGGTTTTGTCAATCCAGCACTCCTCTCTTCTTTGGAGAATAATGTCCCTTTCCCCTTATTTGGGTAACAACTTCTCTCTCCCCCCTACTACCAGTCCAAAAATGTGGGTCCAAATGGAAGCTGCAATAGCCAAAGCAACTGGTAGAAAGGCAGGTTTCACCTAAGTTGGGCCAACCATACACATGTATCTAATTGATTTATTGCTTTTACGTTCCAGGTTCATTCTTTATTCCTGCTCTGTGAAAATGGATCTGAACTCTTTAAATATTCTTCTTTTTCTAGTTGTCACTAGAAAAGTTGAGTTTTGTCAGTAAAGGATGAAAAGATGAAAGAGCTTGCAGTAGGAAAGAATTTTGCTTCCTGGATACAGTATACTCCCTTGATAGGCTCTTGCAGCCCTGATGACTTCTCTTGTGTACAGCTTCTGCAGTGCATGTAGCTTCCCCAGCCCCACTCAGAGGATACTGTGAAAGAAAATCCTCTCAGTGAGCATAATTTGAGCAGCATATTTGGTTGTCTACCATGTCTGGAATGAGAGCTGGCCAGAAGTAAATATCTACATTGATTCATGGGTGGTTGCTAAGGGTTTGTCTAGGTGGTCAAGAATGGGATTGGAAGATTTGTGACAAGGAAATCTGGGAAAGAGGTCTTTGGACATACTTCTCTGAATGGAAGGTATTTGTGACCTGTGTGAATGCCCACTAAAGGTATCCACTTCAGAGGAGACTCTTAATAATCAGGTAAACAAAATGGCGCACTGTGGATATCAGTCTGTTTCCTTCCCCAGCCATTCTTGTGCCTACCCAATGGACCCATGAAAAAAGTGGCCATGTGGTAGGGATAGAGACTACACATGGGCTCAACAAACACCTTCCCTTACAAAGGCTCACCTGGCTGATGCTACTGCTGAGTACCTAACTAGCAGCAGAGACCAAACTTAAGTCCCTGATGTAGTACTATTCCAGGGTGATGAGCCAACAACCTAGTGGCTGGTTGATGACATTGAACCTCTTCCATGATGGAGGGAGCAAAGATTTATCCTCACTGGAATAAACACATATTCTGGATATGGATTTGCCTTCACTGCCTGTGGCAGTTTGATGTAATTATGAATTCCAAAAATATAATTGAATCATGCTTGTAAACTGATCTGTTAATCTGGGCATGATTAGGTTAGGATTAGGGCGTTGAGCCCCACCCCTTGGTGGGTGGGGAATTGAATATAAAAGGCAAGGCAAAGGACAGTTGAAGCAGTCTTTTGAGAAGCAGTTTTGATGTTGGAAAGAAGGCCCCAGGAGAAGAGAAGCAAGCTGTTCGCCTGATAGTCTACATCTGACCTTGTGGAGGAAACAGGAGCAAAACCCGGAGAGAAACGCAGCCCGGGGAAGAGAGGAACCCAAGAAGCCTGAACCCTGGCAAACACCAGCAGCTGTCTTGCTCTTACACGTGGCAATGGACTGTGGTGAGAGAAGAAATTTAACGCTTTATGGCCTGGTATCTGTGGACTTCTACCCCAAATAAATACCCTTTATAAAGACCAACCCATTTTTGGTATTTCACATTAGCACCCCTTTGGCTGACTAATACACTGCCCACAATGTTTTTGCCAGCAAATGCTATCTGTGAACTCACAAAATGCCTTATATACCACCAGGACATTCCACACCACATTCCATCTGATCACTGACCTCATTTCATAGCAAAGGAAGTGCAGCAATGGGGCCAGGCCTGTGGAATTAACTGGTCTTATCACATAAACCACAACCTGGAAGCAACTGACTTAAAGGAGAACTGACTCACTGAAGTCTCAGTTATGGTCCTAGTTAGGAGACAACACCCTGGAATGATGGGATTCCGTTTTATAGGTTATTCTGAATTATAGTACACTCTTAGCCAGAATACATTTGAATCAAGATATGGAAGTGGGAGTGACTCTTCTCACAATTTCACATAATAACTCAGTCTCAGAATTTTTCCTTCCTTGCCTGACAGCTTTGCTGCTGGTTTGGAGATTTTAGTCCCCAGGGAGAGAATGCTTCCATCAGGGGACACAACAATGTTTCCACTAAATTGGAAGATAAGACTACCACCTGGCCACTTTGGGCTTCTTATGCAACTGAGCCAAGAATCAGAAACAGGGAGTAGTCAACTGGCTGGAGTGGTTGATCCTGTTTACTAAGAGGAAATCGGCTTGCTTCTATACAACGTAGGCAAAGAGAATGATCTAGAACTCAGAGGGTTCTCTGGGGTTCCTCTTAGTAATCCATGTCTGATATTAAGGCCAGTAGAAAGCTATAGTAACCAAAAATAAAAGGCAGGATTTAGGACTCAGGGCCTCTGAAGATAAAGGCTTGGGTTACTTCACCAAGTAGAAAATCCCAACCAACCAAGGTTCTGGCTGAGGGTGGGGGGAAATAAAGAATAGGTACTGAAAGAAGGAAGCCAGAGGAATCATTATATCCTAGTGAACACTTACAGAAACAAAGATTGTAGTGTTTTTGCATATTTCCTATTAGTTTGTTATATGTGTTTATTTGTATTTAGTCACCATTTTCTTCTCCCTCCTTCCCACTTTTATTTTATATTCAAGTTGTTGGAAGTTAACCTTACAATTTAGTCTTTTAGGTAACAGAATATTTCTGTGACTAAATTTGAGGATTAATTAATTAATATAGCCAGTGATGAATGCAATGGTTTTAGGATTCGTGTGTCCTCACTCCGGGGGAAGGGTGAGGTGCAAACTTCATGGACCTTGCTAGGTGGAAATACAGTGATGTTTTGCTGTGGAAGAATGCAGATGGAAGCTGAGTAGCCAGGCTGTCCCCGTGGTTTATGCCTCCTGTAGCACACGAGCTTCCCCGGTGCCCATTTCCTACAGCCCTCTCCCCTGCCCCTGCCAGCCCCTCACCCTCAGGTGGTTTTGTAGCAAAGTGACTCCAGTGAGAAACTCCCCTGTGATCTGCTTCCCTGAGCACCTAGAGGAGAGCTTTCCAGCCAATTCTGTCTGTGAACCATCAAGGCAAATCCTCTGTCCTCGAGCCAGCTACAGGCAAACCCTTTCCAAGAGGTCTGGATGTCAGGCTCCTGGAGGGGAGAAGGCTCTCCCAGTGGCTACTCCTTATGTGTGCTACTCCTCTATTCTTCAGAGTTCTCTTTACTTCCTACTAACTAAATGCTCGAGACCCCACTCCCCTGTTACAGTCCTTATGTTATACTGTCTCTGTCCAAATTACTCTGTGGTTCATCTGTCCTGACAGGGCTCAGACGGATGTGTTACCCCACTTCCTGGCGCTGTGATTGACTGGGAAGAAGACCAGTGACCAAGCCCAGCCAAAGAATGCCCTGCCTGAGGATTTACTGAGGTGGAACTGGGGAAAAGAACAATTTCTTTTTCTGGTGGTGAAACTGGGAAGATGTGAACTGAGAGCTATAAGCTGACGTATCCTCCTCTGTAAGGAAGAGAATGACCCTCCTGAGAGAGGACAAAACTGGCATGGAGAGAGAAGCAGAGACAAAAGTTGGGGAGAAAAAGAGAAGCACATGTAAAACTGCTTGGATGGAAAACTCAATAGCATAAAGACATCAGTTCACTTCAAATTATCTGTAAGTTTAACATTATCCCAATCCACAGCCAGAGTTAATTTTTATGGAATTAATCAGAGTCTAAATTTCATCTGGAAAAGAAAATGCAGGCACATATCATAGAAAATTTTGCAAAAGAACAGTAATACTGCCAGATATAAAAACGCTAAAAAGCAATAGTAAATCATGTAGTTCTTTATGACATTTGTCATATATATGGATTTAAAAGCTCCTCAGCTCTGTTAGATTTTATCATTAAATCTGTATCCAGCTAGTTGATTTATAGATAATTATGCAACTTCATTTCTATACAAATGATACATGAATTCATTTTCTGTGTATGAGTTCAGATAACACATACACACATAGTCACACACACACACATACACACACGGTAAAGTCTCCTTTAGTTCCCTCCTCCCCCCACCCCACTTCCCTCCTCAGACATAGCACTTTAATGTGACATCTAATTTGCATTGTTTTGTTTGTTTTTATTACTCCTGGTATTCAAGGAAATCTCTGCAGTACCAGTAGCTCAATACAAGCTTAAAGAAGAGAAAACCCAGGAACTAAATCCCAGAGTTAACAATTTAAAATATTAAAATGTACAATGTGCAACACAAAATTATAAGACAAAAAAAAAAAAGAGGAAATGATGGCCCATCCAAAGGAACAACATAAAAATCCAGAAACCACCAAATAAAGAAGACTAGACTTTGGACATAGCAGAAAAAGGATTAAAAAAAAAAAAAAATCCTTAACATACTCAAGGAGATGAAGGAAAACACAGAGAAATAACTAAAGGATATCAGGAAAACAATGAATGAACAATATGAGAATCTCAATGAAGAGATAGAAATTTTTCAAGGAAACAAAAAAAGAAAAATACTGGAGTTGAGGACTACAATAACTGAAATAAAAATTTCCATAGGTTACAAGAGCAGGTTAGAGTTGGCAGAAGAAAGAATCAGTGATCCTAAAGACAAGACAATTGAAATGATTCAGGCTAAGGAGCAGAAAGAAAAAAAGAATTTAAAAAGTGAGCAGAGCCTAAGAGACTTGTGGGACACCATCAAATGTATCAATATGCACATTATGGTAGTCCCAGAAGGGAAAGAAAGAGAGAAAGGGGAAGAAGGAATATTCAAAGAAATAATGGCAGAAAACTTTCCAAATTTAATGAAAGACATGGATATGCATATTTAAGAAACCCAACATGTGCCAAACAGTATAAACCTTAAGAGAACCATGCTTAGGGAAACATAATAGTCACACTTCGAAATACAAAGTTAAGAAGAGACTTCTGAAAGCTGCAAGAGAAAAGCAACTTGTTATGTACAAGGGAGTCCCAATAACACTAAGTACTAATTTCTCATCAGAAATCATGGAGGCAACAAGGAAGTAGGATAAAATATTTAGAGTACTGAAAGAAAACAATTCCAACCATGAATCTTATATGTGGCAAGGCAGCCTTTCAAAAATGAGGGAGAAATTAAGACATTCTCAGATAGACAAAACCAAGGGATTTTGTCACCACTAGACCTGGTCTACAAGCAAGATTAAAGGGAGTCCTTTAGACTGAAAGGAAAGGAAACTAGACAATGTAGCAAAGTGGCATAAAGAAATAAATATGTTGGTAAAGGTAGCCATATGGGTAATTATAAATGCCAGTATTAATATAATGTTTTTTTGTTTTTTTTTTTTTTTGGTATGTAACTCCACTTTTTACTCTTATAGGTTTTAAAATGAAAATGCCTAAAAATTAATGAAAAACCCATAGTTTTGGATGTACAATGTATGAGGCTATAATTTGTAACTAGTACAACAAAAAAGTAGAAGGCCAAAGAGGTATAGGAACAGTATATGTTTATATTATTAAATTTAATTTAGTATTAATTCAAATGTTATTGTTATAGGTTTGAAGGATGTAAAATTTAAGACCCATGGTAACCACAAAGAAAATATATGAAAATATATTCAGAAAGAAATGAAAAGGGACTTAAAATGGTATAATACAAAAAAGCAAATAAATATGAAAGTAGGTATTAATGGAAGAATTAAGGGACATAAAAGGCATAAGACTCCCAAAGACCAAATGGCAAAATGGCAGAAGAAAATCCTGCATTAACAATAGTTACTTTCAATGTAAATGAATTAAACTCTCTAGTCAAAATGCAGAGATTGGCAGGGAGTATAAAAAGGCATGATCCAACTATATTCCATATACAAGAGACTCGCCTTAAATTCAAAGACACAAGTAGATTGGAAGTGAAAAGACAGAAAAAATATATGATGCAAATAGTAACCAAAAGAGAGCTAGGGTAACTATATTAATATCAGGTTGGAATAGACTTTAAGTCAAAATCCATTATGAAGGACAAAGTTCACTATATACTTAGAAAGGGGTTAATTCAACAATAAGACATAATATATATATATATGCACCTAACAGCAGAGCCCCAAAATACATGAAATAAATATTGACAGATTTGAAAGGAGAAGTAGATGGTCCTACATTAATAGTAGGAGACTTTATATACCACTTTCCATAATGGATAGAGCATCTAGCAGAAGATAAATAAGGAATTAGAAGACTTGAGTGATACTGAATGCCAACTAAATCTAACAGACTTTATTTAGAAAACCTCACCCAACAGCAGCAGAATATACATTTCTCTCTAGTATATATGGATCATTCTCCAGGATAGACTATATATTGTCATAAAACAAGTCTTAATAAATTAGAAAATATTGAAATCCTACAATACATCTTTCCTAACCACAATGGAAGAAGCTGGAAATCAATAACAGAGGGAGAACTGGAAAACTCACATTTATGTGGAAATTAAACAATCAATGTTGTTTTCTTCTTTGGGTCAAAGAAGAAATAACAAGGAAATTAGGCAATATCTTGAGGCAAATGAAAATGAAAACACCACACATGAAACTTATGGGGATGCAGCAATGGCCTGAGAGGGAAATTTATAGCTCTAAATGCTTACATTAAAAAAGAAAGAAGATCATAAATATGAGATTTAACCTCACCAAAACTGGAAGATCTAGGAAAAGAAGAGCAACTAAACTCAAAGTGAGCAGAAGGAAGGACATAACAAAGATCAGAGTGGAGAAAAATGAAAATGATATAGAGAATAAAAATCCCATAGAGAGTATCAACAAAACCAAAAGTTGCTTCTTTGAAAAGATCAATAAAATCGACAAACTTTAGCTAGACTGACAAAGGAAAAAAAAAGAGAACACACACGAATAAAATCAGAAATGAAAGGGGGGAGGTTGTCATAACTCCAACCTCACAGAAGTATAAAGGATTATAAGAGGATGCTATGAACAACTGTATGCCGAAAACTCAGATGAAATAGCTTATATGAAATAGACAAATTCCTAGAAAACATACAAACTAAAGAAAACACTCACTGAAGAAAAATAGATCTTAACAAACCAATAATAAGTAAAGAGATTGAATCTATAATCAGAAAGCTCCCCAAAAAACAAATGCCCAGGACCAGATGGCTCCACTGGAGAATTTCACCATACATTTCCAGAAGAATTAACACTAGTCCTGCTCAAAGTCTGCCAAAAAATTTGAGGAAGAGGACTCATCTAACTCATTCTATGAGGCCAATATCATCCTACTGTCAAAGCCAGATAAAGATATCACAAGAAGACAAAATTATAGACCAATATCCCTTATGAATATAGATGCAAAAACCGCAACAAAATTTGAACAAACTGAAACCAACAACACATTAAAAGAAGTTTACCGGTGAGTGGATGTAGCTCAAGTGGTTGAGCACCTGCTTCCCATGTACGAGGTCTTGGATTCAATCCCAGGTACCTCCTTAAAAAAAATAAGTATACACCCTGATCTAGTGGGATTCATTCCAGGTATTTAAGGGTGGTTCAACTTAAGAAAATAAACTAATGTCATACACTACATTAAGAAAATGAAGGGAAAAAACTCACATGATCATTTCAATTGATGCAGAAAAGGCATTTGACAAAATCCAGTAGCCCTCCCCTTCTTGATAAAAACACTTAGAAAACTCGGAATAGAAGAAAACTTCCTGTACATGATAAGGGACATATATGAACAGCCCACAGTTAACATCCTACTTAATGGTGAAAGACTGAAAGCATTCCCTCTAACATCAGAATAAGGCAAGGATGCCCACTGTCACCACTGTTATTCAACAATGTACTGGAAGTTCTAGCCAGAGCACTTAGGCAAGAGAAAGGGAAAAAAGGCGTCCAAATTGGAAAGGAAGAAGTAAAACTTTCCATATTTGTACATGGCATGATCCTACATGTAGAAAATCTTGAAAACTCTACAACAAAGCTATGAGAGCTAATAAACGAATTAATAGTATAGTAGTTTTGGAAAACTACAAAACATTGCTAGAAGAAATCAAAGAAGGCCTAAATAAATGGAAGAACATCCCGTGTTCATGGATTCGAAGACTAAATATTGTTAAGATGTCAATTCTACTCAAAGTGATTTACATATTCATTGCAATCCCAATCAAAATTCAAACAGCATTTTTGCAGAAATGGAAAAACCAATTATCAAATTTGTAAGTAAGGGCAAGGGGCCCCAAATGGCCAAAAACATCTTAAAACTGAAGGATGAAGTGAAGGACCATATGTCCCAATTTTAAAACTTATTAAAGCTACAGTAAACAAAACAGCATGGCATTGGCTCAAGTACAGGCAATGTACCAATAGAATCAAATTGAGTTCTCAGAAATCAACATCAACCCTCTATGGCCAATTATTACTATTTTTTTGTTAGAGAGGTTGTGGATTTACAGAACACTCATGCATAAAATATAGGATTCTCATATACCACCTTATTATTAACACTTTGCGTTGGTATGGTACATTTGTTACAATTGATGAAAACGTATTTTTATAATTGTGTTAATACCTATAGTCCATGGTTTAACTTAGGTTTCACTGTTTGTGTAGTTCAGTTTCAGGAATTTTTTTTTTCTATTACCATATGTACAACCTAACATTTCCCCTTTTAACCACATTCAGATATATATTTCACTGCAGTTAATTGCATTCACAATGTTATGCTACCATCCTCAACACCTATTATCAAAACATCTCCATCATTCTAAATAGGAACTGTAGGTTTTAAGCCTTAATTCCCTATTCCCTATCTCCACCCCATGCCTGGGTAAGCTATATTCTAGATTCTTATTCTATAAGCTTGCTTGTTCTAATTATTTATATCAGTGAGATCATATAATATTTTCTTTTGTGTCTGGCTTATTTCGCTCAACATGATGTTTTCAAGGTTCATCAATGTTGTCCCATGTATCAGAACTTCATTCCTTTTACAGTCTATTGTATATACCACATTTTGCTTATCTATTCACTGGTGATGGACACTTGGGTTGCTTCATCTTTTGGCAATTGTGGATAATGCCACTAAGATCATCAGTGTACAAATATCTGTTTGAGTCTCTGTTTTTAATTCTTTGGTGATTCTATACTAAACTTTTTGAGGAACCACCAAATTGTCTTCCACAGTGACTGTACCATTTCACATTCCAACCAGCAAAGAATGGATGTTTCTATTTCTCCATATCCTTTCCAATACTTGTAATTTTCCATTTTTTCAATAGTAGCCACTTTACTGGGTGTGAAATGGTATCTCATTGTGGTTTTGATTTGCATTCCCCTAGTAGCTAATGATTTTGAGTATATTTTCATGTGCTTTTTTGGCCATTTGTATATCTTCCTTGGATAAATGTCTATTCAAGTTTTTTGCCCATTTTTAAATTGAGTTTGTCTTTTTGTTGTTGAGTTAAAGGATTTCTTTAGATATTCTGGACATTAAACCTTTATCAGATATGTGGTTTCCAAATATTTTCTCCTATTGCATAGGTGTCATTTTACTTTCATGGTAAAATCCTTTGATGTACAAAAATGTTCAATTTTAATGAGAACCCATTTATACTTTTTTTTTTCCTTGGTTGCTTGTGCTTTGGGTGTAAACCAATTGATTTTTTACAAGGGTGCTAAGTATGCTTAACTGGGAAAAATAGTTTCTTCAATAATTGGTACTAGGAAAACTGGATATCTATATACAAAAAATATGAAGGTGGATCCCTACCTCACATCATATATAAAAATTAACTCAAATTGGATCAAAGACTTAAATATCAGAGGAGCAAGTGTAGCTCATTGGTTGAGTGCCTATTTCACATGTACAAGGTCCCGGTTCAATCCCTGGTACCTCCTAAAAACAAACAAACAAACAAACAAACAAACAAACAAACAAACACCCAAAGACCTAAATATCAGAATCAGAAGTATAAAACTCCTAGAAGAAAACATAGGCAAGCATCTTCAGGACCTTGTGTTAGTTAATGGTTTCTTAGATTTTCCGCCAAAAGCACAGAAAATAAGTATTGGAGAGGAGGTAGAGAAATAGGAACACTCATTAATTGTTGGTAGGAATGTAAAAAGGTGCAGGCACTGAGGAAAACAGTTTGGTGTTTCCTCAGAAAGTTAAGAATAGAATTACCATATGACTTGGCAATCCCACTTGGAGGTATACACCCCAAATAATTGAAAGCAGGGATTCAAACAGATATTTGCACACTGATATTCATAGTGGCACTACTCACAATTGCCAAAAGATGGAAGCAACCCAAGTGTCCATCAACAGACGAATGGATAAACAAAATGTAGTGTATACATACAATGGAATATTATTTAGCCATAAAAGGAATGAAGTTCTGATACATGCAACAATATAGATGAACATTGAAGACATCATGCTTATGAAATAAGCCAGACACAAAAAGACAAATGCTGTATGACCTCACTGATATGAAATAATTAGAATAAGCAAATTCATAGAGTCAGAAATGAGAACACAGGTTACCAGGGTCTTGTGTCGTGGTAGGAAATGGGGAGTTAGTGCTTAAATTGCACAGTTTCTTTTTGGGATAATGGAAATATTTTGGTATTGGATGTAGGTAATGGTAGTACAACATTGTGAACGTAATTAACAGCACTGAAATATATATTTGAATGTGGTTAAAAGGAAAAAATTTGTATGTTTTACTAGAATAAAATTTTTTTAAAAAACCATAGGGTTGTGCAACACAGTGAACCTAATGTAAACTGTGGACTATAGTTAATAGCACAATTATAAAAACATTCTTTCATAAATTGTAACAAAGATACCACACAAATGCAAAGTGTTAATATCATGGAAAAGTGAATATGTGTGTGTGGGGTTTATAGGAACTCTGTATTTTTGGCAAGTTTTTTCTGTAAATTTCAACTTCTCTAATAACAAATTAAAAAAAACAACAACTATATTGTCTACAAATGTTTATTTATATCTAAAGAAAGCTAAAGTCAAAAGCTAAAAGAAAAAAATGATTCCAGATACATACTAACTATAAAAGCCAGTAACCACATTAATAACAGAGAAAATGGAATAAAAATTAATATGTTTGTGGTGAGAAACTGATAAATGTATCAGAGTGGATATGCCAATAAATCTTTCTGAATTAGTGATCAATAAAGCAGACAAAAATTAATAGCAATTTTATTACCACAATTTCAAACTTACTTGCTTTAAGAAGAAAGCCTGAAAATTCATGAGTTAAATATACAACATAACCGGTTAGAGAAAGAAAAATGAAAGAAGTTCCAAGAAATTAAAAACAAAACAAAACATGATGATGATAAAGTCAGAAACTAGGGAAATAAAAAACACAGAGAAAATAGAGGGTTCTATTGATTTTTCAAGAGTAATAAAATAGACAGCCCTTGGGTGAGTCTGACTAAGAAAAACAAGAGATAAAGCCTAGTCAAACAGTTAGCAATAAAAAAGTAAGTCCTAACTTCAGATATAGCAAAGTTTAAAAAAAGAGAACACTATGAGCATTTAAAAAATTTTTTTCTATCAGAATTTTATTGATAACTGTGAAATTTCAAAGACACAGTTAGTTTCCAGCTGTGTCTAATGCTTCAGACCAGTTATTAAGATACATGAAGCACTCATTGGACTAGGAAAACAAAAAACAAAGAACACAAGTTAGAGAACTCTGTGCCCACTTGCATTTGAATGATTTTCTTTTTCAGTGACTACTGCCAGAAATTCACATGAAATATAGAACCAATTTCTTTTTAAAGGCTACCAAATATAAGGATTGAAAAATAAAAACTTCTACTATGGATTTATGTTCTCTGACTTTCCACCAGACTTAAAGGAAAAGAAGGTATTAGCCTAATCATCAATAAATAAGAAGTGGTCATTATAAGTGGGCTGGAAATGGGATAATTCCAAACAAAGACCTGGGGTTTGTTGAGTACCTGCTAGATTCTTGGCATTCTTCTTGGCACAAGGAATGTAAAGCAGAATTTGCCATGATTTCTGTTCTCAATACGCAGGCCAGCTGGTTGGACAGACAGAACTGATGGGGTTCTTCCTCCTTCTCAGCCAGTGCACCAAAGGCCTGGCATACATTATCTCTTATAATGTCGTGTGCAACAGTGAGGTAGGTCTATCCTGCCCATTTCACACATGAAGCAAGTGAGGCTCTGCGCAGGTAAGATAATGACTCCAGGTCCACACAGTAGGTGAGGGATCTGGATTCAAACCCAGGACTGTGGTGCCAAAGCCCAGGCCTTCACCACTATAATATGGCATCACATTTGTAAAAGTCCAATTCAAGTACTTCTTTGCGAATATGTAAAAGCTTCCCTGAACCCTAAATAAGAATATAGGCATTTTCTGTGTCATATCTCAGTGGTAATGAGAGGATAGACTCAGAGAGGAAAACAGCAGCTATCCAGAACCTTGTTAGCCAACACCATGAACTGCCCTTGGCAGTGACCTGGTCGAGAACATGGGTTCTCGACACTCTTCAGGAGACTGACCAGTGAGCCAGTTACAGGAGCCCAGTGGACTTGAAACTGCTGTGGCTTTCATGGTCCTTGACCATCCTGCACATTCCTGACACATTACCATGATAAAGTGTTCAGTGATATACAGATAACCGCAAAGCCAGCCAGGGGCATATATGACTTTCAGAACAATGTTTCAAGTCTAAATATTACCCAACCATGTAGGACCATGACTATGAACATTTTTATACCAATCAATATGAACATTTTGAGAAATGGACAACTTCCTAGGGAAAAAAAAAAAAAATAACAGCATAAGTAACTCAGGAAGAAAAAAAACCAGATTTCTGGATTCTGAACATTAACAAACTCTTCTACTGAAAACTACTAAAAATACTGGGGGTGGGGTGGCGAAGGGGAATCTAGAAGACTTTCTAATGCAAGAACTGAAAAGAGAATGAGATCAAAATTAAGAACGTAGAAGAAACAAGAGAGATAAATGAGCATTTGAAGGTGCCTTTGCTCTGTGGGCATGTGTCAACCTGAGAATTTGAACTTTCGTTTTGATGTCCTCACCAAGTGAAGGGGACAGCAAATGCCCAGAGATTGAACATGGTGGAAAGTTGAATAGTAGATCCTCCTGGTGCTAAGATGGGACACAAAAAGGCTATAATCTAAGAATAGGGATGAAGTAAAATTGCCCTCTTAAAATTGTTTTCCTCACCCAGAGGTCCAGGGAATTTCACATTTTTAATTTATATTAAGATGTTCCTCCCAGACCAATAGTACCCATACGTGCCTAGCAGAAACAAACAAATCCTCTCTAGGAAAGTAAATGACTATTAGGCTTCAAGTTATTCTTACAAATAAATTTTCAAGTACAATTACTAGCACATATATAGTCACACTTAAAATGAGCACAGAAGATAAATGAACAAGAACCAGCAGAAATAACAGAGAATAGAAACAGAGCCATAAATACTTCATATTTGGATTTAGCAGTTTACAAAACAGGTAATAAAACAGATATGCTTCTTATTTAACAAAATAAAAGATACATTTGAAATATTTGCAGGAAAAAATTATATAGCAGATTTGAAAAAGAACCAGATAGAACAAAAATTACAATATCTGAAATTATAACCTCAATTGATGGTTTTAACAGATTGAACACAGCTTGAAAGAGAATTAGTCAATTAGAAGATAGGTGAGTAAAATACTATTAAAAAAAAAAACAGAAAGACAAAAAGATAGGAAATATAGAAGTGAAGGTAAGAGAAATAGACAGTAGAGGAGTAAAGATTAACATACATTTAATCATAATCCAGGAAGAAGAGAATAGAAAAAATGGGGCAGCAGTAATATCTGAAGAGATAATGTCTGAGAATTTTCCAGAACTTATGAATGATAGTGATGTGCAGATTGAAACAATTTAATAAATTTCAAGGAGAATAAATAAAAAGAAACCCATATTTTAAAACTTCATAATGAAATAACAGAAAAGGAAAACCAAAAAGAAAGTCTCAAATGCATATATTAGCAAAGAAGGAAGACTGAAATTAATCATTAACAAAAAATTAAATTAAGACTGACAAAATAAGCCTACATAATTTAAAGAGAAAGAAATAATAACTATTAGACCATACATTAATTAAATGAAAAACAATCATACAAGAGAGAAAATAAAGCCAAAATTTGGTTCTATGAAATGACTAATAAATTTATATATATATATATCTGTTTGAAATTAATGGAGAAAAAGATAGAAAAGATACAAATAATTCAGAATACAAAAGAGAGGACATCATTACAGATTCTGTGGGAAATTCAATTTCTAAAAGAAGTATTGTTTCCACAAATTGATATAGATTCAATACAATTCCAATTGAGATCCTTATAAGATTTTTAAAGGAATTCAACAAACAGTCCTGAAGAAGAGCAAGTTTGGGAGGAAAGAATGATACATGTCCTTCCAATGAACAAGAATTGTTACAAAGCTGTATGGTTAAATGATGAGTTTTTGATATAGGATTAGGCAAACTGACCAGTGAAACAGAATCAGGAGTAAAACAATAGACTCATCATATGGAAAAACTTGATATGCATGTCAGAGTTTACATTGTGATGGGAAAAAGATGAATATTCATAAGTGGTGTTTGGTATTAGGAAATTGGCTATCTATGAAGAAAATAAAATAGAACACTGACGACACACCATACAGAAAAAATCATTTCCATGTTGATTAAAGACTTAAGTGTGAGAGGTAAAATTTTAAGACTTTAAAAAGAAAATAATTGAATAATAACTTTATGATTTCAGAATCAGGAAGTCTTTCTTAAACAAGATACAAAAAGCACTAATCATACAACAGTTCAATTTTCCATTAAAATTAATAACCCCAGTCCAAGAAAAAACACCTTAATGAAACAAAAATGAACTACAAACTGGAAAAATATATTTGCATCACACATAAATGCCAAAGGGTTAGTGTAGCATCCAGTTTATATGAAGAACTTCTATAAATCAATAAGAAAAAGAGACAATCCAGTAGAAAAATAGGCAAAAGTTATGAAGAGGTATTTCACAGAAGAAGAAACATGATAATATGAATAAACACATGAATAAAATACAGGGAAAGATGGTTAATCTCACCTTGTTCCTCTCTCTAGGCCAAACTCAGCATATAAACACACTGCCTTACCCCCTAGCATGGACATGACTCCCAGGGATGAGCCTCCCTGGCACCAAGGGATTATTACCAAGTGCCAATTAGCAATCCATCTGGAGAAAGACCTTGGCCAAAAGAGGGAAATGGTAAATACAAATGAGTTTTTATGGCTAAGAGATTTCAAAGTGAGGTCAGGAGGTCATTCCTGAGGTTACACTCATGCACGTCTTAGCATTGACTGCCACAGTAAACAGTGTCTCAAATAACAGGGCTCCTGAAGGCTCTAGAGACATCCAGACACTATGAGCAAAGCAGACAGCTCAGGAATTCAGTACCCTGTCAGTGGGCCTTACTTTGGAATTTATGCTCCCCAGTGTAACAGAGTTAGACTCATTTATAGTTTTCCTACACATTACTCTTCTGCTCTTTTAGTTGAACCTATAATTAGCACTATACTTCTTAAATGTATGTCCCAGAGACTTAGATCTTTGTCCCATCCATGTGCCAGTTGAGCCCTGAACCTCAGCAGAGTTTCAATACCTACTCTCCAGTTCATTGGACTCACCCAGGACAACTAACAAGGAGATGATGGACAACACCAATCCCAAGGAACAGAGAGTGTTTGCAACTATAAGCAAGATAGTTCCACCCATCTGCTTCATGGAATCTAAGCTCCCTCTCAATTAGAAGCATCACCATCCCCAAATCCTCATGATTGGACTAATCTAAAGGATTAGACTAAAGTAGACTTATTATTATTCTGCTATAGACTTATTATTATTCTAGCAATGGAAGAACTTTTCTCATTGATATAAAGGCAGTGGCCACCAGATGTTCTGAGGGGAGGAAGAGGGAAGAACAGGTATAATATGAGGGCATTTTCTGGACATCGGAATTGTCCTGCATGACATTGCAATGATGGATACAGGCCATTATATATTTTATCATAATCTACAAATTTGTGGGGCAGAGTACAAACTATAATGTAAACTATAGTCCACAGTTAGTAGTAGTGCTTCAATATGTGTTCATCAATTGTAACAAATGTACCACACTAATGAAGCGTGTTGTTAGTGTGGGAGGAGGAGGGGGTGGGATATACGGGAAACCCCTATATTTTTTATGTAACATTTATATAATCTAAAGTTCTTTAAAAATAATTTAAAAAATTATTGTTAGTGGTCATCAGGATAACTCTGAACACCAGAATGCACAAGATCATTCATAGCCACTTCATAATAATAGCAGAAACTTATAAACAATCCAATGTCTCTTGAAAGGAGAATAGATAAATTGTGGTGTGTTTATACAAAGAAATAGAGTATAGCAGAAAAATGAATAAACTAAAGCCATATGCAATTACATGGATTAATTTTAGCAAGGTAATATTGAATATCATGAGCAAGTTGCAAAGACTGCATAGAGTTTGGTACCAGCTCAAAGACAAACAAAACTAAACATGTGAAGTCTTTTAAAGCAAGGGGAAAAAAAATAATAAAATGACCTTTTTAAAAGTAAGGATATTTTAAACACAAAATTCAGAAGAGTGTTTACTTTTGGGGTGAGGTAGGGGAATGGGATAGGTAAGAAGTTGATTTTTTAACATTTGTGATGTTTTCCATGTTTGTGTTATTTGTCAAGCTTTCACTAGCAACATATCCATCAAAGTGAAGATAAGGCAAGGAGCTTCCTATCACCATCATTTTGTTTTGTGGGTTTTTTTTCTGGAGTTCTAGCCAATACAATGAAGTAAGAAAAAGAGATAATAACCACAGAGTAAAATTATTTTCATTTGCACATTGATGTTATTGTCTGGAAAATCCAACACAAATTTAAAATATCCAACAAAACTAATGAAATTTCAATAAGGTGGCCAGTTATTAGTAACAATAGCCACTATTTATGAGTACTGCTATGGCTAGAAGCTCTGTCGGACACTTTGCATTTGCTGTCTCAAAGAATTCTCAAAAGCAACCCTATGATGTATGTTAGTAGCCCTACAAAGATGAGGAAAAGGCTGAGTACCTTGCTCCAGTGGCAGGACAATTTGAACTTCGATTCCAAAGCTTGTGTTCTTAAACAGCCATCATGTTATGTTGTCTCCAAATTCAAGCTAAAAGATTTTCTCTGTAACAAAACTAACCAGTGATCAGGGAGTCTGTTGAAGGAAAAATTCTTGGATACTTTCAATGGTAAGCATTATCAAAGTAGGATAGTATCTGTCATAATTAAAGTACATGCACTTTAAATGGACCAAATATATATGCAAAGTGATCAAGAGTTTCTCTCCTGAACAATGCTGCAAAAGACATTACAACTTCTTCTTCTCTGGCCCCCTTTTTTTCTAGACACCCTCCAGAATGCCACCCTTCTGTTAACCTATTTTTTTCTTTAGAGAGATTACAATATTATTGATCAGATATTTGTTTTCCCCCTGAAACTATGCTATGATTGGATTGGGATGTTTGTATTTCTCCTCCAAGCAGCTGTTAAAGTTACTTCTATTAGCAATTGGATCTCTCTAGTTTTCCTCTGAGATGGTAGTTTGATAGATAAAGGTTGATATTAGCACATTTTCTAGGGTATAGAAATACTTAACTAGTGTTTTCTAGGTCATTTATGACTTTGGTCATAATCTTCCTTAATTCCTTTTTTCTAGGAGACCCTCCAACTTTCAAGGAGGTTTACTGAGCTTCTTGTTTTTGTATGTTCCACTTGGAGAATGGTGGGACTACTTTGCTACTGTCTGGAACATGTTTATTTCACCAGCTCCTGAGGACTTTGCCATCATCCTCTTCTCAGTTCTAAGCCTAATCTTAACAGGTTTGTGTTCGTTGTTGAGTCAGTATTGGAACTGTAAATTGTAACTGGATGGTACTTTGTAGATTATCTAATCCAGTTTTATAAATGATTAAACACAGTTCCACCCTATTTTTCTACTAGTTTCTTTCAGAACCTCATCATGCATCACTTGGTGTTATGGGTTGAACTGTTTTCCCCCAAAGATATGTTTAAGTCCTAAACCCCAGTACCTCAGAATGTGACCTTAATTGGAAGTAGGGTTATTTCAGATTGAATTAGTTAAACTAAAATGAGGTCATACTGGAGTAGGGTGATCCCTAATGCTGGTGCTCATAAGAAGCGGGGAGAAGGCTTAGGCAGAAGTTGGGAGAACACCAGGTGAGGACTGAGGCAGAGGCTGAAGTGTCAAGGGCTGCTGGCTACTGCCGGAAGCCAGGAGAGAGTCATAGAACAGCTTCTTCCCTGCAGAGTCCGGAGGGAGCCTGGCCCTTCCAAACCTTGATTTCACACTTCCAGCCTCTAGAACTGTGAGAACCTACATCTCTCTAGTAAGCCATCCAGTTTGTGGGACTTCCTTACAGAAGTCCTGGAAAACTAGGGCAGCTGGTTTTGGAGGCTTTTGCTTTCCTGTCCTCCCATAGGACATACCTATTCAGTAACAATGAAGATCCCTGCTGTGAGGCCACAGAAAAGGAAACGGGAGAGAACGAGGCTGCCACCGTGTGTTGTGTTGCAGAAATGGAAAGTAGGGGAAATTAGGCAAGATGAATTTCCATTAAGAATGGAATTACAAGTTTTTGTAATTGTTATTCTATTAGCCAGGGTTCTCCAGGGAAACAGAACCTACAGGAGATATATAAATTATGAGATTTATTATAGGAATTGGCTCACGTGGGGATTCGCAACTGACTACAGGTTGGGGACTCCAATGAAGGTTTTTAATGAATTCCCCAGGAGAAGCTGGCTGGCTGAAGTAGAGATGAAAATTATTCTTTCTGACTGCTGAAATCATCAATTCGCCCTTTCAAGCCTTCAGTTGGTTGGATGAGGAATTTCATGTCATTGCTGAGGGCATTTTGCATTTTTGATTGTAGACATAATCAACCAGAGATGCAATTAACTTACTGATTATTTAATCCACATAATATCCTCACAGTAAGCATCGAGCCAATGCTTGCTTGATCAAACAACTGAACACCATCCTCTAACCAAGCTGACAGGTGAACTGAACCAAGTTGGCAGGTGAACTTAATCATCACGGTTATCATGACTCATTGAGATTTTTTTTTAATGAAGGAACTAGACTATTAAAAATTTATTTATTTACATATTTTTAAGGAGGTACCAGGGATGGATCCCAGGACCTCGCACACGGGAAGCAGGCACTCAACCATTTGAACTACATCCACTCCCCCATGACTCACTGAGATTTACAAAAAAATGAAATCCTCCCCAGCCTTCACCAGCAGGCCCTGGTGGAGCTGTGAGACCTAACCATGGATCTGTTAGAAGTCCTAGGGAGATATTATAATTGACAGGTGTCCTATAGAAAGCCATTAGGCATGTATATTTTATCTTAAAAATAGGCCTAGATATACACAATTTTATTTTATAAAACTGAATTATGTAAAATTATTATGTAATTTGTATTATTTATTAAAAGTAAATTTAATATGTATTAGGATATTAGATTGTCAAAATTCGTTTTATTCACTCCTATCTTTTTTCACAATCAGATAGTTTTGGTATGATAGTCATGTAACATAACTGAGATAATTTAATTAAATGGCATTTAATGACTGCTAAGTGAAGCAGAGACTCAGATTATTTTGCACACATTCAGTTGTCTCGCTATTTTGCTTTCATTGGTAAAGTACGTTCTGTTGTAGTTTGACAAAGCTCTACATCGTGCCAGCTGCAAAAGAAAAATGCACTGACATCTATTTCTGGTTAAACATGAAATGGAAGCACAAGGGGGTCTCACTGCTTGAGTTGCACGAAGCCCGCATTGTGGATGTAACCCTTCTAGCAAGCAAACCCAGGGCAAGAAGCAAGGCAGTGAAAAAGAAATCGGCCCCAAATCCTTACTACATCAGCTGCTCTCCTGTTCCGAGGGAAAAACGAATCGCTCTTATTGAGTAACCACACATCCACCCTACCTCACCTGGAATTAAAGAGAATGGGCAGGGTCACCATATCAATAACTCTTTTCCTGCTAATCTAAAAGGTTTAGAAATAGGCTACTCCCTGTAAGACAGCTTGACATCCTTACACGAGCCTATCGTCTTAAAGGAGCAATCTCTTTTATTAAAATGGAAAGCAGTTGAAAACCAGATTAGTCCCATTTTCTATTTTAAAACTTAAAAACCTAGCATATTTGAAGTAAACACAAAAGTACAACAGAGAAGCAAAGGGTGACCATCTAGACCCTGGCCTCATGGGAAGGTCAAGAACTTGAACTCTGGAGTCAGACCCCTTTGGCTTCCAATTCCAGTGCAATCACTTAGGTGGTGAGTTTGGTCAACTTATGTCCTCTCACCAGTCTTCAGTTTCCTCGTCTGGAAAGTGGGTCTAATAACCTGTGCCGTGATTTGTGCTGAGGATTATGTGGGTAAAGGCAAACCCAGCTATTGGCACAATGTCTAGCACTTACTCAGTGTTCTGTAAACGGTTGGCTAATAGAAGCACCCAGCAGTAGAGACATGGGTGCAATTAGTCTCTAGGTAGGTTCATAGAGAAACTATTAAATTTTATAAAGAAAAATGTAACTTCTGTTGCATTTACTAATCATTTATTAATCATTCACATTTGTCGGCCAGCAGGATTTCTCAGAGGTAGGACCTTAGTTGAGGCACCACATTTTCAGCCTAGAACCTAGATTTTTGTAGCACATCACAAAGCGATTAGGCCCTTGGTGACAGATTCAGGCTGAGTTAGTGAATAGAGCGCCAGTGTTCTGGGAAGATGGTCCCAGGCACAGATTCTTGGATCTGTCTCTTACTAGCTGTGTGTCCCAGAGCGCCAGTCTCCTTCCAAATAAGATTAGGATAAGAATATTAGCAGGTACTTATATATGGCTTGCTATGCAATATAGTACCTGTTACGTAGTCCCATACGAGGGATATGATGTATGTAAGCATGGGTCCTAGAGAAAACCTCAATAAATGTTTCTTCCCCTTTGGAATTCTTTGATAATGATGTTTAGAGAAATCCTGGGATTTAGGTACTTGGGAATTTGTTACTCTTTTGTCTGAATAGAAAGATAAGGACACAGGAAATAATTGTTTTGGGCAGTGTGCCAATTATCAATTCATTGCCCCTCATCTCCAAATCCCCTTTGATTGCTTGCTCTGTGATAATCTACTGTTCTGGAACTGGACTTTGTAGTTCCAAAAATGCCTTGTGGGCATTTTTCTTTTGCAGCAAGCACGATGCAGAGCCTTGTCAGCAGGGGGCGCTAGAGGGATGCCAACGGAGTCGAGAGTCTTCTCTTTCTGGGGCTGTGAGTGCCTCTGAGCAGGCTACTGCAGGGGCCAGCTTCTGCAGAGCCAGGCACCTGCCGCGTGTGTGGCAGCCAGCAGTGACTGGCGACCAACAGAATGCGCAGTTCCACCCAGCATCTCCTCAAGGTTTCTCCAATGTGGCCTGAAGTCCAGCCCTGGGAAAGGGCCTCTCTCCGTGAATACACTCCCTCAGCCCTATGGTACTCTTTAGCATTTCTCTCTTTAGAGCTAAACCCCTGCTATGGCATTGATACCTTTACAAAATAATCTTTCCGTGTTGAAACTGCTGCATGGTTTCTGTCCTCTGATTTGATCCTGACTATAAAAGTGGGTCCTTGACCTTACCTCTGAAAACCCAATCAACCTTTTTCTACCAATAAAGTCCTTTCTTGTAACCAAATTTCCTCTATCATATATTTCCAGGAAGTTTGTAATATACCATGAAAATCTGGCCTTTTCATGCCGACCTTGACACTTTTGGACCCTCATCCATTCTTGACTCAATTTTATAAATTTCATGAAACAGTCAAGTCAACATTCATGGGAGCCTGCAAATGTTATGCCTTCTCCAGTTATCAGTTGATTTAATTAGCCTGATTTGTACCATTCTGGAATCCACCTCACTTGCATTACTGCTGGCACCTTCCAGCTGAAGGGATTGGGAAAAGCTTCAGGAGAAGGTGGCATTTGATTTGGACCCCAAGGAAGCATAGGGTTTTACAAAACTGAAATATAACTGCAATCTTGGGAACATTCCAGGCAGAAGGAGAATATGCAGAGATGCTACGGTTTAGTTGGAGCAAACACTTTAGATAAGGAAGAAGTGGAAACATTGCTGGGAAGAAGTTAGAGTGGAATCATGGACGTCCTTGAAACATGAGGACCCAATTTGTTTCACAGTTTGTTGAATTTCCAACCCAACTGGAGTGTGTTGTGAGAAATGGAAAGTTCCTATAATAAATATAACTGGTATGCTGATATAGTCCAAACACTTTTTAAAATTTCCCCACTTTCCTGTTGCCTCTTTAAAAAGTGTTTGGGGAGTATGTGGGGGGTGGTGTTCTTATTTCCTGGATGAAAACTTGGCAGGTCCCATAACTGATACTAGTTCTTAGTAGGCAGTTCTAAGGGTCAATGAGTCTCAACACAGTCATTGGAATGTCCAAGCCAAGCTATTAATAAAACTCTGAACTACATTATATGCTCAAACTCAACTCCCAGCATAGGCCTGCTTGAGGGTGGAAGTGGAAGAGGGGCAAGCGGTAGGCTTCATCTCAGTTTTTGTCCTTTTTTCTCTTTTTCTACCTAGAACGTTGCCAGCATTGACCCCTCAAATGTTGAAATGGGGAGGGGTGGGTCTAGAGATTCTTATGGGAATAGAAAGGGTTTAACCAGATCAGGGCATCACTCTAAACCTGCTCATGTTCTGGCCTGGCAGATGTTTAGGGCTAATCCTTTCTCTTGTGGGCACTGACCCTTGTTCCCAACAGATGCAGCTATACTTTATGTGACTGAGGCTCCTTGTGCAGACTTTCCCTTGTTCCTTGGGCCCCTCTGCCTCTCCAGGTTGTGCACTTGGAATGGGCCCAATGTGACTCTTCACCTCTCTCTCCTGTGAGTGACAAGCTCTAGGCATAGATATGCCAGCACAGCATTCCTTTCCTGGTCCTGCCACAGAGGAAGTTATGTTTGTGGCCTAACGCAGGAGCAAGGTCTGAGACAACCTTTCTGCTGCTGCAGAAATAGCCTGTGAAGTTCCCTGAGGAGCCCTAAAGAAGCTCTCCATACCAAGAGGCGGCAGGTAATGCTTCTGCTTGGGAATGGGGGTGGGCTGGGGCTCACAGGCAATATCTTCTTCCAAAGATATTCTTCTCACAAAACTCCCTTCTTTCCACACTTTCCTGTTTATTTTATATTTCTTGATTTGGTTCAGGGGCCCAAGGGTCATGAAACCTATTTTGAATTCTTCGTATGGGGCTCTGTCTTGGATCTTAAACCAGTTATATCATGCAAGCTTAGTGGAAACTTCAGTTTGAACATTCTTTTACACAAGGCTAACCCCAATGATAAAAACTATTTTCTGAATTTCTTCTTTTATAAAGCGTAAATTAGGTCAGTTCTCTAATTTAAAATTTTTGCATTGAAATGGAGATAACACTGAATTTGTTTGTATGTATTTTCAATCTCTTGTTCTAGGAACACTTTAAGATAGCTTTCATAGATTTGGTATATTCATTTCTAGTGTGGCTGCTGTAATAAATTTAAGCCACAAACGTAGTGGTTTTAAACAACACAAATTTATTGTCTTGTAGTTCTGGAGGTCAGAAATCTGAAATGAGTTTCAATGGGCTAATATCAAGGTGTGTGTTAGGGCTACAGTCCTTCTGGCAGCTCCAGGGAATTCCTTTCCTTATGTTTTCCAGCTTCCAGCGCTGTCAGCATTTGGCTCCAGGCCCTCACCACCTTCAAAGTCATCAATGGCCAGTTGAGTTTTCTCACATCACATCACTCTGGCGCTAACTCTTCTGCTTCCCTCTTCCACATTTAAGGGCCCTCATGTTCTTATTGAGCACACTTAGAAAATCCAGGATAATTCCCCTATCTTAAAGTTGACTGATTAACAACCTTAATTTTACCTGCAACTTCAATTCCCTTTTGCCATGTTCAACCACACAGAACTAGTAGGAGAACTATATTAAGAGATTTATTGCAAGAAATTGGCTTAAGTGAGTGTGAGGACTGGCTAGACCAATCTAAATCCACCATGCAAGCCATCAGAAAGGGAGGGCTAAAGTTTGGGGCATGGGCTGAAGCTGCTATCCACAGGTGAGATTTCTTCTTCCAGGAAACCTTAACTTTACTTTTAAGGCCTTTCAATGGATTCACTGGATACTCTCCTTTGCTTAAAGTCAATTGATTTTGGACTCGAATCCACATCTATAAAGTATGTTCACAGCAACATCTAGTTAGCATTTATTTAAATAACTGGGACTATAAAGGTCACCAAGTTGACCTGTCACAAAGACCATCAGAGTCCATTCCTTGTCAACATGGCACCCAAACACCTCTCCTTGAACTGGATTTAATCTCCAAATAGATGGTAACAAAGTCATACTTCCACCTAACATGATAAGCTATCTTCCATACACTGAAAAACATCTAATCCTTTCTCCAGAAGAAGATGCAAAGTCCTTGGATGATGTACACTTGTCTCCTTTGATATCACATATCTTAAATACTGTGATATAAATTTAACTCTCATTAATATATCCTATGTTGGATGATAAGGGAATAAGAGAGGGAAGAAAACAAAAATATTTCTATAATATAAATATGTGTATATATATATTAAAACATATTCACAATAAAATAAGGAAAAAGTAATCATAATTCATTTCTGCAGCTAGTCACATGGTCATAACTAGTATTTATAACTTTCTTCCACCACCCATTCTATATTCCCTTTGCCCTTGGCACATACCTCAGCTGGATGTGGTCCTTTGTCTGGTGGGGTGACTCAAACTTTCATTCCTAGAGAGTCTGGGCCATTTGTAGAACTTTTCTGGATTGGGTTTTTGTAGTTTCCCTTTGACTTTAATCACAAGGCATGGTAGTACTGAGAGATGCCCTAGGTGACTCCTGAATACTCTTCTTTACCTGCATTGTGTAGGTGCCATCCTATTTACCCTTGATAATCAGAATCAATTACCCCAGCCAGTGCAGTAATTCTCTTCTTTTCCTGTTGATTCAGAGGTATGAGTAGCTCAAAGTGGCCGGTAGCAGTCTTAACTTCCAGATCATTGGAATCATTCTTGTATCTCCTGGAGGAAGCATTCCTCCCTTTGGAATTAAGACCTCTAGCCACCAGAGCATAAGATTGTGGCACAGGAAGAAAAAAAAATCACTAGGAGTAATATTAAGTGATGTCACTCTTATTTCTACCCTTTGATTCCTGGACCTGTGGATCCTGGCTATGGGAGAAATAATGTATAATGACATAAAATAAATTCTATTGAGTACTTTGTCATCTTGCCTGGCCTACTCATAAGTTCCCCACTTTGAGCGGCCCATCCAGTTAGTCCAGCCCTGGGCATAGCCACAACCAGCAAGGACTATACCTCCATATTGTTTGGATGATAAGAGCCACCCTCCACCTGCCCAAATGGCCCTTGCCACTTCGGCTCTTCACACTGCATAATTTACTAGCAGGGCATGTACTTTCATATGGCTTGGATGGTAAAATCTGTCCTCAGCTTCTCCAACTGGCTCTTGCTCCTTCTTCTTTTTGCATTGTATAGTTTATAGCTGCCAATCCCCAGCATCCATGTGAAAGCCCTACTCCTCCCCTCTGGGTTACAATAAAGGTAAGAGCCTGGGACCCATCTCTGGCTTCCTCCCCCTTCCTCTGCTGACCCTCATGGGATCCTAGGTTAAGTAAACTCCAGACCCCTCTGACACCCTTATTCTGCCCTTTCTTCTTTCAGGTTCTAACAAAGCTGTCCTTCCATGCATTCCTGACTGTCTGGCTGTCTGTGTTTATATCTCATCACCCAAAGAATTTCCACATAACATCCCAAACATAACATCCCTAGACTGGCTGGCTTAGAGCATGTGCAGCTCCTGGAGAACATTGCTTCAGACCTACAAGGTATTATCACCCAGCTGGTGTTGTAACTGAGTCTTCAAAAGGCCATTCTACCATTCTATGAATCCAGCTGCTCCAGGATGATGGGGAACATGGTAAGACTAGTGGATTCCATGACCATGTGCTCATTGCCATACTTCATTTGCTGGGAATTGAGTACCTGGACCAGAAATACTGCTGTGTGGAAATGGTAGATAAGACATTCTGTAAGTCCACTCTAGGGCATGGGCTGAAGCTGCTGTCAACAGGTGGAATTTCTTCTTCATCCAGGGACGCTTCAGTTATACTTTTAAGCTCTTTTAATGGTTCAAATCAGACCCTCCCAGATTATCCAGATTATCTCCCTTACTTAAAGTCAGCTGATTGAAAATGTTAACCATAACTACAAAACACGTTCACCAGCAACACCTAAAATAGTGTTTGATGGACTGAGGACTTTAATGTGGCCAAATAGAAATGTCAAAAAGACCATAATTCCATAAAATTTAATAATCACAAATTTCAGGAATTAGAAGGTGAACCTCTTTGGGAAGCCATTATTCAGTTTATGAATATGGTCAATAAAAGGCAGGAATAAAATAAAAAATAAGTGAATGAAGAAAAACTATGACAAGGGGAAAATGAGAGTGAAAAAGCTAAGATGGATTCCGTGTTGGAGGTAGTGCAAAAAATAGGCTATATGTTTCTGAATATTTACTATGATCTTTCTAGCTATGATTCGTCCATGATCTTTCAAGCATCTGTGCACAGAAGTGATGCATTTTATGTTGTTTACAATGTTAAGAAAAGAACACAAGCCAGTGGGCAGGAGAAGCACAACCATGCCTGGTATTCTGGAACATTAGTGAAATTGGTGAACCTCCCCTGTTAGGTAATATATAATGTTCTCAAAAACACTCAGAATAAGCACAGCAATAAATAATACATCAACAAATGATAATAGTTTACACCATATTTTCTATATAGCCCAGCAGAGTTTAGTAACTGGGCTCCTGCCCATAGACAATTTGATGTGGTCGACAACCAGCTCTCTGCTGCTCAGCTTATAACCAGGGGCAGGTTTTAGAGTATTTAACAGTTGGGATGGATTGCATATGTTTCTGGCTCTTCTCTTTCTTGGCTGATCCTCTCAACTGAAGTTTGGTAGAGTCCAGCTATTTGATATGTCATCTAAGTGAAAAAACTTTGCTTTAACAGCAGAGATAGAGGCAAAAATAGCACACTGCTATAAATAAGAAGTTGAACAAGAATACATAATTGCATAGAAACCACCTCACTTTGTCACATAAATAATAGAGTAGGCAGTTCAGAACAGGTCTAAGATGATGTAGGAATTGTGCGTGTGATAAAGTTGACATTTCCAATTAGTGGGGAAGGAATGAATTATTTAATGTATTATTTTGGGACAAATAACTATCCATATAGGAAAAAAGCAAGTTAAATCTCTTTTTCATATAAATTCTCTGGAGAGTCATCCATGTTGTTGCATGTATCAGCAGTTCATTCTTTTGTATTGCTGAGCAGTATTGTTCTGTGGAATGGATGTAGCTCAGCTTGTTTAGCCATTCATCTGTTGAAAAGCATCTGGTTTGTTTCCTGTTATGGACTACTAAAAATAAAGCTCCTGTAAACATTCATGTACACGTTTTTGTGTGAACACATGCTTTCATTTCTCTGGAATAAATATCTGAGGATACAACTGCTGGGCCATTTGGTAGCTGCATATTTAGTTTTTTTAAGTGTTTTTTTTAAAGAAACTATCGAACTCTTTTCCAGATTGGCTGTACCATTTTACATTCCATTTTACATTAGTGCAGTTTCTCTACATCCTTGCCAGCATTTGATGTTGTCACTATTTTTATTTTAGCCTTTCTGATAGGTGTGTAGTGAGATCTCATTTTGTTTTTAATTTGTATTTCCCTAATGACAAATAATGTTGAAGATTTTTTCTTGTATTTACTTGCCATTTATATTAAATGGTTCAGTGAAATGTCTCTTTATGACTTATCTGTGTTCTAATCAAATTGCTTATTGGTTTACTGATGAGGTTTTTGTTGTTTTCGTTTGTTTGTTTTGTTCTTTTGAGGTACCGGGGCTGAAGATTAAACTCGAGACCTCATATATGGAAAGCTGGCGTACAACCACTGAGTCACATTGGCTCCCCCGAGTTGGTTCCCTCGCTTGTTTGCTTGCTGTTTGCTGGTTTCTTTTCTTTCTAGGAGGCACCAAGGACTGAACCCGGGACCTCACATGTGGGAAGCAGGAACGAAACTGCTTGAGCCACATCTGCTCTCTACTGTTGAACTTTGAGAGGTCTTTATATATCTTAGATATTAGTCCTTTGTTGGATATGTGGTTTGCAAATATTTTCTCCCAGTTTGTATCTTGTTTTTTCATCCTTTTCATAGGGTCTTACATAGAACAAAAATTTAATTTTGATGAAGCCCAATTTATTAATTTTTCCTTTCATGGATCATGGTTGTAGTGTCAAGTCTAAGAACTCTTTGCCTAGCCTAATCCTAAAGGTTTTCCCCAATTTTTTAAAAAAAAGTTTTATTTTACATTTTACTATTTAAATTCATGATCCATTTTCAGTTAATTTTTTACAAGTAGTGAGACATTGGTTGAGGGGGTTTTTTGGCTTTTTTTTTTCCCATATGTCTGTCCAGTTGCTCCATGACCACTTACTGGAAAGAGTATCTTTCCTTCACTGAATTGCTTTTGCACATTTGTCAAAAAACAGTTGGGCATATTTGTCTATGTCTACTTATGGATTTGCTCTTCTGTATCATTAATCTATGTGTCTATCTTTCTATCAGTTTCATACTTCACTGATTATTCTAGCTATATAATAAGACTTGAAATAGGTAAACTGATTCTTCCCATTTTATAATTCTATTTCTAAATTGTTTTAACAATTCTAATTCCTTGACTTTCCTTGAAGCTTTAGAATTATCTCATCTATATCTACAAAGATCTTGTTGGAATTTTGGATTGTGTTAACCCTATATATGAGTTTGCAGAGAACTGACATGTTTACTGTGTTGAGCCTTCTACTCTGGTCTTAGTTTCCAGGCTGCTAAGACAAAAACCAAACAATTAGTTGGCTTAAACAATAGGAATTTATTGGCTTATGATTTTTAGGCTAGGAGAAGACCAAATCAAGGTGCCAGCAAGGCAATACTTTCTCCCCAAAGACTGTAGTGTTTTGGGTTGGCTGCCAGCAATCTTTGAGGTTCCTTGACTTTTCTATCACATAGTAATGCACATGGCAATGACTTTGACTTTCTTTTCTCAGTTCTGTTGACTTCTAGCCTCTTCTCCATGTGGCTTTCTCTCGTAAAGCCTCTAATAGTAGGATAAAGGGCCAACCTCATTCAGCTGGGCCACTCCTTAATTAAAAATAACCTCTTCAGAAGGGCCTATTCACAATGGGTTCACACCCACACGAAAGGATTAGGATTAAGAACGTGCTTCTTTCTGGGTACAGAATTCAACCTACCATATGCTCCACAAATATGAAATATTTCTTCATTTTCCAAAGATCCTCTTTGATTTCTTTCATTAACATTTTGCCATTTTCAGCATATAAGCCCTGTACATGGTTTACTAGATTTGCACTAAGTATTTCATTTTGATTTTTTGTTAAGAATTCTAAATGGTATTGTATTTTTAATTTTGGTGTCATGTTCATCACTGATAGATGGAAATACAATTAAATTCTGTTTGTTTAGCTTGTATCCTGTAACCTTGCTGAACTCACTTCTAAATTTTAGGAGTTTATTTGGTGTGGGTTTTTTTTTTTAAGGAGAGAGTTATGAACACAGACCCCCACTACCACAAATTATGCAGTCAAGTTTCCCACATTGGGGAAATCACAGGGGTCAGCACATCCTGAGTGCAAAGGATAAGCCTCTTCCAGGGATCACGGTATCTCCTGTGCCAAGTAAGTATGGTGTGGGGTTTTTTCTTTCTTTCTTTCTTTTTTTTTTTTCTTTCATTTTTGGGTACATTCCTTGGGATTTTCACATAGACAATCACGTTATCTTAAATAGGACAGTTTGTTTCTTCCTTTCCAGTTTGTATGACTTTTATTTCCTTCCACTCTCTCTCTCTCTCTGTCCCTCCCACCCCCTCTCTCTTTTTCTCTCTGTCTATCTATTGCACTGACTGGAATTTCCAGCACTATGTTGAATAAGAGTGGTGAGAGTGGACATCCTTTTCTTATTCCATATATTAGGAGGAAAGCATTCAGTTTTTTTAACATTAAGTACAATGTGAGCTGTAGATATTTTTGGTAGATGCTCGTTATCTACAAAAATTCCCCCTTCTTCCTATTTTTCTGAGAGTTTTAATCATGAATGGGTGTTAAATGTTGTCAAATGCTTTTTTGCATTAATAGGTATAATCATGTGATTTTTCTTCTTTAGCTTGTTAGGATGGTGGATTATATTACATTGATTGGTTTTCAAATATTGAACCAGACTTACATGCTTAGAATAAACCTCACTTGATCATGGCATAAAATTATTTCTATATATTACTGAATTCCCTTTGATGATATTTTTTTCAAATGAACCTATTGAAATTTTGGAAAGAGCAATTTGATAGTAGCTATCCAAAACTTTTAAAAGACCAGCAATCCCACCTGAATGAATCTATTCTACACAAATACTAACATGAGTGCCTAAAGAATAAAGACACTCCTTTTAGCATTTTTTGCAATATGAAAAATAATTAGAAAAATTTATCCATCAATAAAGAAAAAGTTAAACACATTATAGTATCCATACAATGAAATTATGTAGAACTATGTCCTTTTTTTAAAAAAAGCTGCAGAATAAGATTTATAGCATGCTCATTTTTTAATAACAAAACTTTTACATCTAACCACATATCAAGTGGGCCTTTTACTGTTGCTTAGAATTGGAAACTAAGGCCCACACTGTGGACCAAGGGACATGAAGTAACCTATTCCAGGGTGTGGTTGTGGCTTAAGCAATTGAATGCTCACTTCCCACATGGGAGGTCCCAGGTGCCTCCTAAGGAAAATGGAAACAAACAACAAACAAAAGCAAATGTAAAGACCAACTCAGGGGAGCTGATGTGGCTCGGTGGTTGAGCTCCAGCTTCCCACATGTGGGGTCCTGGGTTCAATCCCTGGTCCTGGTACCTCAAAAAAAAAAAAAAAAGAAAAAGTCTATTCCATAAAGACACAATCCAAGGAAGAACAAACATTTGTAGCTGGATGTCTCTTACAGAGTTTAAAAACAGCAGGGCAAATTAACTCTGCTACCTCCAACCATTATAACAGTGCTTCCCCCTTCCTCCACCCTCAACCATCACCCCAGTGCTCCTTTGCAGTCCTAGAAACAGAAGACTCAAGGGTGGAGATAGGAGCAGAGGGAATCTTTGGAGTCAGATGTTGTTGGTGTATATGGGATTTCTGCTGCTTCTCCACTGACTTCCTGTGGGAAAAAGAAGGGAGAGGGAAGAGGATGTGGCTCGAGTGATTGGGCTCCCGTCTACCATATGAGAGGTCCAGGGTTTGATTCCCGGGGCCTCCTGGTGAAAAGTAAGCGGGCTCGCACAGGACAGCTGGCGCAGCAAGATGATGCAACAAAAAGACGCAGAGGACAGACAATGAGAGATGCAGCAGATCAGGGAGTTGAGGTGGCGCAAGAGATTGAGCGCCTCTCTCCACTCTGGATGGTCCCAGGATTGGTTTCAGGTGTTGCCTAAAGAGAAGACAAGCAGACACAGAAGAACACAGAGAACAGACAGTGATTGCAAAACAATGAGGGCGGGGAATAAATATATAAATCTTAAAAAAAAAAAAAAAGAAGGAAGAGCTTTACACTCCTCTACAAGCAAGGGAGGGAGGGTGAGGATAATTGCCTACAGAGATTGAGGTTGCCTGAAAAATTATGAGACAGGCATCTTGTTCCCCTAATGAATTTTTTCAATTTTGACCTAAGCTGTTGGTTGATCAATGTTCCTATGTGTCTATGTGAGCAGAGAAAGAGAACTGGAGATGAATGGTAGAAAGAGGAGAGCTGACCACTAGGTGAGGAGACCCCAGTGGTAAGAAGACAAGCCCAAAGCGGTCGCAACAATTAGACTTCAAGATCTAGGAATAAATCCCACTTCAGGAAACTGTGCAGAAGGTTGGCTTCACAGCGCCCTCTTCTGGCCCAGCTTGCCCTTCTCAATAAAAGCCAACAGGGCTCACTCATGAGCACAAGTGAAAGCAAATGTTTGGACCCTTGCTATACAGATGGCTGCCAGGAAAAGTGGGAGTTGGCCAGAGAAGCAGCAAGAACCAGTAGAGGATCCCAACAGTGGGCAGTTGATAAAGAAATGTCTTCACCCATATTCCCTTTCAGGCCCCCTTCCCCTACGTTCTACTGCAAGTTAATGGCTTGGTAGAGATACCAAAAGGAAAACTCCTTGCAAGTCCCTGGAGCCATGGCTAACAGAGGAGATAAAACTGACATCAGCTATGAGATTTGGGTTTTAAACTGGATGTCTTAGTTTGCCAGGACTGTTATGAAAAAGACTGTAAGGCGGTTGGCTTAAACAAACAAAATTTATTGTATCCCAGTTTTGGAGACTAGAAGTCCAGAATCAGGATGCCAACAAGGCCATGCTTTCTCTGAAGTCTGAAGCATGCTGGTGGGGCTTCCTAGCAGTCCACAGCTCGACCTGTCTCCATCTCATGGCCGTCTGTCTTCTGTCTCCTCGTCCCCCTCCTGCTGTGTCCAAAGGTCCTCTGCTTATAAGGACTCCAGTCATATTGGATTAAGGCCCACCCCGATTCACGTTGGCCTCATCTTTGAAGATCCTCTTTGCAAATGAGTTCACACCCACAGGACCAGGGGTCAGAACTTGAACACGCCTTTGTGGGGGACACGATTCATTCATAACACTGGACAATACTGAAATTACCTCTAATGACAAAGCGTCGGGAATGCTCTATCATCTCCCCAAGATCTCCTTAGGGATCTGCTCCCCATCAGGGACAGGAGATTTGACATAGCATAGTAATGGGAAAAAAATAAAACTGGCTTATGTTTCTATCCCTGTGAAGCTGAACCTATTAATCAACATGTGAGCTGCACACGTATGTGTGCATGTATGGATGTGTGTATATACTTGTTAGTGTGTATGTTTATGGATTTTTCCCCAAAGCACAGAAAACTACTTGGAAGGCTCTGCTCTCCACTATTAACAGTGGTCAACATTAAAAGTCTTTTAATTTGAGAAATGTAAAGGTTATGGGATGTACACATCATAGGGCTGAGTCTACAAATTGTACAAAAGTGAAAAAGTCTTCACCGATGGGTGAGAACAAATCTGCCCCATTTGTCCTGCAGCCACCCCACTGCTCTGAGCCTCGCCAGCTTGAGAAGCAGGCGTAGTCTTTACTTTCTTGAATTCCTAGGCCGACCTTGTATGGGGTCATGTTAAACATAGTACTCTGTGGGGGACTGGGCACAAGAGCCGGGTTGCAGAGTGGGCAGAGCGGTGGGCTCCCGTGGCCTTGCGCCCGCGGCGGCGCCTCCCGCCCTCGCGCTGCTCCAAGGACAGCTGGCTGGAACCACCGTGGCCTTCAGTGAGAGCCCACGCCTCTCTCCCCGTGGGTTCCTGGCCCCTTCTCTGCTGATCTCCCTGGGACAGGTTCCGGAGGCCCTTTTCACACCAACTACCAGGAAACTCCTCTCTCGGTGGCTGGCTCCCAGCGCAGTGGCGCGCGCTCCCGCTCCCGCTTCTTGGCCCCGCAGCGGCGGGCACAGGAGCAGGTGGAGCGCAGTGTCTCGGGTCCCTGGAGCCGATGCGTCTTCGTCTCCAGGCCCTGCCGAGGGGTTTGGCCTGCTCAGCTCCTCTTCTTTTCGTGCGAGGTGGAATTCCTCCCGGGGCCTCCACTGCCCCCACCCCATCCAGTCCAGATTCCTTTGGGTAACAGGTTATCAGGCTCAAGCGTCCCTTAGCTCCAGTTGTGAGCAGAGGTCACGCTGTTTCTCACCGCACTTCTGAGCCCTTGCAAACCAAGCGGCGCGCCTGGGTCCCTGTTCTTCGGGTCCCTCAACATTTCCTAAGTGTCAAGTTAATCAAGGCGCCAGTGACCAGAGCACACAGGCAGCCTCCAGGGGGCGGTGGTGCCTAACCTCAGCTGTCAGCCGCCCCACCCAAAACACCGCCAAGGAACGTAAACTGCCTTTCTTTATTATTTATTTTTTTATTTTTTATTAATTTATTTATTTTTTGATACCTTTATTCATTAAAAAATTTTTTTCCCATATATATTTTAAAAGATGCTTAGATTACCTAAATGTTAGACAAAAATTACAGGGATTCCTATGATCTCCACCTCCCACACCTCCCACACCTCTCACACCTCCCACACAGACATCCTTCATCAGTGTGGCACATCACCCGCAATGGATAGACTCTGCCACTAAGCATAGACCCCAGTTCACATCGTAGACCACACTCTCCCACACATTTCTGCATGGTATATGCTGATGTAAAATAGCCTATATCCGTCGCCACAACGTCACTCAGGACAACCCCCAAGTCCTGAAAAAGCCCCTGTATTACAACTGCCCTTCCCCTCCCTGCCCCGAAAGCGTCTAGTGGCCACTAGCTCCACCTCACTGTTATAATTTCTTCCATTGCTTGAATCATAATACTGTCTACAACAGAATACCATTAAGTCCACTCTAGTCCATAGCTTTCCCCCCACTCCTGAGGGGACTGGAATGGTGATGTCCACTCCACCTCCAAGTGAGAGAGGTCTTATATCTCATGGATACCGTGGATGGGATTATCCTGCCTTGAGCAGCAGGCTCTCTCCATTCCCTGGGATGGCCTTTCTGCACAATCCTTGTACAATTCTGGAGCCAGAAACTCCGTTTTATTTATTTATTTTTTAGGAGGTACCGGAGATTGAACCCAGGACCTCATACATGGGAAGCAGGTGCTCAACCAACCATTGAGCTACATCTGCTCCCCTCCATTTGATTTTTTTTTTAATGGATACATATAAAAATTTTTTTTAATCAAACAATAATATTACACAATATATTTGGTTCATAGTAACGCATTCATATAGTATTTGTCCTTTTGTGTCTGGCTTGCTTCACTCAAAATAATGTCCTCCAGGTTCATCCATGTTGCCATATGCTTTATGACTTCATTTCTTCTAACAGCTGCATAATATTCCATCGTGTGAATAGACCACAGTTTGTTTATCCATTCATCTGTTGATGGACACCTGGGTTGTTTCCAACTTTTGGCAATGGTGAATAATGTGGCTATGAACATCGGTGTGCAGATGTCTGTTCGTGTCACTGCTCTCAGTTCTTCTGGGTATATACCAGTAGTGGTATTGCAGGGTCACGTGGCAAGTCTATATTCAACTTCTTAAGGAACTGCCAAACAGTCCTCCATAGTGGTTGTACCATTCTGCATTCCCACCAACAGTGAAGAAGTGTTCCTATCTCTCCATATCCTCTCCAATACTTGTAGTTCTCTGTCTTTTTAACAGTGGCCATTCTGATAGGTGTGAAACGATATCTCATTGTAGTTTTGATTTGCATTTCCCTAATCATGAGTGATGTTGAGCATTTCTTCATGTGTTTTTTTGCCATTTGTATTTCTTCTTCGGAAAAATGTCTATTCAAGTCTTTTGCCCATTTTTTAATTGGGTCTTTTGTCTTTTTATTGTTGAGTTGTAACATTTCTTTATATATCCTGGATATTAAACTCTTACCAGATATGCGATTTCCAAATATTTTTTCCCATTGAGTTGGCTGCCTTTTCACCCTTCTGACAAAGTCCTGTGAGATGCAAAAGTGTTTAATTTTGAGGAGGTCCCATTTATCTATTTTTTCTTTTGTTGCACGTGCTTTGGGTGTAAGGTCCAAGAAACCACCACCTACTACAAGGTCTTGAAGATGTTTCCCTACATTTTCTTCTAGTAGTTTTATGGGTCCTGGTTTTTATATTTAGATCTTTGATCCATTTTGAGTTGATTCTTGTATAGGGGGTGAAATAGGGGTCCTCTTTCATTCTTTTAGTTATAGATATCCAGTTCTCCCAACACCATTTGTTGAAGAGACTGCTTTTTCCCATTAGCGTGGGTTTGGTAGGTTTGTCAAAAACCAGTTGACTGTATAGGTGAGGGTATATTTCTGGGTTCTCAATTCTATTCCACTGATGGATGTGTCTATCTTTATGCCAGTACCATGCTGTTTTGACCACTGTAGCTTTGTAATATGTTTCAAGGTCAGGCAGTGAAATTCCTCCCACATTGCTCTTCTTTTTTACAATGTTTTTGGCTATTTGGGTGCACTTACCCTTCCAGATGAATTTGGTAATTGCCTTCTCTAATTCTGTAAAGTAAGCTGTTCGGATTTTGATTGGTATTGCATTGAATCTATAAATCAGTTTGGGCAAGATTGACATCTTCACGATATTTATTTTTCCAATCCATGAATATGGAATGTCTTTCCATTTGTTTAGGACTTTTAAAATTACTTTTAGCATTGTTTTGTAGTTTTCTGCATATAGGTCCTGCACTTCTTTGGTTAAGTTAACTCCTAGGTATTTGAGTCTTTTTGTTGCTATTGAAAATTGAATTTTCCTCCTGATTTCCTTCTCAGGTTGTTCAGTACTAGTGTACAAAAACATTACTGATTTTTCATGTTGATCTTGTATCCTGCCACCTTGCTGAACTCATTTATTAGTTCAAGTAGCTTTGTTGTGGATACTTCAGGATTTTCTAAATACAGGATCATGTCATCCGTAAACAGTGAGAGTTTTACTTCCTCTTTTCCTATTTGGATGCCTTTAATTTTTTTGTCTTGTCTAATTGCCCTAGCTAGAACTTCTAGTACAATGTTGAATAACAGTGGTGACAGTGGTCATCCTTGTCTTGTTCCTGATCTTAGAGGGAAAGCTTTCATGCTTTCCCCATTGAGTGTGATGTTGGCTGTGGGTTTTTCATATATGCCTTTTATCATATTGAGGAATTTTCCTTTTATTCCTGTCTTTTGAAGTATTTTTATCAAAAATATTGGATGTTGGATTTTGTCGAATGCCTTTTCTGCATCTATTGAGATGATCAATTTGTTAATGTGGTGTATTACATTGATTGACCTAACATGTGGTTGAACCAGCCTTGCATACCAGGAATAAGTCCCACTTGGTTGTGTTGTATAAGCTTTTTGATATGCTGTTGGATTCAATTTGCAAATATTTTGTTAAGAAATTTTGCATCTATGTTCATTAGAGAGATTGGTCTGTAATTTTCTTTTCTTGTGGAATCTTTGTCTGGCTTTGGTATTAGGGTGATGTTGGCTTCATAAAATGTATTGGGTAATTTTGCGTCCTCTTCAATTTTTTGGAAGAGTTTCAAAAGGATTGGTGTTAATTCTTTTTGAAATGCATGGTCGAATTCACCTGTGAAGCCTTCTGGTCCTGAACTTTTCTTTGCTGGGAGATTTTTGATGACAGATTTCAGTCTCCTTAATTGTGATTGGTTTGTTAAGTTCTTGTATTTCTTGTAGCGTCAGTGTAGGTTGGTTGTGCATTTCTATAAATTTGTCCATTTCATCTAGGTTGTCTAGTTTGTTGGCATATAGTTTCTCATAATATCCTCTTATGATTCATTTTATTTCTGTGAGGTCATTTGTCATTTCCGCCCTTTCATTTCTGATTGTATTTATTTGTATCTTCTCTCTTTTTTCCTTTGTTAGTCTAGTGAGGGGTTTGTCAATTTTATTGATCTTCTCAAAGAATCAGCTTTTGGTTTTGTTGATTTTCTCTATTGTTTTTCTGTTCTCATTTTCATTAATTTCTGCTCGAATCTTTATTATTTCTTTCCTTCTGCTTGCTTTGGGATTGGTTTGCTGTTCTTTTACTAGTTTCTCTAGTTGTTCAGTTAAATCTTTGAGTTTAGCTCTATCTTGTTTTTTAATATAGGCATTTAGGGCTATAAATTTCACTCTCAAGAATGCCTTCGCTATATCCCATAAGTTTTGATTCGTTGTGTTCTCATTTTCATTTGTCTCAATATATTTACTGATTTCACTTGCAATTTCTTCTTTGACCCACCGAATATTTAGGAGTGTGTTGTTCAGTCTCCACACATTTGCAAATTTACTTTTTTCCTGTCTGTTATTGATTTCTAGTTTCATTCCATTATGATCTGAGAAGGCGCTTTGTATATTTTCAATCTTTTCATATTTATTGAGAGCTGTATTGTGACCTAACATGTGGTCTATCCTGGAGAAAGATCCATGGGCACTTGAGAAGAATGTATAACCTGCTGAGTTTGGATGCAGTGCTCTGTATATGTCTGTTAGGTCTAACTTGTTTATCATATTGCTCAAGTTCTCTGTTTCCTTGTTGATCTTCTGTCTAGTTGTTCTATCTAATAATGTGAGTGGGGTGTTTAAGTCTCCAATGATTATCGTAGAAATGTCTATTTCTCCCTTCAGTTTTGCCAGAGTTTGTTTCATATTTTGGGGCACCCTGGTTAGGTGCGTAGATATTTATGACTGTTATAACTTCTTGGAGGGTCGTCCCTTTTATTAATATATAATGGCCTTCCGCATCTCTTATCACTTTTTTGCATTTAAAGTCTGTTTTGTCTGATATTAGTATAGCTACCCCTGCTCTTTTCTGTTTACTATTCACGTGGAGTATCTTTTTCCTACCTTTTACTTTCAGCTGGTTTGTATCCCTGGGTCTGAGGTGAGTTTCTTGTAAGCAGCATATGGATGGCTCATGCTTTTTACCCATTCTGTCAGCCTATATCTTTTGATTGGGGAATTTAATCCATTCACATTCAATGATATTACTGAAAATGCACTATTTATTTCCTCCATTTTATTCTTTGGTTTTCATATGTCATCTTGTTTTTGTCTCTCTTTTTACTCTTGGTTATCCTTTCTGCTTTTCTTTCTTCTGTACTCTCCTCCAAGCCTCTCTCTCCTGTCTTTTTCTTTCAGGTCCTAAGGCTTCCTTTAATATTTCCTGCAAAGGTGGATTCTTTTTTTGCAAACTCTCTTAGTTTCTGTTTGTTTGTGAATACTTTATATTCACCTTCATATTTGAAGGACAGTTTTGCTGGATAAAGAATTCTCAGCTAGCAGTTTTTCTCTTTCAGTTTCCTAATTGTATCATACCACTGTCTTCTCGCCTCCATGGTTTCTGAAGAGAAATCTGCACTAAGTCTTACTAGTCGTCCTTTGTACGTGATCGTTTGCTTCTCTCTTGCTGCTCTGAAAATTTTCTCTTTATCTTTTACATTTGACATTCTGAATAGTATGTGTCTTGGTGTAGGCCTACTTGCATTTATTCTCATTGGGGTGCGGTGTGCTTCTTGGACATGTAAGTTCATTTCTTTCGTGAGAGTTGGGAAATTTTCAGCTATTATTTCCTCAAATACTCTTTCTGCCCCTTTTCCTTTCTCTTCCCCTTCTGGAATTCACATGACACATATGTTGTTGCATTTTGTGCTGTCATTTAACTCTCTGAGCCTCTGCTCAATTTTTTCCATTCTTTTCTTTCTCTCTGTTCTTTTCTTTCTTCAATTTTAGCTGCTCTGTCTTCGGTATCACTTATTCTTTCTTCTATCATTTCGAATCTGCTGTTGTATGCCTCAAATGTGTTTTTGACTTCACTTATTGTGTCTTTCATTCCCATGAACTCCATTACTTTTCTGTTCAGAATTTCAAATTCTTCTTTGCATTCTCTCAATGTCTTCTTTTTTTTTTTTTTTTAAGATTTTATTTATTTATTCATTTATCCCCCCCTTGCTGCTTGTGCTCACTGGGTCAGCTAACCATGCCATGCGGGCGGGCTTGCCTTCACCAGGAGGCCCTGGGAACCGAACCCGGGGCCTCCCATATGGCAAACGGGAGCCCTACTGATTGAGCCACAGCCGCTTCCCATCTCAATGTCTTCTTGATGTTATTAAATGACACCTCATTAATTTGATTTTGGAAATTTGTGCTCATCTCACTGCATCTCTCAAATTCTGCATCTCTTCTGGGACTTTGATGTATTCCTTTTCTTGGGTCATGTCTTCTATTTTCTTAGTATAGCTCATAATTTTTTGCTGGTGTTTAGACATCTGGTTAGGTTGTATTTTACTTAGATGCTCTATCTCTTTCTCTTTTATGGGGTTTTAGTGGCAGGAGGCTGTGAGTTACCAAAGTTCTTTGATTTTTGGCTCAGCCTTGATTGTTAGGATTGTCCGGCTGGTTGCTCAAAACTGGGCACTGGACTCAGTAATTGGTTGTAGAGTCATTTCCTAGGGCCTTGGGCAGGGAGGCCATAGAGGCCAGGAAAAACCTCTTTTATTTATTTTAAATTTTCTTATGTGGACTTCCTTGGTCTGCCAGAAGATGGAGCTCATTGGCAGCTCTCAATTCAATGCCTGGTCAGAGTGTATTTGTTGTGACACAGACCAAATCAATGTGATAGAGCTTCTTGTCTGGAGGCTAAGAGCCTTGTAATTCAAACTTTCTGAGACAGTTCTCCAGTCTTCTCTGGTAGCCCCCTCCCTTTTCCCAGCTAGGAAATATTTCCACTCCCCTCTGAGTCCTCAACAATCAGTCCCTGTTAGTAGAGGAGGAGATTGGGAGGTTTGAATATCTTTAGCCCCTTGCAGGCTCCAAGGCAAACAATGGCGCAGCCCCACCTGGCCTGGGAGGGCTCTTGGCACAGGGAAGACCAAATTTGCAAATCAAAAGCAGGGTCAGCCCCAGGCTTTCTCTCCCCTCTCCTGTGGAGACCTCAACAATTAGTCCAGGCTAGAAGAAAGGGAGGTTGTGAGGGTTGGATTTCTCCAGTCCTTCCTAGGCTCCCAGGGCAAA
Source organism: Tolypeutes matacus (assembly GCA_026826555.1). Classification (NCBI taxonomy): domain Eukaryota; kingdom Metazoa; phylum Chordata; class Mammalia; order Cingulata; family Chlamyphoridae; genus Tolypeutes; species Tolypeutes matacus. Next base: position 2,229,644 of record JAKSZT010000072.1, on the reverse strand, counting down.
CCACCACGTGGAAGGGTCTGTGGGGCTCCGCAGCCCAAATTTGCGGGTCAGAACCCAAGTCAGCCTAAGGTTGTGTCCCTCTCTCTCCCCTTTCTGGGAGTGGTAGATCCCTGGAGCCCCCTTTGTCTGTAGTCGCAGGCCCAGAGGCCTGAGAATTCTAAAGAGTGTGGGGGAGGGTGCCAGCAGCAGCAGCCGCTGCTGGTTCCAACTCACGGATCTGTCGTCGCGATTTCCCTCTTTTGTCCCTCTCTCCTCTGGGTGGTGTGCAGCCTTCACCTGCTGTCCTAAACCCTAGAAGATCTTTTTCGGGGCTGTTTCAGCCTGTCCTCTAGCTATTTTTCTGGAGAAGAGATTCCCGTGTCTTACTAGTCCGCCATCTTCCCAGAAGTCCCCCATTTGATTTTTATGTTTACTTAATTTTTTGTAAAAGTTGCCTAAATAAAGTTACCAAGACTAGGTTTGAAAGAAACCTAGAAAAAAAGCAATGTGGTATCTTTGACAAAGATTTAGAAGAAGAATATTTAATATTGTTACAAAGGCTTATTGTAATAGGCATTCACATACTGCCATTAAGAGTTTAGACGGATACAGCATTTTTGGAAAGCAGTTTAGCAGTATTTATAAAGAATCAATTCTAGGAATATCTCCTACGTAAAAATAATCCAAGAGGTAATCAAAGAAATGAGGGTATATAAGGATGTTCAGTGCAGTATTATTTATCATAGGAAAAATTAGGGCTAACTTAAATGTCCAAAAATAGTTTAATTTAATTAAATAAATTATGGTTTATGCATTAAAAGGAATGTTGTCCAGTCTTTAAAGATCACTTTTTCCAAAAAAATATATTTATGATGTGACAAGAAGCTTATTCTATAATGTTAAACACGAACTGTATATACAGCATGAATCTAATTTTGTTACATCAATCTTTCTCTGGAAGTAAATGTTTTCATTCAAAATGCTTTAAATTATCATGGATTATTCTCAGAATCAGAAAAAAAAAGTTAATTAAAAGAAAAACAAAATCTGAGATCTGCAGGGTTGGGAGCATTTGCATTTGAGTGGCATTGGGAGAGGTAGGCTTCTGGAGATTCCTGGGCTCTCCACACCCAGGAGGACCAAAGTCGTGTCTTGAGATTCCATGTCCCTCCCTCATTCTCGGGTCTGATATATCCTAAGCTTCCTACACAGAATTATTATAATTATTTTAATTATTTTTGGAGGCAGTAAGAAGTAAAGAGTAAAACGCAAATTTAATCAAGCCCTCTTCTATTTACCCTTCACGAGTTGTGTGCTGGCCTGTTTCTTTCTGTTTCTTTCTTTTTTTGTGGTCCAACCAGGCCTGAAGATGGCAAGCCCTCTTTAGTGGAGACACTGCCTAACAGAGCCTGTTTTAATTTGACAACAATCTGTTGATAGGAGCTTTGGAGTGAAAGCCTTTCCTGAAAGTCATATGAGGTGGAATTTTTAAAAGTTTCTTGAGAATTGAACAGAAAGATAAAAAAATTTAAAAACCAGTTTCCCCCTCTCCCAACAGCTTAGCAGTTTTAATAGTTTAAATGTTTTTATGTTCCCCTGCAACCTGTGCCTAAGAAACTATATTATTGTTGTGTTTTTAAAAGTTGTGTTTGATTCAAAATAGGTGATAATACAAATTAGTTGGGGAGGAGAGAAATTCATCTACCTCAATTCCTCATTCTCTTTATTTGTGGAATGATTAGATTTTCCTATTTGTTAAAGGGGGAAAACCAGTTAAGTTTAAAATTCAGTCTAAATTGCTGGTGGAGTATAAAATGAGAAGAAATTTGGCAATATGTGCCAAGACCCTAAAATTGGTCTTGCTCTTTGGCCCAGAATTCTACTCCTGGAAGATGTAGGCAAAGATTCAAGATGGGCACCACGGCTTAAGGGAAGCAGTGAAAAGTCAGATACAACGAACATTTATGAAAGTCATAGAATGGTTAACTAAACTGGGCATGGGAGAAATAAAAATATGATAAAATATTAAACCCTTTGAAGGTCTTAGATAGTGCAATGCCTTTAGACCATCACCCTTCTCTTCTGCTTGTCCATGCAGATTCTACCTGCAAAATGCTCTCAGTAACAAGCAGGCCAGTGCTTGGCTGAACAACTGGATATTATAACTAGCCGAGGTGACACTTGAAATTAACCACCATACATGTGGAAAAGGAAATCATTCTAAAGAGAGACAGTCTTAGAAGGAGTCTCCTGCTCATCTTGGTTCCATCAGTCAGAGCCAGCAGAAGTTCTAACATTCCTCATGGGACCCACAATTTCTGAGACTTTCTGCAACTTCCAGTTTAGACTGGGTGGGGTATTTAGCAGCCTGATTACCAGCAGACTTCCTCAGAAACTACAGGAAATTTTCCCCAAAGTCACAATGACTTTTTGTTTTTTAAAGTTGAAAGTCACTTTAGAAATCATCTTACTGGTGAAGAAACCAAGACATAGAGAGATTAAATGATTCTGTGGCTTAAGGCCATAGCAAGTTAGTGATAAAGCCCACAAGTCTCAGGCCTGCCTATGAGATTTTGAAAATACCAACTTTTAACTTTATTAACTTTATTCTAATAAATGTACCTGCTATGAAATACTGAAAAAAGTGAGTGGGATGCACCATCACGTAATTGGTGAATTGATTTATAAAATTAAAAAGAGAAGAAAGAGTAAAATACAGTTGCTGGAGACAAAAGAGTTTGGGAGGCTTATTATTTGTTAGAGGGGAAGGTCTCTAAGATGAGGCAATGGGCTTGGCAGGTGAGAGATGAAAAGTTAATCTTGAATTTATATACAGCTCTCATGGGGCAGAGTGGACTCTGCTGCTCTATCATTCATATCTCTTTATGTTGATTTTCCAGTAGTGAAGACAAGGTTCTGATAATTCACCTACCATGGCTTGCACATTTTTGGCCTAGGACCAAGTGTGTATATTTTCACAACGGCGGCCTGTATAGCAGAATTCTGTGTAGCATAATAATGGTCCACCACATGTAGTCCATCTCTGAATGGCCTGAGATCTACTCTCAGGGTTACGGAATGAAAAGCCTCCAGAACAATCACCTTGGATGTACAGAAGACTTTGGAAATCACCTCTCCAGACACTTGCCCACCCCTGAGAGATTGGTTTGTCTGGAGCACTTCATGTTGGGATAGCTTCATGAATAACAGGCTGAAGAATCTGTAGTCTAGTGGCCATAGTGTGGTGAGGGCAGCCAGAATGTCTTGGTGGTCAGTCCTTCTGGGAAGCTGGCATAGTTGGTGCTTTCCAGAATGCAAGGCTGCCCTGTCCTTCGAGGTCCTTGCAGAGATTCTGCATCTACTGGAGAGAAAGAACCAAGATGGAGATCAGGAAGGCGACATCTTATTTATCCGTTTCCAGTGTATAGCTCAGGGTCATGGACACAGTGGACACTCAGTGAGTGATGCATGGGATGAAATGAGCTACTGTATGTCATCCTTCTAAGATGCATATTTTTTTCACATTTTTGAAATTAGGATACATCTTTACATGGGCTTTTTTTAGAATGATTTTTTTAATTTGAGAAGTTGTGATTTTACAAAACAATCATGTCTACCATACAGGATTCTCATACATTACCCCCCACCAACACCTTACATTGTTGTGATACATTTGTTACAATTAATGAAAGAACATCATCTTAATATTACTGCTATCTATAGTCCACAGCTTATATTTGATGTATTATTTTCACAAACCATCCTATTATTAACACCATGTATTAGTATTGTGCATTTGTTGTAGTTCATGAGAGAACATTCTTATATTTGTACTGGTAACCACAGTCCATCACTCACATGGGGTTCACTGTGCTATGCAGTCCCGGCCTTGTACAATCCATCCAAAGTACACCCTCAGTGGCTCTCAGTTTCATCATAGAGATGAACTGTCATCAGCTCAGTCCATTTCAAAATGTTTTCATTACTCCAAAAGGAAAAGTCCCATACCCCCTTATACCCTTCATTATTGACCCTTAGCATCGATACAGTACCTGCTTTTTCATTATTGCAAAAATAGTACAATATTATGCAACTTTTTTGAAATCTGTCTGGGCTTAATTGCCATTAAAGCTGTCTTCAAAAAATTACTCTCTGACTCAGCATGGAAAAATGTTATTTTGTGCACAGGAAGGCACTGAAACAGAGAACACCCATTTGTCATTGGAGGAATATCCATAATTCTGTATTTTATTACAAAGTATCATTCAAGTGCATCACAGGACCTAAGAAAGGAAGAAAAACATAAATAAATGAGACAGTTACATTTTGTTATTGAGTTACATGCAAAGGAGAGACCTACCTATCACTGGCTATGTTCATTTCCTAGTGCTGTCATACCAAACTAGCACCAACGCGGGGACTAAAAACAGTGGAAATGCACTTTCCCTGAGTTCTGGAGGCCAGAAGCTCAACATCAGTTTCCCTGGGCTGAAATTAAGGTGTTGGCAGGGCCGTGCTTCCTTGGAGGCTCTAGGGGAGAATCGTCCCCTGCTCTTCTAGCTTCTCGTGGCCGCCTGCCTCCCTCTCTTGTGGCAGCATCACTCTGATCTCTGCCTCGGGCTTCATGTCACCTTCTCCTGGGCGCTGTGGGGCAAGTGGCTACAATGATGTGTCCTGTGAAAACAGGTTCAGGGCACAACAGAAACTTTCAGCAAATGATCCCTTTATTACATGCACAAAATAGAGTCCAGAAAGGGCAAATAGTCTCCTTGTCACTGACACAGCACAGAGAGTCCAATCACACCTGGTCTCCCAGGGTGGTGGAAAACTGACACTGCTCTGGATCGTTGTCTATAGATGGTATCATCTCATGACCCACTTCACGCCACAGAACCGAGACCAATCTATACTGTTTGAGTGTGGTTTTTATCCACCTCGGGGGGAGGGGGCCCTGCTTATGAGAATTCCTGTTCTGATAAGCATCTGGAAGCGGTTGCTCCCAGCTCCCAGGTTTAAGGACTGGCCAGACCTTTTTCATGCGATGTAATATCTCCCGCAGGTTGTGGAAGGGCACATAGTAGAAAAGGAGGTGGGGGTACTGGGAGGCCAAGCAGGCCATTCGGCATGTGTTTGTGACTTTCCCAGAGAAGGAGGTAAGGGTCAGCAAGGGCTGGGCTCTGGCTGCTGGGCAGGTGGCTGAGATTTCCCTAAGCCCTCCACCTCTCTCTTGTGATGGCGTTTAGGGCCCACCCAGATTATCCAGTGATACCGTCCCATCTCAAGCTCCTTAAACAAAGCTTCAAAGACCCTGCTTTCCATACAAGGAAATATTTACAGGTTCCAGGGATTAGGGCTTGATGTCTTTGGGACCACTATTCAGCCTACTACACTTGCCAGACAAACTTCCAAATCTAAGAACAAATAAAAGAAAGTTGGACTAACTAATCTATGTTGGTATTTTCTTTATTCCCCCTTCTAACAAGATCAAGGAAGGGTCAGCACTGAAACCTGCAAAACGGATATCAGTGGCTTGGAAGAAAATCAGTGCTTATAGAAAAACACTTGTCTAAGAAAGGATCTTAATAACCTTAGGTGGTAAATCACTAGTTATTGACAATCGAAGAGTTAAATGATTCAGAAGAGCTAGACTCTGAATGAGAAAAACTTTCAAGAGCATCTTAATTTGGTAGACTGATGATAAAAATGGCCCCAAATCTCCACCCCTCTCTATATCCATGCTCCTTGGAATGTGACTTTGCAGCTTCTACCATCAAGAGATAGAATCGATTTTCCCCTCCCTTGAATTTGAGCTGCAGTTGTGGCTCGTTTTAGCAAGTAGATCACAGCAGAAGGGATGCTACGCCGGTTCTGAGCCAAGTCCCAAGAGGTCTTGTGAGCGTCTGTTCCCTGCTCAGTTGCCATGAGAACAAGTCCAGCCTGCTGGGTGATGAGAGGCATCACCCCAGCCAGCAGACAGCCAAACACCAGGCGTGCTAGCGAAGCCATCCTCAATCAGCTAGCCCCAACCAAGTCAACAGCTACCCACAGATGCACGAGCAAACCCAAGGAATACAGCAAAGCTGAGCCCAAGCCAGCAGAACTACCCAACCGGCCCACGGACTCATGAGCAATAAGAAATGCCTGTTGTTTTAAGACTTGGGGTTTGGGGTGGTTTATTAGCTGACAAAAACTGAATGATACATAATGGGTGGAAAGTCACCAGATTTTAATAATTAATAATAAATAATTATAAAGGATCCAGAATGAATTAGATTCTGAATGTGAAAGAGTTTCAGGATATTTTAGCTAATTTACTTTGCATATAACTTCCTTTTATTTTTTCCTAAGAATGATATAGGCTAAAGTATATGTCTAAGTAAGTGTAAAAGAGATTTTAACATAAGTACAAAATAAAAATGCTAAGTAACACAAAAGCATTGTCATGCTTTTATTGTCACTATCTTTTTCTTAAAGTTATTATACAGCCCTAATATATAACTATAAGATAAAGGTATGACTTTTGGCCACAACCTTCCTTTTTAATTTTTTTTTTTTTTAAAAAGCTTTAGATTACATAAGTGATACATCAAAAATATAGGGTAATTCCCATATACCCCACCCCCCCACACACACTTTCCCCCATTAACAACATCTTTCATTAGTGCGATATATTTTTTACAATTGATGAACACATATTGAAGCATTACTACTAACCATGTTCAATAGTTTACATTATAGTTTACACTTTGCACTGCACATTTTTATAGGTTTTGACAAAATGTATGATGGCCTATATCTGTCATTATAACATCATTCAGAACAATTCATAACCTTCCTTAATTTCTTTTACCATAGGGACCCTCTCATGTTCAAGGTGGAAGCCCATTTCAGATTCAATGAAATACAATAGTTCTATACTCAGCTTTATGTCTCTTTCTCTCACTATCTAGCTTTTGGTGATTTAGGTCCCCTCGGTGAGTCTCAATTGCCCTATCTGGCAGTGAAGATGATATTATCGCCTGGGAAAGATTGTTTTGAAGGAGGGATGTGATAGTGCATATCTGTGAGCTGCAAATGAATGAAAAATAATTAGGAAAATGGAATCAATGTTGGTTTTTCTCAAATATGTCCAATAATAACATTCTATGTGCTAAAAAGTGGTGGTGATTTATCTCAATAAATTGTTCTGTTCAACAAAGTAATTCATTTAAGCTATATGAATATATATTTTCTATTGTTATCCTACACTGCCCCACACACATCAAGGACACAAGACTTGTGAACATGGTCTTTTTCCAAATACGTAGAGCTCACCAGTGGTATACAAAATAAAATCAGGTGGTCCATATGCAGATGTCCAGTCACGATTGCATTAGATTACATTTGTAGCAGGGAAATTTCACATTCTACCTTACCCAAGAGACCCCATATCAAAAATATTCCCAACCTGTCAATCTGTTCTCAGCAGATCACAGCTGATGGGACAACGGGCCTGAAGAATCACATTGTAGGCAGCTAGAACAAGTCAGTACTGGTCCCAATTCTGAGAATTCAAATTAAGAGATGGAAATTTTGGATAGTGGAGTCTGCAACTGAATGTTCTTGTCAGAACCAAAGTCAGCAACTTAAGAAACCTAACCCCTATGAAATGGAAAATTCATTTGAAAAATGGTGAGTAGAAAGCAAGTCAATGCAGAGAATTGGGTTGCAGAGGAGAAAATGCAGAAAACTAGAAGAGATAAGGGACCAGACAGTCCCAGAGTAAGAGAAGAAGTTTCACTCTTGACTTTTCAGTCTCCCAGTGGATTTTCCCTAAATCCTTGCTACTGTTTGTTTTCTGCCTGGAGATGTCAGCCAAATTGCCTGGACTATCTTCACAATACCTCATTCCCCTTTTAATTTGACCCATTATGAATTGATTTTTGTTCTTTGTGACCAAATGACCGTAATGGTTTGAAAAATTATGCTGGCTTTAGAGATATCTTGGATTTCACTTACTCTTGGTGGGGAGAGAAAGTATGCTTGTCCTTTTTTTTTTTTTTAATGGTTGGGGAAGGAACTTTTAAGTGGGAAATGGATACCTGGAAGTAAGAGGTTAGAGGCAGCAAAAGATGGTGGAAATCATATAAAGTGTAAAAGAAGAAAAATAATTCTAGATGAGATTTGCTGGCAAATGGCCCAAAAGCCAAGGAAAAAAGTTTAGAGGTTCCTGCTTTCCGGTTGGAGATGTCCCTGTTCCTTTTGGGCGCCTTCACATCATTCTTTTTGGCACTTGGGTTTATAACATAATGAGCAGAAGAAGGGGAGAAGAAGGGAAGAAAATAACGTAAATTAGTGCCTATTACATACCAGACATAGTCTACATACATTAGCTTACTAAAGCAGTCATTATTACACCCATTTAACAGATGGAAAAACCAAGGTCCTGAAAGGTCAAGAATTTTGTCCAGAGGCTCAGTCCAAAGCTCTTCCCACTATATCAGGATCTAAACTACATCTGTAAAAGACAACAAATTATTTATCACCAACCAGATTAATTTTAAAAGAAGGCCATGTGAGCATTTTATTTTTATAAAGTATCTTGGGTTATTTCCATTATTCAAAGCATTTATTTAAGCTAATGATTCTGGCCTGAGGGTCACATTAATTTAAAAATAACTAATAACATCTTCCACTGGAAAGGAAAAGAACAGATTTCATCTGGGTGGTGGGGAGGGCAGTTTAAACATCCCACACCCAGGAATCGCATCTGGCCCTATCGTGACTGCTGCTTTTATTCTTCTCTTCTCAAATTTGTACCTCAGCGTCACCGTAAGAGATCAAGGTTTAACCGCTCCACTGCCAATTACTTTGCTCCAGCTGCCCTCTTTTATGCTACTTCCTTCTCCATAACCTGAAAGAGTTAATGATTCATTGGCGATCCAGCATTCATGGAGCGCCGCGGGAGGCGTCAGGCGCCACCCTGCGGGCTGGGTACCGAAGGCCCTGGAGGGATGCTCAGGAGGAGGCTGGTCCTCTAACTCGGCCACAGCCAAACCGAGAGCTCTCTCCGCCATTTCTCACCCTTTCTCCCGCCTCTGCCCAGTCCCTGGGGTGGTCTATCCCTGCGTGAAAGCGGAGGAGGATGGACCAGCGGAGCCTGCACAGATCTAAAGGTCAAAGAGGCGTCGAGGCAAAACGCCTCCAGGAAGCCAGGCGAGCTGGACCTCCGCGAGCTCCCCAGCGAAAGCCGTGGCTTGGATTGAAAGATGCAAATCCGAGAAAGGATGTGCCGCGGACCAACCGTGCCCCGCCAGCGCTTCGCGTCTGAGTGCGGGCACCTCAGAGGTGCCACCAGCGGCGTCTCTGCGCGGGGTCGGAGAAGGCGCCCGAAAGGAACAGGGACCCAGGAGGACATCTGTCGGCTTTGGCTCTGAACGCCCAGGCTCCTTTCTCCTCCTCCCGCCTACTTCCGTAAACTCTCCTCGCGTGTAGAGGAGCCAATCCTTTCTCCACCCTCCACCTCTGCGCTCGGGTCCCTCCCCTGCCCGCCGGCTCCACCCCACATTCACCACCAACCGCATCGCATCCCCGCACCCTAAACCCAGGCCGACCTCCCACCTGCCCGGCGCACAGAGCCCCAGACCAGAGAGAACCAACTTGCACCTCTAACACCCCCCACCCCACCCCCAGGAGTGACGGGGACATCTCATCAGGCCTCGGCGTGGCCTCAGCGCCACCGAGGAGTCTCAGGGGAGCGTGAGACTCCCCCTTAGAGGTCGCAAAGGTGCCAGCAGCAGCCGTGCCCTTATTCGCCCAGGTCTTTAATTCATCCCCCGATAACCAAAACCTATCTTTGGGGGCACAAGATGAGCGCGCCCACGTGCACTCGGGGCAAACACATCTTTTATTTCCTGAGCATGAGTGGTTGGATTTCCAGGCTGACATTTAAGCCTTAAGCATCCACTGATTGCCATCGTGGAGTGAATAGAAAATTAAACTGGAGCCCGGAAAATGCAGCCTCTTAAAAAAACAAAAATCCAAAACATTTTCTTTCTCTCTGTATTAACTCTTTTTGTTTTCCAAAAGAGGCAGAACCCCAAACAGTGGTTCTCAAAGTGTAGTGTCCGGACCTTCCCTCGGGGAATTACAATAAATACAATCTCTCAGCCCTTTCCTAAAGCGCCGGTATCAGGAACTCTGGAGCGTGGAGCCCGACGATCTGCTTCCACGAGCCCTCCAGATAATCCTGAGCCACACTGAAGGACGACTGAATTAGAAGCCTCCTTGGGAAGTGTTTTTCACTGACCACTAAATATAACCAAGAGTGCTGGAGCTTGTTTGGGGCTTCTCTTTTTAAAAAGAAGTCGGGTTTTCACAGTAGAAGAGCCTGCTAGAAGCACACTGAGTCCCTTGTAAAAAGTCTTGCAAGCAATCAGAGAGAGACAGTGAGAGAGAAAGGACTTCCCTGCACAAGCTCCAGTCCTTTAAACACCATTGGGTTCCTCCGGAGGACTCGCAGACATGCTAGAGAAGCTCCATTCTCCCGCCAGGTGTCCACTATACCCTGGGTCCTTCTCGTGGTTCTTTCCAAAAACAAAACAAAACAAAACAAAACAAAAACAAAAACAAAAAAACACCTTCTGAAATAATTTACATGACCAAGAGGTCACGACCAGGCCATTCCCAACCCTTCACCCCCAACTATAGTGGTCTGTAGCAAAGGGAGACCCCACTCATATTCAAACCAGGCAACACCCTGTACCTGGGCTGGGCCAGGGTGGGCTGGGACTCACCCCCTCTGGGGTGGAGGTGCAGGGAAGTCCGGTATGGCGGGCTAGGAATGCTGATGCTCTGTGCTCTGGAGGAGGAGGAGGAAGGAGAGATGTTCAGATTGCCTGTGATTGGGAATGGAGAGGTCACTCTGCATGTTCCTGGGGCTGGGGAAAGCCACAACTGGCCATTTCCACAGCTGCTTGCCCCATGCAGTCACCCAACAGAAGGGCCGGGGGGCACCCAGGCCCCTGGCCCAGGCTTCAGAGTGAATTAGGCGACCCACCTCCAGACACCAATGTCTGCCTTCTCCAATTTTTCCAGGCCCTTTCTTTGCTTTCTGAATTTTTTCTGGATTCCTGATTTCTAAGAAATTGGTCATGATGGTAGAAAACTCTGGACAAATTTGGAGAGCACTGAGGAGGGTTGGAAAGTGGATACAAGTGGGGGATTGTAACTTTCAATGAAATTCCAACTTTTCTCCTTGCATGGAAGAGAGTGTTTTGGTTCATGCAACGAAAAGATCGTCACTGCCTGTGACACTTTCAGTTCTGATGGATTAGGGTCTAGAAAAGGTAGCTCACAACAGGCCATTTAGTAAAAGTGACTGCCATTTGCACCGAGCTTTTCCCTTACCAAGCGATTGCAAAGATCGGTTCTCATTTGAACCCCACTTAAGACTTTGTGAGGGGAAAGAGGCAACTATGACTGTGATTATTTTTGTCACTATCATCACTGTTCTCCCTGTTTCTCGAGATGAGAAAACAGGATTCCCATTTCAGGAAACAGGGAGCTGGAGGCAGCAGAACCTGGGCTCCAACCCAGGGGCCATTTTTAATAGCCTCATGGCGAAAGCAAAGACTTCAAATTGTGTGAGGCATAAGAATTTTTTCTAAAAAATCGTCTGCAGTTGGAGGTCGTCAGCGAATGAGCAAGCACAGGTGACTTCTTCTTTACGGGATCCTTGCGTCAAGTGCGCAGAATTTGGGTCACTTGGTTTGTAAAACTTCGGTGGGAGCTGGGAGAACTTGCTGGCCCCGAAAGGCAAACAACTGCAAGCCGCGCTGGGACTCAGCGCCAACTCGAGCTCTGGATAGGTCGAGGCGAGGGCCCGGGCCTGTGGTAGAAGTGACCTGGAACCCAGCTTTGGGGAAGGTGGCCTTGGAAGAGCCCTCCGACGTGCAAACGACAGACACGTGGACGAGGAGTCGCCCAAGTCCCCAGCCTCTGAAGCGTGGAGAACTGCACTTGGGAACGTGGGAACGGCCCCTGGCCGAGAACGCGCTGGGCAGAGCGGTTCCCAGGCCCGCACAAGCCTCGCGGGCTGCTTTCCCCAGGCCCGGGCGCCCTCCCCGCGCTCCGGCCCGCAGCCGGCCCCTGGAGTTGGTCCAAGGTAAGTGCAGGGCGCGAGGCGAGCAGGCTCTTAATCCAGGTGCCAAACTGAGCCGAGGAGAAGAAGAAAAAAACATCGAAAAGAAAGGGCAAACGAAGCGGAAGTTTCAAGGCCCTCTGCGAGGAATAACAGTATAAATAACCGACGACGTCTTGTAAACACTGCGGTCATAACCCCGAACATTAAACGGCCCCGGTGGCATCTGGCGCATCGGCTGCCGCGGGCTGCGCTGGGGCAGCGAGGGAGCCCGCTCCCAGGCTCCTGGGCCTCGCCTCTCTGTTTATCTCAACTTAATCTCCCCCTAGGAGCTGTTCCGTAGCCTGGAAGATGTTTAAATTAAAACCCAGCCCGCCGGAAGTCGTGGCGGGGAGCTGGACGCAGGGCTCAGCGCACGCAAAATGTAGGCATGCACGTTTATTGATTTAATTAATTAATCAGCTAATTAAAAAGAAGGACTTTATTCTGTACGTTGCATGTAGCGCTTTGAAAAATCATCGGAAGACACATCCTAAGGGTTGTGGAATTTACATGTGTCAGAGCTTCCCTAGCTTGCAAACTTGGGTTGTTTAGGTTCACGTCCACGCCTGGAAAGTTATAAAACGGAGAGTGCCCCATCCTGCTGCCATCAACAGGACAACGCGGAATACCTGGAAAGCTTTTTTCTGGTGTTTTTTTTTTTTTTTTGCTTGAACTGTTAACCGTTAATAACTCGAATCCTGCCCGGTCTTCGTTTGCAGTTATATCATTTCTAATTGTCCTAAAAATAACCTGCAAATACGACAGACAAGAGTTTCTTTCAAGATCTCAGTGCAAAATAGAATCTGCACTTTCATCGCGGAAATCTATTTAGACACACTCTGTCTCTAGGAGTTTGGATTGAGGTTTGAAAGAATTTATTATCAAAATTTCCCAGTAGTCCCCCACTTTTCTATCTCAAAGAAAATTTTTCAAAAATCACACCAACGTCAGGGCTTTTAGCAATATAAAGAAAGATTTATTTTCGAAAGTAGCAAAACTCGTTTGAAAAAAAATATATCTTTCAATGAGTTACTTTATAAATGTGACTGTCAAAGTCAGCTATTCTATGATCTACATTTTACAACATATTGTACAAAAGATACACGTTGATAGGCTCTTATTATCTATTTATAGATTTATAATTACATATTGCACTTGGACCAGCAAGGCTCGCAGAGTCACCCACGGTAGGAGTTAATAAAGTTAAATAGGTGGGAATCTTTCTAAGTACAATCGATCTCCTCTGGTTTGGAAAGGAATCTCCTCGTCGCTGTAAAGTGTTCTCGCGGGATGGGAGAGGGAGGAGCGCGGTGAGGGGGAAGCAGAGACAGAGAGCAGGGAGGGCAGGGGTCGCCTTCCCGGGGCCGCCCCCCCCCGGGAGCGCGCCTTTCCCAGGCTCGCACCTCCAAGGTCAGGACGCCGTGGTCCCACACAAGCGGCTCGCGGTCACTTCTTTCAGGTCACTCTCGGGCTTCCCGGCCACCATAAAGGGCCACGTCTGCAGGAGAGAAGAGGGTGCAGGAGGTAAGTGGCGGTGAGGAGGGGGCGCGGTGGGGGAGGCTGCGGGATGCAGAGAGCGCTCGTGTCTGCGGTTTCCTCGGGGTCCTGGCGCGCCTCGAGGCTGGGATAGAGCAAAAAGCCGCGACAGCGCCAAGTCAGAGCTCGGGATGGCCGAGGGGCTGTTCAATAAGAGCCCCGAGGGGCTTATCCCGGCCACCAAGTACGACCCGAGGGAGCAGGCCCTCGGAGAACGCAGGGTCTCGCGTCTGTGGCACAGCCGGAGGCAGATTCGATGGCGAGTCGCGGGAGGCCGACGAGGTCCTCGCGGGGCACCCGGATCCCGCCCCTGCTCTGAGGCGGTGGGCAGGTTTCCGCGCCCCCTCGCCGCCACCGCTGCTGCCCCACTAGCGACTTTCCCTTCCTCCGCCGCAATCGGGGGCTTTGGCCACAGTTCCTCAATCAATCGCTAGCCATTAAGGGAGGGGGAAGTGCTGACAAACGAATACACCCGCAGGACGTATTAGAGCCCACCTTCCTCCGGAGCTGAGCAAGCGCCGCTTGCTCTAGCCTTGTGCCTGCTGTTTGCTAAGTTTCTTATGCAAAGATGAAAGCGGCAGCCCTTGCAAATGGTCTGGGCAACGCTTTCATTTCAGTCCCAGACTTTTTAGCAATCGACGTACTCATCGGATTTTAACAAATACGCTTTTAATTGGAGGGGGATAAGGATTTTGCCGTGAAAAGTGTGTTTTTGTACCCTCCCCCAATTTCTGAAGCAGTGCGGGGACAATCCCAAACGTCTCAGCAGTGCTGAATGATAAGCAGGCTTTAAAGAGGAGAACCTCCCGTCCTTATCATGTGTAAACAGAGGTGCTAGGAAGTTGTTTGGAACCTGGAAGTTTTAAAATTAACACAGATGAGAAAGGAATTAAAATATATTTCTTAAACATTAGCATAAATTTGAGAAAAAACGTTAGGCTCAAAGAGCATTGGTTTTGTTGTAACTCTTTTTTTAAAACTTCAGGCTGGAGGCACTACTCTTTAGGACAACATGCTCTTAAATCTTGGGCGAGAGTGGCCTCAATCTTTGTACACTAATACGAGTGAAAAGTTACTGATTTTGCTGATACTTGCTAGAACTTTTGGGATTTTTAAATGTGAATGCTCAGAAAATTTAAGTAGTTGGGAGACTCGTATAATGGCAGGCAGGGGTAGGAGTGTGTCCATAACTAGTGGGCCTCAATATAGTTGGGACAGAAACGTATGGCGTGGAGTTTGCAAGAATTATGGGGAAAATCAGCTAAAAGACGAGTGAAAGGATTATATAGAAAGCAAATAGAGCACAGCAAAAGGAACCCGTAAACAATGAATTTGACCAGGGAAAAGACAGAGAAACGCAACCTTCCTGAGCTTACAACCCCTTGTCAGTGTCCATGTCCGGCACTAGCCCCTCCACGACAGCCCGAGGGCGCTGGGCGAGCGCGGAGCTTCCCCCTCTTTGCCAGCTGAATACACTTGTAGCCCCCCACCCCCCAATTGGGCTGCCACGTCAAGCTCCCGCCTAAATCACTCGGCTCTGGTGGCTGGTGGGGAAGAGAGCGCGGGCCGCGTGGGGACCGCCGCAACCGGTCCCTGGAGGCGCTGGCCCGAGGGTGGCCGAGGTGTGCGAGCCCCCGCACCCAGCACCCGCACCCGTAGCCCCGCGCGCACTGACACCGCGGGGAGGGGCAGGGCGCAGGCCGCGCGCGCTGAGCGGGCACCCCGGGGGCCCGGCCAGCCCCCGCACGAGGCGCGAGGTCACTTACCAGGTTGACCGGGTGGATGTAACCGTTCTCGTACTTGTCGTTGGCCAGGATCTGCCTCAAGTGGGCGATGTAGCTGGACGCCAGCCTGAGCGTGTCCAGCTTGGAGAGCTTGGTGTCCGGGGGCACCCAGGGCAGGGTGGTCTTGAGCCTGGAGAAGGCCTTGCTCAGCACCCGCATCCGGGCCCGCTCGCGCGCGTTGGCCGCGTTGCGCTGGACCTGCTTCCCCTCCTGGCTGACCCCACCCAGGGGGCTCTTCTTGGTGGGCGCCTTTCTCCTCTTGCCCAGGCCGCCGCGGCCCTTCTGCGGAGACGCGTTCTCGCAGTTAGAGCTCTCCTCCGTGCTTTCGTTGGAAGTCACAAACTCCTTGTTCGAGTCCATTTTCAGGCCGTCGCACTCCAGCATCTCCACCTCTTGAAGGTCCTCCACATCGCTGAGGGAGCCGGTGGACATGTTTTGGGGAGAGATGAGAGAGAGAGAGAGAGAGACAGGGAGCGAGACCGAGGCCCGTGGGATCCCCGAGACCAGTGGGATCCCCGAGTCTGGAGTAGCCCCCTCGCCCCTCGCTTTGGGACCGGGGGGTCTGGCCGGGCGGGTCTCACACCCCTGTCCGCTCTCTGAGCTGTGGGAAGGGAGCGCCGAGGGGGGGGGAGTTCCTGCGGGCAGGAGAAGGCCGCTCTCTTTCCCCACCCCCGGAGTCCTGGCGGTAGGGGAGTGTGAGAGAGCGCTGAGGAATTTGGTGGACACCAGGAATTTATCTGGGGAATAGAGAGGCGGATCCTTGCAGACCAGGGGAGGGGCCTGCCGGGCCCCAGCAACACTCCTCGACCCCTTTCACAAACTAGAGGGAAACTCTTGCGCACAGATTCCCTCTCCACCTTGTAATGTAAATCAACTCAACAGCCACGCACGTCCTCAGGGCACCTTCTTCCCCCTGCGCCCAGGCCAGGGAGGAGCAAGCCCCGCCCACAGCCCCTCACCCCTGCTTTCCTTCCTTCTTGAGAGGTCACTGTTGCTTGTTTGTGAGAACTTCAGGAAGACCAGATCCTTTTGCTTTTTCTGAGCCTCCCACCCGCAAATCTCACAAGTATCCACCCTGCCCAAGAAAACACCAATTAAAACCAGCCGGGAATCAACATGCCTTCCGCCAGTACCCCATGATGCTCCATGGTCTTACCAAGATATCTTCCCATCTTCCCTGGGTGGGGTAAATTAAGAAGACCAGTGCCTCGTGGACTCTTTATGGGGAGGACAGAGAAAGTACAAAAAGACCCATCTGCACCGGGTCCCTTTAAAGATATCAGGGAACCTCCAGTGTGTACACAAACACACTTGGCCATTAAACACCCACCTGCAGTTTTATTTTGGGGGAGGGAGGGTAGGGTTAGGTTACAGGAGTGTGTGGAAAATATTGTGTTTGTTGATAATCTTAATGAAATTAAAATATTCTCCTACATTTATTTCTAGAAAAGCATTTAATATTGTCTTAAGAGTCTTGGTTGCTCCCAGACATCCCCTTGCCTGGCCTTCTTGTTAGGCACACTGTACTCCCACCTTCTTTTGATGATTTAGGAGCTGGATGATTTAGATGTTGCCTATCTAAGGGACAAGTTCTGCCATCTTCTCCTTCCATTCCTTTTGCTCCCGGCGTTCTGCCTGTGACACTGACATCAAGAAACACTGGGCAGGAGTATCCCTTTGGGGAAGGTTCTTTGCAACCTCCAACCCCATCCCTAACCATCCATCCTGCAGAGGAAGAAAATCTTCTGGGGAGTAAGTGGAAAAGCAAAGGGGATGAAAACTCAAGGCAGTGAATGAAATCAAGGAGACTGCGTGCATGGACCTCTCTTGCCAGGTCTCCTGCAGCCTAGGCTGTCTTTCCTTGCTGTTAGGCACTGGAGGTGAGGGGCTGGAGCCAAACTTAATAGCAGCTTCTGAGCTTTTGGCTCAGAGTCTGCACCCCTCTCTTACATTAAGATATCATATCTCTAATCCTGGGCTCAGCTGGGAATTCACTAACCTCTAACGTTTTGTTTTGTTAGCGGGTCTTGTTTGCTTTCCCTCTATGCTGTAAACTAAACAGATTGTCAGCAAATCAGTCTTTATTAATGAATTAGTGAGACAACCCCCCCCCCATAATATCTTTGCCGAGGATCCAAAATTTGTTAATCACCAGTGTAGAGATTTATGAGCTCTCTTATTTTCTGTTGTTTGTGCAGGTGGAGATTTAAATGACCATATCCACCACCAAGATTTATTGCGGGAGTGATTGATGTTACAAACCAGGAAAAGGACTCTTCCCACAGCAGGGATGACAGAAATATCAAGTTGAAGTTGCCTTTGTCTTCATGCACACATGACCCAGGGCGACAAGAAGGAAGTATAATAATTTCATCTGAGATCCAAAACCATGTTAAGAGAACACTCTGCAGGCCTGTTAAACATTTCCTCGCTAATTCCCAAACTAGTTTCTTTTGATTTGACCCCCCTTTTCTCAGTCTTGGTAAGACATGAAAGTTAAAGCTATTTTTAGACTAAAAGAGCTGTGTGAAAATGGGCGTTGGCCAACACTTTGTAAAACGTGTGTGTGTAGCTATTGGGATATTCTGCAAAAAATAACTACAAATTATTTATTTGGGTTCTGGGATGGGATGATAATTAAGGATCAGAACTACAGCCTTACCACTGTAGTGGTAAAATAGCACTAGGCTATTTAGCTGTAGAAATTTTCCTTCTTTGACCCACTTTTTTTGTTTGTTCGTTTGTTAATTCTTATTTGGTTTGGTTTGATCTAGTTTCTGTCTCCACCTTCATTTGTAGGTTGCTCAGGTTGTTTGGGCGATGTTAACAATCAGTGTAATACGTACTACTGGATAGATTTCTGCTGTCTGTATTTTTTCAATGTCTGAAATTTAAAAATACTAATTTCTGGAAGGGAGCCATGCAAGGTTCATATCACAAGCTGGTTTTTGTGCCTAGCTATTATTTTTCTCTAGATAAGCAATTAATAAGTTACATGTCCACTTAGCTTGCAGTGATAGGTTTCAATTGGAAGGGGTGAGTGGGTTGATCATGAACTTTGGGGATGGCTGCCAGTTTGGGAGGAAGATGTGCAGAAAGCCTCTCATTTAGGTATCGTGATAGGAAGTCTTGAAGAAAGTAGGTTAATATGAATAATCCATTTCCCCCTTGAGGTTTGTATTTATCCTTGCTTAAGGACAAATGGGCGGGGAAGATGACTTGTTGGATTCGACTGAGCAAATCAGCTAAGCTGTAACTTAAGCTGTGCAAAATTCTCCCAAAATATAAACTATATTCTGTGAGAAGAGAAGCACTTTTGAGAAGCTGTATTAACTCTTTCAGTAATGAGAGGAATATGTTGGATAACACTGCTTTAAAGCTTTAACTAAAAAACTAGTGGCTTGAAGGCACTAGGTAGTTTCCAAAAGTCCTTTCCTTACTTTTAAGGAATCATTTATGCCCCAGGAACATCTGGACAATTTGTTGCATGCTTCTAAACAATTTGCTTTTGCCATAAAAGCTATTGTGAAATTTTCAATGCTAAGGAAAATTTATCTCCAAAAGTTGTAAAATTAAGGCTAGGCATGGAATGTATCCTTGAACTTAAATCCTGGTTTATGAACTGATGAATTTCCAGGAAGTTCAAATTTGATTCAGTTGTACTTGGTGGGAATAAATTGTTTCCTTTCTTTTGAGATGGAAGACATATGAAGCTTATTTTGAATGTACTTCATATGCCATCACATTCTCTTTCCCAGGGAAAAATACATGCTTTTAAATTCAAACTTTAATCCTTTTCTTGTACTCCCCATTATTTTTCTGGAAGGGGTGCAGACTGGTAAATTGACAAAACCTCCAATTCTCTCTCCTTTTTACTTTTCTCCTTATAAACACCTCCAGATATGTTGTTCTTTTCATTTGATGGTAACCACAGCCACTTCAACAATTTGCTGATGTTCTGTGCAAGTTGATGCTTAGTTCTGTGTAATCACCATACTATCTTTTGTTTGCTGCTGATTGATTGCTTTCCATCTTCTGCTGGTGATTTCACGGAAATCTGATTTTATTTTATAAAATTGTTGTAAAGCGAGCATTTTCTCCTCTTTCATGTTATACACCATAGCAGTCCTGGCTTGTTGTACTTTGGCACTAGAGTGTACATAGCATTAGTGAGATTTGTGGCTATCTAAAATGGTAAACAATAGTGAGGCTGGGTATTGCCTTTACATGCTAGCACCAGTCCAGGGTATCAAGCCATTCAGTAATCAGAAGTTCTCTTGGTGTTCACCACACCTTAACCTCCATATTTTCACATTTAATATGGTGAATTGTAGATCACATCACAACCCTAAGATTTAAAGCTGGCAAATGACAACAAAAAATGTTGTATGCAAAGCCCATCACAGTTTTTTACATTCAAAGGTTACTCTTGCATTCCACAAGCCCCAAACCTAACTTTGAGAGCGCCCAAGCCTATCCAGGAGGGGCAGGCTTACCTTAGGAGCAAGTGGGCTGAAGGAAACTGAGGCGAGGCAGTGAGAAGAAAAAACTTTATAGCTCCAGCTCAGTGCCCTAAGTTTTCAATACTAGAATACTTTTATTAGACACTCGCAATGTTAGGAAAGAGTGGGGAGAAACCCTGAACCACTTTTGAGTATCAGGCGAGACACCCTGCCACTATTCTCTTTTCTGTAGGGAAATAGCTGCTTATTTCTTACTAAAGAAAGAATTACTCCATGAAATGAAAATCTTAATAGAAAATGTGTGCCAGCGGCCCCCCTCCATAACACGAAGTTTTAGAAAAACTCTCTTGAGTGATGACTTTGCTATATCTTAAAATTGATCCTGAAAGCAAAACCTCTCAATATTTCCTAAAAAGAATAAATCTTGTGAATTATCTGAAAGTCACCCTGAAAGCACGTGCACGTTAAATCTGGTTTATGGATGGGCATAAGGCTGATGCCGGCCACCTTGCTGTCTGCCTCCTTCTGGAGAGGACGGGTACCAGAATCACAGCCTCCTCCTGGCGACTGCCTCTTGCGGCTGGTGCTTTAGCCTTGACGAGAGGGGTATCATGGAGTTTAGGTCCTGGGACCAGCAGGAAAGCACTGAGAGCATGAGTCCAAACTTGGTACCTGACCTCAGGAACAAGAAGTGCTTCCAGGTGACGTAGCCTTTTAAAACAGAGCCACTGCTAAACTGTCAGTTTTGGAAGGGCGGAGAGCTAAAGGGCCTGAAAGGTTCAGGAACTGTGAGGTCACCCACCTCGTCTGTGACAGCATGGCCACTCGAACCTGAATCCTGACTTGCCTTGGCTTACTCTTCCCATGGAGCCACTGTGTTTTGAGCCATTTTTCTTGTTCAAATAATAATAAGAGTAAGAAAGCTTACATTCTGCTGTTCCCTATTCATTAATAAGAACCTGTAATTATATAAAATGAGGTTGACTTGAGCCTTCCTAGGATATATTGCTTAGAACCCTGTCTAAGGGGGTTGAATAATCTAAGTACCAGAAGCACCATGTTAAAATAAAATCTCATCCCTGCCTTGGATGCTTCATGGCCACCCCAGAGCCATTTGTTCAATAAACTGTGCCTGAATCTGACCTCTTTTCTCCATCTCTTCTGGCAGACTCTGGTTCATGCCACCAGAGCCTTTTACCCAGATGATTCCAGTGGTCTCCTTAAAGGGCCTTTTTGTTTCCAGTCTTGCCCTCCTAAAATCCATTCCCAATAGGGTGGTCAAAGTGATGCCCCTGCCTCAAACCCTTCCAAGCTGCCCACTGTGTTTCATGTCTGATCCAAATCCTTTACCACGCTTGCACGGCTCTGTACTCTGCTGCCACGCTTTGGACACAGTGCCCAGTCTGCCCTCAAAGACTTCGGTAGAGTGCCTTTCTCAGACTCTTGGCCTTCTTTGCTCCCCGTTTGGATCCTCTCCTCTGGTTCTCTGCATGGCTACATGCTCTTCAGGACCTTCACTGTCCCTGTCAGAACTCCCCTGGCCATCCTTCGAGGCTATTTCCTGACTTTCTGTTACTTCAGCCTCCTTTATTTATTAATAGTAAAGAATAGTAGCTAACATTTACCATATACCAGACCCTGTTGAAAGCACTTTGTGGATTATCTCATTTAGTCCAAATAATAACTTTATGAGGTAGAACCTTACAGATGAGGAAACTGAGGTAGGGACTTTTCAGATGAGAAAACAGAGCCATCGAGAGATAAGAAACTTGTTTACCTCACAAAGTTGGTGTTAACGTCCTGCCTTAAAGCAAGCTATGATTATTTCTCTTGGTTCTGTGGGTTGACTGGGCTCAGCTGGGTGGTTCTTGCTGGGGTGTCTCATGTTGCTGTGGTCAGAAGGCCCCTGGGTCTGGAGCCATCGGAAGGGATGACTGAGCTGGACATCAAAGTTAGATCTTTATTCAGACACCCAGAGCCTCAGCTGGGGTAACCGAAACAGCGAGGGTCTTGTCTCTCCACGTGGCTTGGGCTCCTTACCTGGTACTCTCGGGTGGTTGAAATTCTTATCTGGTAACCAGTGGCTTCCTTCATAGTGAACATTCCAAGAGACCGAGGTGGGAGCTGCAAGTCTTCTTATGACCTGGCTTTGGGAGTCACAAGCATCATTTTGGCCTCGTTTATTGCTCAAACGTGAGTCATGGGGCAGTCCAGATTCATGGGGCGGGTCCTCTATGAGGGCATGGATAGCAGAAGGTGCAGTTCATTGGGGGAGCATCCTTGGAGACTCCACAGCAGATACCTGGCAGAGTCTAGCTTTAAATACAGGCACTTTGACTCTAGAACCCTCACTTGAAACCACTAATGTGTTCTGAAATTATTTCATTTTATTTCATTTGCTTTGGTATTATCACTCCCCAACTATAGTGGAAGCTTTATGAAGGCAGGGACTTCATGTCTCTTGCTCAGTTGTGTACCGAGAGCCTAGATCAGGGCTAATACACAATTTGCACTTACTAAATTGTTGAATGAATGAATGGTTGCTTTATACTATAGTATATGGAAGGTTTACTGTAAACTGGAAAGCATTAATTAGAGTACTAAAAAAAAAACAAAAACCCAAATATAGTGGCTCAAACAAGCTACAAATTTACTTTTCTTAAATCAGTAGGTCGGGCAGGTCGGGAGCTGCTGTAGCTCAAGGGTTGAGCACCTGCTTCACAGGTATGAGGTCATGAGTTCAATCTCCGGTACCTCCAAATAAAAATAAAATAAATAAAATAAAATAACAAAATTACGAAAATAGGCAGGCAGTCCAGGATGGGCAGGTGACTCGGCTCCACAATGACATTCGAGATTCTGGTTCCATCTTTGTGGTCACTCTGCCTCCTTTGGGGTCTGCTCCTCACACCCGAGTGAAGTCAGCTTTCCCTCACCAGTCCCCCAGGGAGTGGGAAAGAGAGGGCAGAGGGCAAGCAGAGTCCTTACAATAATGGGATCTGGAAGTTACGCAGTCACTGCTGCTCCCATCTCGTTGGCCCATTTGGCTGAAAGATAAGTTTGGAAATATAATTTTTATATTTACTAAAAGTTGGGGTTGGGGGAACCTATTAGCAAAAAGAGGAGGATCTAATTCAAAGTCTCTGCCACCATATACTTAGAGCAGAAAGGATCAAGTTAACCAGACATAAAGAGCTAAATATTTTGTTTGAAACTGATAGAAAATTAACTTTGCATATAAGTGAGCTTCGTCAGTAATTTGCAGACCGCAAATTTTCTGCAAAGTTTATAGTTAGCCCAATTCAAGTTCCAGTGGGCTTCAGGCTTTATTTGGAGTCCAGAATTGGTTGAAAAATTCCCTCTGGCTATACATCTGAGAGCACTCATTAATGTAAGCCATTCCACTAATGTAGTCACTAACTCACCCTCAGTGAAACAGCCTTAGAATGTTTGCATTTTTGAAGATAGACCAGTAAAACTGTGTAGGTTGTTAAATCTATCTGCTAACAACCGTTGGCACTCACTGAAGCCCTCCAAGTTGCTTGTTTACTTTCTACCAATCTGTTCCTGCTGCAGGTATATTTACAGGAGTTCAGGGTAGATGGAAAATTGTTGCTGTTGTTTTAATTTTAAGTTTTCTGGCATACATTCAAAGTTTCGTAGTAGTTTACCACTTGAAATTATGACTGGGAAGAAATATTTTTTTCTTGTCTTTTATTTATCCAGAATTAAGAGAGGATATGTCCACTAAAAAAATAACAAAACCCACCACTAACAAAACAAAAACAAAACAAATGAGAAGTTTTGGTACTTGATGGTGGTAATTACCATCACTGAAATATCTCTTTGAATGTAGTTGAAGGGGGAAATTTTAGGTTCTATATATGTTGTTAGAATAAACATTAAAAAACCAAAAAACATAAGACTGTATAACACAATGAACTCTGTTGTAAATGATAGGCTATAGTTAACAGTATATTTATAAAAATGTTCCTTCATGAATTGTAGCAAATATACTACACCAATGCAAGATGTTAACAATAGGGTGATATATGGGAACTCTATTTTATGCATGGTTTTTCTATAAACATACAATTTCCCTAATAAACACCACCTCCCCCCCCCCCCCCAAATTAAAGAGACATCTTTGTACTGGGTGATGAATGTTTCCCATGTAAACTTAGATTGCAACCATAAATTTTATCAACTTTATCACGAATATGTTTTACTGGTTTATTCCTTAAAAATCTTCTTAGACTTTCTCCCCTTAACTCTCTGAAGTGATGCCAGGTGGGCTTTAGTTTATGTCTTTAGCTAAAATTAGGTCCTGGGATATAGACAGCAGGCTTTATATCAGTGTTAAAGCTCTTGAACTTGATAACTGCACTTCGGGCATTACATAAGTGAATATCCTTGTTCTTAGGAAATATACATGGAAGTATTATGTGTTCAAGGAGCATGATGAATACCACCTGCTCTCAAATGTTCATAAGATAGCTAGATGATCGCTATCTAATGATGCGGCAAATGTGCAAAATATTAAAATTGTTCGGGGAGAGGGGTATGTTGGAATTCTCTGTATGGGCTTTGTATTATTTTTGCAAGTGTCCTGTAACTTTGAAATTATCTCAAAATAAATGTTTAAAAAAAAAAAAGAGAGAAGATATGGCTAAAACCCCTTTGTTACTTGAAAGTTACTATGGATTTTATGCTGATGACAATTTTGAAAATCAGGCTTTGGTTATCTTGGCTTTCTTTTCTGGGGACTCATCAGGATTGAAAGCTTTATGTCCAGATTCATGGTCTATGACACAGAGGGTCATCTGATTCTCATTCCTAAAATTTGCAAAGGACAGTCCTCCCAGAGAGAGGAGGACCGTTCTTTAGTGAGAAACTCTAAATCAATTCCAAAGAACCATTAGCAGAAGAATTTAGGGATTCCTGTTCCAGTGCATTTGAGTACACCACACTGCTCCCACGCAATAATAGACATGGGTTAGATCAATTCAGTAATAAAATTTGCCACACTATTTTGGGGGTGACTCCATAGACAAGACAAACCATTGATTGACTGCTCCAGGGTCGTTCCAACTGGCCACGCTGATATATTCTAGATAAAAACCAGTATTATTTTAAGCTAGAATGTTAGGCAGATACTAAACTTCTTCCTCTCACACCAGAAGTTCCTTTTAACCCACTGCAAAGCTGACCGTGATGAAACGATCTGTCTTGGAAGGGTAGAATATAACAGTTCCGAAATGAATTTAGATAGAAGAGTAAATTAAATTTGGCTGGAAAACGTAGTGCTCACATGCTATGAAATTATAAAACATGAAAACACTTAAGAGAATTATGATTATTTTGTTCTTTTCGTTTCTTTTTCTTAAGCCATTATAGTGTAGTAGAACACGTTTCACATACACTGTGAGCCAGGGGACATGATCAAATTTCTGCTTGTACAGCAAACTAGTTTTGTGAATTTGGAAGAGCCCCTTAACTTCATTGGCCTTTGTGTCCTCTTCTTTAACCTGGTGGCAGCAGGTATTGATCCCACTGTGTTTTTAGTGGGTTAACTGAGTTGATGCATGTAAAGTGATTTAATTCAGTGCTGGCCATATCATAAACACGTATAAATATTTATGGTTGTGGTTGTTACAGTTATTATTTCTAGAGGCCCCTTTTAACAGTAACATTGCTCTTTTCTTATTTTCCATTTTTCACTTTGAGCTAAGGGTATGATTATATAGAATACAAGGCTTTCAATAATAACAACAAAGCAACCCCTTCTCTGAAAACAAAACCTTAAAAAAAAGGGTAGAGAGCAATATCAATAAAATCTAGACGTCTATTATTTTGGATGACAAGCATCTCATGGTCTCAGTCACAAAACTGAAAATCTATTCTGCGTTAAGCTATAAATGCTTTGCTTCACTTTTTGGTGATTTACAATGATTGTTTTATTAAGAGATTAAGTCCAGACTATGCTGGAATAAAGATATAGCATGTTCTGTACACGTCTCATGACAGGTCACTGATACTACAAAATGTTTAACCCCAGAGGTAAAAATCACAACTTTGTTTACCATGTAAGTAAGACAAAACCTCTTAAAGCTATCACTAAAGATTAAAATGCAGACATGACATGACTATTTTTATTAGGAACATTTATTTTAAAACGGTTACTAGGTTGGCATCTCTTTTGACGTTTTTGCGTTTTAAAAAATGATAGAATTGTATTAATGATTTTTCCTTTAGTCTAGATATGGGTTCAATTCTAAATAATTACTTCAGTCTCTTGGGAAAGAAAAACGACCACTCTCAGTAAAGAGGATCTCCTGTTTGTTCACTGCTATCATTCTACTGACTTCTTTAATTAGGTCTTGGTAAAAACAAGAAGTCTAACTGAGAACCATAATGGTCGTGTCTACTTTCTTTCTTGTAAGGGAAGGTCAGTGGCTTCAGTAGCACTTGTCTTTTTTTTTTTTTAAATGTTTGTTCAAGTCTTTTGCTCATTTTTTATTGGATTTTTTCTTTTTAGCATTGATTTGTATGATCTCTTTATATAGCATGGAGATCAAACCTTTATTCATTGTGTGGTATCTTTGTGTGGTATCTGAAAATTTTCTGCCATTGAGTAGGCTGTCTTTTTTTTTTTTTTTTTTTTTTCAGGTACCGGGACGGGAGACTGAACCCAGGACCTTGTATGCGGGAGGCTGGCGCTCAACCACCGAACCACATTGGCTCCCCTATGTTGGCTGCTTTGTCTGTTTGCTCGTTGGTTGGCTCATTGTTTGCTCATTTTTTTTTTCCTTTAGGAAACACTGGGAACGGAACCCAGGACTTCCCATGTGGGAGGTGGGCGCTCGACTGCTTGAGCCACATCCACTCCCAGCCCTTGTCTTTTGTATCCTCGAATGACTAGCAGATTTAGAACTATGAAGCCCAATACTCCAGTTTTGCTTTGTGATTTACCCTACATATGAACAGGAGTAAGGATCTGAAGTAGGAGAATCAAAATGGGTAAAAGAAGAAACTTAGTCATTTGTTTGGGACATGAAAAAATTTGGACTTATATTGGATCTTTATATATGTGGCAAATGTAACCAAAGTTTGCTTCTTCTGGAGATGGGGGTGAAAAACTCAATCAACAAAGCAGTGAATCAAATACACATACAAAAAATGACTCTGTTGAATAAAGGCTGTGAACTTTTAGACACGAAGGGGAAAAAAGCATGTCACTCAAATAATATATTTATATATGATTTGCCATTAAATGGGGAGAGCTAATAGAATAATGATGCCTCTATTTTATTGTTACTCAAATATATGAACTTTCATTTAAATTTTCATATATATGTGTTCATATTCATATATATTCATATATTCTATAAATTTCAAGCCTTACAAAAATCATCTAAGAACTGAACCAATTATGGCATGGATTGATTATCATTTTACCTTTAAGGAGAAATTTAAGAAATTATAGTCTATTATGTCAAGAAAAACATGAAAGGCTTAAGTGTTTATATTTGATTTTTCTTTTTCCATCAAGTGACTCTACTTGATTTTGGTTATTTTGCACTCTTAGCTCCTTCTTTACTCATCTTCTCTTAAAAAGTGTTCAATGCAAATATCTTATGCTGGATAATCTTAAAATAAATTTTAAACCTCTCTCCATCCTTTATGGACTTTAATCCATTGGATAAAAAAACCTCAGAGGCTTTTGGAAGCAGATGTGGCTCAAGTAGTTGGGAGGTCTCAAGTTCAGTTCCTGAGTGCCTTCTAAAGAAGACGAGCAATACAGCGAGCTGACACAGGGAGATGATGTAACGAAGAGATGTGGTGAGGAAACATGAGAGACACAACAAGCAGGGAGCAGAGGTGGCTCAAGTGATTGGGTGCCTCCCTCCCGCATGGGAGGTCCTGGGTTCAGTTCCTAGTGCCTCCTTAAAAGAAGACAACATACAGAGAGCAGACCACGTGCGCAAGCAAGGGGTGGGAGAGAAATAAATAAAATAAATCTTTAAAAAAATCTTACAGGCTTCTGAAATAATACAGAAAGAGCCTTTGAAACATGACATAAATCATATAGGTTAGGTAGCATTTCTGATTTTTCCGTTTTTATGATAATGTTTCTCACTATTGTCTAACACGATATATTTTTTACTTTGGGCTATTTCAATTTGTGCTATTATTTCTACACATACACCTAAATTCAGCACTTGCTCTTTTTTTTTCTCAGATTAAAAAAAAATCCTCTTTAATTTAATTTGAGGAACTTATTCTGGGCACAGACAAGCATCCGTGCTGCTTGGCTGTTTGGTGGAAAGCTGAAACCATCTCCACCCTGCTCCCTCCCAACCTGCCCATACAACCATTTCACCTCTCAGTTGGAGACTCTGAATTTCTCTTCTTTGTCAAAACTTTTCAGTACGTAAAATTTTCTTCTTGATGTTTAAAGATGCAAATTAAAAAGTATGAATATCTGTTCTTTGTAAAGATTCATTCTTTTAAATTTGAAAAGTAAATCAAATAATTATAACATAGTTACAAATAAAAGTGTGTGCTTGAATTAAGGACTCCATTGTTTAAAAAGATTGCAAAGGGTCTTCTGAAAATAAGAGACCAGATATTGGGAAGCGGCTGTGGCTCAATCAGTAGGGCTCCCGTTTACCATATGGGAGGCCCTGGGTTTGGTTCCCGGGGCCTCCTGGTGAAGGCAAGCCTGCCCGTGTGGCGTGGTTAGCTGACCCAGCGAGCACAAGCAGCAAGGGGGGGATAAATGAATAAATAAATAAAATCTTAAAAAAAAAGAGAGACCAGATATTTATTATGGGTTTCCCTTTAATTGTGACATTTGTGATTATCTATATAAAATTATTATTTAATACCATACTGTTGATCAGATTCTAGTCTCAATGGCCCTTGGGACTGGGAGGTATTGTTCAAACTAAGGTCTTTTATTTGTGCTGCATGTTTTTAATAGTTATGGGATGCCTTAAGTAGTCTAGATTTAACATAGGGCCATCCCACAATAAGCTGTCTGGCTTCCACAAATTTATATTTCAATGCTTTGCACTCTTGGACCCTGGTGGGTTGAAGATAGGATAGAGATAGTAAGCAAAATTTCTTCCACCGTTCTCTTTTTATTATGGGGCTTGGTGGGAGATAAGAGAACTGACTTAGATCTTGGTCAGCTCCTTACGCTAACACAGAAATCCACTGACTCTGTGGGAGAGGTGTTAAATAAGACCTTCCGCAGAGATTCTGTAGGTATGCTGTAATCCACTAATTCGTAAGCATTTAGTAAGTGAGGTTCGGGTGAGATGTGTTCTTTTTAAAATAAAACATAGATGTATATTCTAAAAACAACTCACATTGTATTAGACTTCCACTTTTTTTTAATAAGTCAAGGAATCTCACTTTATTTTTTTAATTAAAAAAAAAAGGATATTTAGATTACATAAATGTTACATAAAAGATATAGGGGATTCTCACATGCCCTGCTCGCCACACTGCCCACATTTACCCCCATTAACGACATCCTTCATTAGTGGCATATATTCATTGCAATTGAACACATTTTGAAGCATTGCCACTAAGCATGGATTATAGTTTACACTGTAGTTTACACTCTCTCACACAATTCTGTAGGTTATGGCAAGATATATAATGGCCTGTATTTGTCATTGCAATGCCATTCAGGACAATTCCCAAGTCCCGAAAATGCCCCTATATTGCACCTGTTTTCCCTCTCCCTGACTTCAGAACCTCCAGTGGCCACTGCCTCAACATCAATGATATAAGTTCTTCCATTGCTAGAATCACAATAAGTCTATAGTAGAATACCAGTAAGTCCACTCTAGTCCATAGTTCATTCTGGAATCCTGAGGATTCTGTGATGGTGATGCCTGTTCAACCTCTAATTGAGAGGGGGCTTCAGTCCTATACAGTCGATGGATGGGACTCTCTTGCTTGCAGTTGTAGGCTCTGTCAGTTCCTTGGTATGGTGGTTGTCCATCATCACCTCCTTGTTAGTTGTCCTGGGTGAGTACAATGAACTGGAGAGTAGGTGTTGCAATTCCATTGAGGCTTAGGTCCAGCTGCACATGGACAGTCCAAATATTCAAGTCTCTTGGACGTACACCTACCAACTCCAGCACCAACTATAGGTTCAGATAGAAGGGACCAAAGAACCATGTGTAGGGACACCACAACTGTAGACTTCCACCTTTGATACTGGAAATATTACTGACACATACCATGTGAAATTAGTTAAAAGAGTAATAGTATCTCAAAGCCTCTGCAGAATTTTTTTTTTTTTTGTCTTTTGCTGATAAAAATACTGACATAGGACTAAAACATTTTTTCACATCCTAGAGTACACATGAATTTTTAAATCAATTGACTGATGTCTATTTTTTTCCCCAAATATTCAGAATGCCATAGAAACTCAGACCTGTTGAGGAACCAATTATCTGGAACAAGATTTCTTTTTTTCATAACATGAAAAAAATGTACCCCAAACTAAACTGGTGTCTAAGATGACAGCACAATCTGACATCTTATAATTTTCTTACAGGGAAAATGGTGAGAATATTAATGTCTTTTTCTGACTGCTTGTTTTTGTAACCTTAAACTCTATCCTAACACACTTCACTTACATAGTTTCTATAGGTGCAAAGCATGAGAGGGATTTTAATCATTAGGATAATATATGTCAATTTTTTTTCTTCCTGAAATACAAAGATAATGGAGAAAAAACTGGTGTTTTGGGAAAGAGCTTAAATGGTGTAAATAATTGCCATCACTTTCTGCTTTACAGACATCATTATAAGCTTTTAAAAGCATTTTTGAATATTTTAGTTTTAGGTCTGGACCATATTGAGGTAAAGTTTTTCACTGGAAATGATGTCCAAACGTCTGGGGTCAAGTTGACCAAATTGTCTTTACTCCTGGCTTTCTAAAGTTCATTTGAAAGACGTGTTTGGTTCATGATGTTCCACTTCAATTAACAGCTACCACCCCACAGACCAAACCCAAATGAGAGCTGCAAACTTGGGGTCCTGGAAACAAAAAACTAAATGAAAGCCTCTGAAACAAGGGAAAGAAGGTTTAATAAAGAGTGGGCAAAGGCATAAGTTATCACGAGGACTGTGTGTAACTCTATAGTGTAAGTAGCTATTGACCTGTTTCGC
Source organism: Tolypeutes matacus (assembly GCA_026826555.1). NCBI lineage: Eukaryota > Metazoa > Chordata > Mammalia > Cingulata > Chlamyphoridae > Tolypeutes > Tolypeutes matacus. Next base: position 2,198,521 of record JAKSZT010000072.1, on the reverse strand, counting down.
TGAGTTACTGAAACCTCTCCGGAGCTCCAGGAAGGAAAACAAAGTGTTATAGAAGTTTCCTGTAATCCTTTCTCATTGGAGACACAGGATCCCTTGGGAAAACTGCTGCTGTTTTAGGATTTCTGACTTCTGTGTGTTGCAGTGGTTATCTTTCCACAGCCTTATTCCAGGCTGCTTGCAAGAAACTCAACTTTCTTAATGATGCCACTTCATGAGCTGCTTTCCTCAAGTTGTCCTGTCTGTCCATTTCTAGTTTTTCACTGGTCCATGTAAATATTGAAATTTAGCAGACTGGGGCTGTTTTCCCAAAGGCCCAAACAACCTATAATTTGCGTTAAGTAAAAACAAAATGAGCCAGACTATATGTCTTCTCTTTAGTTATTCCTCCAGATTTAGTATTTTAGAGACATTACGAGAGCATTTCAATTTTTTAGCAGCTTCATTACAAGTTCACCCTTACAAGTCAATGATTTTGGAAATTTACAGGACTGTGTAGCCGTCACCACAATCCAAGTTTAGAGCATCTCCGCCATCCTAAGGAGTTCCTTCTTGCCCATTTGCAATTAGCCCCCCTTTTACCCCCACCCCCAGGCAACCACACATTTGCTCTCTGTGTCTATAGATTTGTCTTTTCCAGGCATATTATATACGTGGAATCATGCAATGTGTGGTATTTTGCATCTGGCTGCTTTCACACAGCATCATGCTTTTGAGGTTCAGCCATAAACTGTGGCATGCATGAGTATCCCGTTCCTTCTAATTGCTCAATGGTATTCCTGCATCTCAATCTTTAGCCCAGTGTTCTGGCATAGTGTGGACACACAGACCCATCTAAAGGACAGCACTTTGACTTAAGTATCAACAACCACATAGTAAGAGTTTTAAAGAGAAACAAAGCCCTCTCTCACTTGGAGTTGGAGTGGACATCACCATCCCAGTCCCCTCAGGATTGGGGGAAGAACTATGGACTAGAGTGGACTTGATGGTATTCTCTTGTTCACATATGGTGATTCTAGCAATGCAAGAAATTATAACAATGAGGTGGAGCCAGTGGCCACTTGACACTTTTGGGGTAGGGAGGGGATGAGCAGTTGAAATACAGGGGCTTCTTTGGGAGTTGGAGGTTGTCCTGAGTACTGTTGTGGCAACGGATGTAGGCCATTTTAAATCAGCACACACCACTCAGAACTGAGTGGGAGAGAGTGTGGTCTACAGTGTGAACTGTGGTCTATGGTTGGTGGCAAGGATGTGTAAGTCCATTGAGGGTGGTGGGCCACACTTGTGGGAGATGATTGTGTGGGATGTGGTGGGAGGTGTGGGAGGTGGGCAACATGGGAATCCCAGTGGGTTCCGTGTAATATTTTGGGTAATCTAAGCACCTCTTAAAATATATGTATATATATATATAAATAACATTTTTGTAAGCAAATACACATATATGCATATATATTTATATATCATTTTGCAAATGTTTGTATGTATTGTGAGAATTTTGATTTTTACCCACAATAAAAATAAATTTAAAAAAAAAAAAAAAGAGAGAAACAACAAGGCATATATTTTCCTGTTGTTCAGAAAACCACAATTCAGTGTGATGACTAATTCTTCCTAGTTTCTCTGATACTTAGGTTTCTTATGAAGACAGCACTGCAGTTTATCCTGGGGAGACTGTGAGAAATAGACTTACCAACTTTTTCTTTAGATTTAGTAACTCCTTAGAAAGAATCTATGTTGTTACCATATTTCAAAATAGGGACACTGCCTAGGATTTATTCTTCTCACTCCTAGTTCCCCAGGTTACAGTGGGTGTGAAGAAAGAGAAAAAGAACTGAATAATCATCCAAGATAGAAAACAAAGGTTTAATTTTATCAGCAGGGAAAATAAATGAACCACAGCTGTACTCAACATCAGTGATCAAAGGATCAAAGGAATACAATGTTGAATGAAAACTCATGCCCTGGAAGACCTACTTATAGTATGATTGCTTAGGGATTCATATATAAATGATAAAACTATATAGGAAAATAAGGGGCTGTTGAATGCAAAATTCAGAATAGTGATTTTATTTGGGGGTGATAGGGATTGAGATTGGAAGGACACAAAGGTAGATTCATTGATGTTGCATTGCAGGTTCTAGGTGTGCATTTTATAAATGTTTCATGGTTTACATATGTAATGCATAAATTTCTTTTCAGTAGATCATATATTACAAATTGATATCATTGTATGACATAAAGCCATCAAACAAACTCAACACAACCACAGTTTTATTAATTCATGAATTTATGATGTCTTCTAAAATTATGTGGAAAAAGATTTATGTTTATAATGAAGGTGCCCTTCCTTTGAGCACACTGAATATTTCATATGTTAGCATTCCAAAGGGAATCTAGCATCTGCTCAGCATGCGAGGCAGAATAACCGGTTGAAAGTGATAACATTGGTGAGGCCAATCACCTTTTTAGAGGTTTGACTGAATATATTGGTGTTCACTGCTTTAGCCTTTGAGATGGATTATTCAGGGGTTTTCTCATTCACCTTATTTTTCCCCTTTCTTTCTTTTTTTCAAAATTTTCCAAACAAGCACTCTCATTCAGCTTTTGAGGATTTTTACTACTCACCAAGCATCTCCATTACAGAGGAGGGAAAGGAATGGAGAGGAGGTGAAGTTCAAAATGCCCGATGTTATTTCAGTGCTGGTTAGCAAGCTGTACCAGTGAAGAACTTTGGGGCGGTTACTGAAATTAATGGCCACACTAAAATTTTTGGATTATCTGTGAAGTTCACTTTTAGGCATTCTTTCTTATGTTATTTATATATAGCCCCACATAAAAATAGGCCTTTTGGATGGGTTCAAACTATTTCTGAGGCAACAGTAAACACATCCTGATTTAAGCCAATAAGGGGAACTTCTTGACTCTTAGAGGTGGAAAGTCCAGGGCCATAGTTGATTCTGTACAGTGAGGTTCAGAGCTTAAACGAATCCTCAGAATCAGCCCAGGCTTTCTCCTGCCTTCTGCTGGGCTGACTCTGCCTCAGGCTCCACGTGGAATCAAAAGCATTACCAGAAGGCCAGACACATCTCCTCCCGTGTGTTACTTCAGTGGACAAAGAGGAGACGCCCTTGCCCCACAACTCTAGTCAAAAGCCACAGGGTGACTCGGAGGCCCTGACAGGGTCAACAGATGCCACAAGAACTTAATCCGGAAGTAGCTTGTGGGCTACTTGCTCCATTAGTCTTTTCCCCCTGGCACAAGTGAGAATCTTAAAATGTCTCTGTGATCCCCCACTTTCATCCATTCTCACCTTGTAATCAGAATTCTTTCCTCACTGGTATACTGAACTTGATCTTTCAAAGTCACTAACAATTTTCTAAGGAAAAGTAATAATGGCTTTTCCTTGGTTTTCATCCTTCTTGGCTTCTTTGTGCGGCATTGGTTGCCGTCTTATTATTGGTTCATTATAAAAATTATATATGGCTTATTACCGTTTTGTTCAAGTAGTACACCAGTATATTCCTTAGGGCAAAAGGTTGAAATAAAGCAGAAGTACCTTGATCAAGTATGAAAGTCCCATTTCACCCTTGTCTCCATGCCCTCTCTCATCCCAGTGCAGAGTCAACCTTCAAGTTCACCAAATAGTTACATTATATGAACACACACACACACACACACACATATACATATATTGCAGAAAGCTTTTTAACCTCTTGAATATTTGAATCATACTACATATATTATTCTGATTTACTTTTAAATTTAACAGTTTGATGGAATTCTTTCCATGGTATTAGGCATGGATCTACCTCATTCCAATGGCTGTGTAATATTCCATAGTATTACATACTATACCATATTTTAACCACTCCTTGATTGGTGGACATATAGGTTGTTACTATTTTTTGTTGTTGTTATTTCAAATAATGCTCATCACTTCCTCTACTTAAAAAATTTCTCTTGGATTCTGTGGCACTACGCACTTTTGGTAGTCTTCACATCATCATTGATTACTTGTATTATTTTCACTGTGTTGTCTTTTTCCACAAACCCCCTAAATGTGGGCCTTTCCCAAGGCTCTGTTATTGTTTTTCTCATTTCCTGCCTTTACTTTTAATTATCCCATCCATTATAGGCCTTAAATGGACACGTCTATGCCCTTGGTTCTCAAATTAGTTCTTTACTCTGGATGTAATTCTTAAAAGGCTGGGTATGACTCTTCATAAGCCTTCTGGTCATTTTCATTTGAATATATCTCACAGGCAGCAGGTCCAAAGCTGAGCTCTTTATTTACTCTCCAAACTAACCCTTCTTTCTCAAACCTGTAAGCCTCCATTATCGACAGGAAGGAAAAATTGGGGTTACAGTGAACCAGATTTTTCAGAGGTTTCCAGTTTGATCAAACTAGTGCTGGCCCAAGTTATATAAGAGGATGAAAATTAGGCTATATAATGATGACAAAGCCAAACTCTATCAGAATCTAAAGAACAAGCTTCACATAGAGAAAATAACTAAGATATTTATAAGATATCAAAAATTATCTGATTTATAAGCGCTCTGTATTATTTGGGAAGTTAGGGTGGGCAAAATCCAACCATAAAAATTAGATCATCTTTGGTTAGGGCTCAAGCCATCTTGTATCATTGTTAAAATGGAAATATTTTAACAATTGCCTCCTGTCTCCTCAACCTTCCCTTTCCTTTCCCCAGACCTCTCCTAATTCAGCTACTAAAGGGTTAATGCCTGAGACAAGTGTGTGTGTGTGTGTGTGTGTGTGTGTGTGGAGGGGGTGGGGGGTGGTGGAGGGGTGGGGTAATCCCAGGATCTCTTTCAGTTCTACATGCATCCACTGCCGATTGGCCAACTGTACTGCTTGTTAAATATTTTGAATATTGTCTGTCCAAAGCCTGGGAAAATATTTTTAAAATGAGAATAAGTATAAGAATGATGAAGAAACAAATTAAAATTCATGACATAAATACATTTTAACCCACTTAAGTATAGAAAGAAGTTTTGTAGCTATTGCAATAGTTTGTGTGTGTGCATTGTCTAAGCATTTAAATATATCTAATGTAAACAAAACGTTTATGAGAATTTGATAAAATAGATTTGAATTCCTTACCAAAATATTTGAAAACTTTTGGTTAAATTATCAATTTTGAGTTATTGGTTATATAAGTAGTGCCTGCATGTTTAGAAGAATATTTAATAAAACTGTAAAATCAATAAATTGATCAATATACATAGTATATACAATAGGAATTATTCTTCTACATGCTGGACTCTTCTCAAATATATAAAATAATGTTCTTAGTATCTCTAACAACCCATGCCTGTTGTCCTTTCCCTCAGGCTCCTTTTTCCATGCAGCAAATATTTATTAGAACTTTCCATGAGTCAAGTAATGCACCAAACCCTGCGGACTTTATCATCCGCATGCCTCTTGCCCATCCTTGCCCATCGCATTCACCAGGCTGGAATACAAGGTGCTGGGTTAACACAGAACATTCTCCAGTGCAGTAAGCTTTACTTGGAAACTGTAAATCAGCAGATGCAATGCTGGAGGGGTGGGTTTTTGCCCCCTCCTGTCATTTACCACACGTTTTGAACTCTGTAGCGTTTCTCTGCCTGAAGCTGTTTGATAGATTTTAATTTGTACTCCCCAAAAGGAGTTGAGTTTGTTGACTGCAAAATAGGTCTTAAGCAAAAGAGATCCTTGGTTCATTGTGGAACTCCTCTTCTTAAAGCTGGCTCCCAGAGAGGAAGGGGTGTCTAGGAGAGGCAGAGGAGCATAGTTAGGGTGGAGCTGGCGGATGGGTCATTCCAGTTGTGCCTCTCTGGCTGTTTGGACGGGGCATGCTTAACCTCCTTTGGCTTCTTGGGGTTGTTATGAGGATAAAGCGAGACACATATATATGTGTGTGTGTACATGTATTTAACAATTAGCACATCCTAAGTACTCAGTGTTAACTTATTATTACATGCTTTACCCTGTGTTTCTTTTAAGCTGTAAGTTGTTTCTTCTACATTCCTTTTCTCTACTTAAAGTATAATATTTCTCTTATGACTATGTAGATGTATACTTTAAACTAAAGCTTCTAGAGAAATTAATCCTTATACTCTTGAGCAATGTGAACTTTTAGTGAATTGTCCCAATTCTATATGTTTGAGCAAACCCAGCTCCCATGAAAACATCTGTATGGCAAAATGATTAAAAAACTCATGGCATTCATTTATCTATTTTAATAAGCAATTTCAAAAATACAAATTCCAAGGTAACCAAAATGTTTGAGTAGTTCATAATATTTTTTTTGTAACAGAATTTGATCCATATTGTTATAAATTTGATGGCACTACTAAACCATTTTATGCAGATATAAGAACACCTTTCTTTCTATCGTATGTTATTTAAAGAAGTTCAAAGCAAAGGAAGATATTTTAATAATCTGGGTCCTGTGTCTTTTAAAAGGCCTAATTTCACTGTGATAAAATTATGTTTTCCATTTCCTCAATGCTCAATGGTAATTTCATAGAATCCAGGTTTTTATATTCTTTCCAAAAAATTCTTTCAGCCTTGGATAGTAGATATTTACAGGATGTCAAGCACATTTCACCAATAGCAATTGCTGAAAGTCCCATTTTAATTAAAAGTAATAATCATTCATACCAAGTTGTGAAGGACTAGTTAGTGAACTCTCAGAATTCCCTTGTTTATTGACTGTAAATTTGCTAATTCAAAACACCTTCAGTTTGAAGGGAAAGACTGCTTCACACCAGGTGCATCAAATGCTTTATATGTGTCAGTTACATTTAATCTCATAATAGCGTTTCTAGGTAGATATTATTCTCTCCATTTACAGATCGAAAACTAACAATCAAAATGATTATCTGCTCAAGTTCACTCATTCAGAAGCAGGGAGCAGGTGATGAAATCCAGATCATTCTGACTGGTAGTTCTCCACTACCTCACACTGCTTCTTAACTACCCCCTTCTGGTAGGAATATCTCTTAGTGAAAAAAACTTCCTGATGCCTTTCCTTGTGAGAGAAGCCAGTGTTTCCTTAGTGATGCATTCTTGCGTCTTCTTATAAATGCTCAAAATGTTTGATATCGTTGTAATATGGATAGATATGTTTATTAACTTCTTATATTCATACTTTCATGATTCTCCAATCTGAGATACTCCTCTTCTCAGGGTGACAGGCCACGCACACACAGCAAGCAAGCCGCATTCTTTTGGAGTAGAATCAACTGCAGAAGCCAGAAACCCAGGAGTGATTCTCGACACCTCTTTTTTCTCACCTCCATATATGATAATCCATCACCAAGTTCTGTTGATTCTATTTCCTAAAGAGCTTTGGAATTCACCCACTTCTTACATCTTCCCAGTCAACCTTATTGTTTCAGAAACCACCATCCTTCACCTAAAATATTGCAACTAATTGGTCCACAGTGGGCTCCCCTGATCCTTTCTTGCCCCCGTCTTGTACAGTCTTCATTATGCAGCCAGAGTGATCTTTGTAAACAGTTCTGATCAATTCGGGCCTCTACTTAAAACTCTTTGCTTTCCACTGCTTTGAGGTTAAGGACCAATGCTAGTTTTTGGTGGAAGACAGGCTTGAATGTGGCACATATACTTAAGTGGCATTTCAAATATGTAAAAAGGAGTAGGTCCTCAGTGACTTTTCTCATGGCTCGATATTGTGAAAATTTACTGTGGTATGCTACAAAGACAAAAATCGTCTCATCTGAACTATGATATTAGTACTTGAGCGTTTTAAGCACATTTGTAGGGTCAACATGGTAGTTAGGAAGGTGGTTTAATATATTTAGCAGTAGGGGCTTCAGAGTCAGACTGCCAGTGTTTGAAACCTTCTTTGCCAGAAAATTTATATGACCCCTCTGGGCTTCAATTTATCTTTCTGGAAAATGGGAATGTTAATAGTTCCTGTTGTGAAGATTAAAAGGGATAATACATGTAAAAACAAACCTGCTGATCAAGAGCCTAGTACATAAAAAATAATTCTTAAATCATAGCTGCTTTCATTAGGTTCTTTAGGAGTTAAGCAACATATGAAATTAAGAAGGTTTGTAGAAATTATTTTTCTAAATGGCCATCAGATCAATAAAGGAGAACTGAACAAATAAAAATGTAAGCATTGCCTTACATGCTAAAATAAAATTTATATTAGAAATGTGTAAGGGGAATTGACCATAGATAACTAGAGAATCAGAATAATTTTAAAAGATTACTTTGCTCAACTTTATTAAAATATTGATTTGTAAAAAATATATAATATAGCAAAACTCAACCAGGAACAGAAAGAAAAATCTAATAATCCTTAGAAGAATTTGTAAAAGTTATCAAGACCTACTGCCACTCCCCTTGCCAAAAAAGCATCAGGCCTAGTGATTTTTAAAAAGAAAAGAAAATTTCCAAATAATTTTTTATGAAGCCAGAATAACATTGACATCAAATTTAAAAACTGCTAGTGCTCTTGAACATGTGCTTAGATCTCCATAGGCATTTACCATACCCAAGACCTCCAACTTATTCTCATGGATGGCCATCCTTGCAAAGGTCCTAACCAAAATATTAGTGATTAGAATTAAGCAACATATGAACAGACTAATATGGCACATACAAGTATTCATCCCTGGAATACAAGGATGTTTTAGTAATAGGAACCACATTTTGTTTATCCATTCATCGAGTCATGGACACTTGGGTTGCTTCTATCTTTTGACTACTGTGAGCAATGCAGCTATGAACGTTGGTGTGCAAATATCTATTTGAATCCCTGCTTTTAATTCTTTTGTGTATATACCTAGAAGTGAGATTGCTGGGTTATATGATAATCTTATCCTTAACTTTCTGAGGACCTGCCAAACTGTTTTCCACAGCAGTTACACCATTTTACATTCCCACCAACAATGAACGAGTGCTACTACTTCACATCCACTCCAATACTTGTAGTTTTCCATTTTAAAAATAGCCATTCTAGTGGCTGTGAAATGGTATCTCATTGTGGTTTTAATGTACATTTCCCTAATGGCTACTTATGTTAAATATCTTTTCATGTGCTTTGTGGCCATTTCTATATCCCCCTCTTTGGAGAAATGTCTCTTCAAGACTTTTGCCTATTTTTTAATTGGATTGCTTGTCTCTTTGTTACTGAGTTGTAGGATTTCTCTTTATACCCTGGAGATTAAATCTTTATTGTATATGTGGTTTCCAAATATTTTTTTCTACAGTGTAGGTTGTCTTTTTACTTACATGATAAACTCCTATGTACAAAAGTTTTTTAATTTTGATGAGTTCCCATTTATCTATTTTTTCTTTTGTTGCTCATGCTTTGGATCTAAAGTCTAAGGAAGCATTGCCTAACACAATATCCTGAAGATAATTCCCTATGTTTTCTTCTAGGAGTTTTATAATTCTGGTTCTTATATTTAGGTCTTTGATCCATTTTGAATGTATTTCTGTATGTGGTGTGAGGTAGGGGCCCACTTTCATTCATTTGCATATGGACATCCAGTTTTCATGGTACCATTTGTTGAAGAGACTATTCTTTCCCAGTTGAGTGGACTTGCCACCCTTGTCAAAAATCAGTTAGCCATAGATATAAAGGTTTACTTCTGGACTCTCATTTTGATTCCATTGGTCTATATATCTGCTCTTGTGCCAGTACCATGATGTTTTGATTACTGTGGCTTTATATTAAGTTTTAAGATCAGAAAGTTTGAGCCCTTCAACTTCATACTTATTTTTCAAGATGGCTTTGGCTATTTGGGGGTCCTTACTCTTTCATATAAATTTGATGTTTGGCTTTTTCATTTCTGCAAAGAAGGCTATTGGAATTTTGATTGGGATTGCATTGAATCCATAAATCACTTTGGGTAGAACTGACATCTTAACAATATTTAGTATTCTAATCCTTGAACATAGAATGTCCTTCCATTTATTTATGTTTTCTTTGATTTCTTTTTCATAAAGTTTTGTAGTTTTCCTTACATCTTGATTAAAATTATTCCTAGATATTTGATTCTTTTGGTTACTATTATAAATGGAATTTTTTTCTTGATTTCCTATTCAGATTATTCATTACTAGTGTACAGAAACATTAGTGATTTTCCTTGTTGATTTTGTACCTTACCACTTTGATGAATTTGTTTATTAACTCTCATAGCTTTGTTGTGGATTTTTCACAATTTTCTGTATGTAGGATCATGTCATCTGCAAATCAGTAAAGTTTTACTTCTTCTTTTCCAGTTTTGATGGCTTTTATTTCTTTCTCTTGCCTAATTGCTCTGGTTAGAACTTTGGGTACAATGTTGAATGGTGATAGTGAACATTTATGTCTTGTTCCTCTCTTAGAGGCAAAGTTTTTGGTCTTTCTCTACTGAGTCTGATGTTATCTGTGGGTTTTTCCTATATGCCCTCATCATGGGAGGAAGTTTACTTCTATTCTTGGTTTCCTAAGTGTTTTTATCAAGAAAGGATGCTGGATTTTGTCAAATTCTTTTTGATAATAAATAATAATTCTTCACTCATTATTAATTAATTAATTAATTAATTAATTCAATATAAGAATTAATTCAATAATTCTTCACTCATTATTAATATGGTGTATAATATTAATTAATTTTGTTATGTTGAACCAACCTTGTATACCAAGGATAAATCCCACTTGATCATGGTGCATAATTCTTTTAATATGTTGTTGGATTTGGTTTGCTAGTGTTTTGTTGAAGATTTTTGCATCTATATTCATAAGAGATATTTGCCCATAATTTTCTTTTCCTGTGATATCTTTACCCGGCCTTAAAGACATCATGTGGAGTGAAATAAGCCAGGCACAAAAGGGCAAATAATGCATGAGCTCACTGATTTGAAATAATTGGAATAAACAAATTCCTGGCTAAAAGGTTACCAGGGACCAGCAAGGGGGTAGGGGATGGGGTGTTAATGCTTAAATTGTATGGAATTTCTATTTGGGATGATGGAAAAGTTTTGGTAATGGATAGTATTGATGGTAGCACAATATTGTGAATGTAATTGATAGTACTGAATTATATGTTTAAATATATATTTAAATGTGGTTAAAAGGGGAAAATTTTAGGTTGTGTATATGTTACTAGAATATTTTTTTAAAATCCATAGACTGTATAATATAAAACAGTGAACCCTAAAGTAAACCATTGTTTATGGTTAATAGTACAATTATAAAAATGTTCTTTCATAAATTGTAACAACTGTACCTACCACTTTAATACAAGGTGTTAATAATAGGGTGGTATATGGGACTCTGTATTTTCTGCATGTTTTTTCTGTAAACTTACAACTTCTGTAATAAAAACAAAATATAATAAAGCATTGGAAGTAAACTGGAGATACAAAGGATTCACTTCTCTTATTCCAAGTCACATAAACTTGAGAACTTGCACTCTTAATCAGTAAAATATAATTCTTTCTGGGCAGTATAAATCTTGCTGAGGAACATTAATAAAAATTGTAAAAAGCAACAACATAAAAATACATGGTGGGGAGCAGATATGGCTCAAGTGGTTGAGTGCATACAAGGTCCTGGGTTGGATCCCCAGTATGGTACCTCCTAAAACAAACAAACGAAACAAAACAAAACAAAACAAACAAATAAATGAAAAAACCAACTCTCATTGACGAGTGGCTATAGCTCAGTGGTAGAGCACCTGCTTCCCATGTATGAGGTCCTGGGTTCAATACTGGGTACCTCCTAAATATATATATGTGTATGGTGCTCTTGAGTCTAAAGACTGAATATTCTGAAGATGTCAATTCTTCCTATTTAATTGTGGATTTAATTCAATCTCAACGAAAATACACACAGAGTTTTAAAGCTCAGCAAGCTAGATCTTATATTACTAGAAACAATCCAAAAAAGAATATGTAATAAAGTAATAAGGAAGGAATCATGTCAGATATTAAAATATAAGTACATATTTCTTAAAATAATTGTGTTTTGGCACCTGAGTAGACAGACACACTATTAGAACAGTATAGAGAATCCAGAAACCTAAATATACATGAAAATATAATATATGAAAAAGGTGCTATTTTAGATCAATAGAAAAATATATTCTTTATTAAATTATGTTAGGGCAAATAAACTATCCCTACTTCACTGCTTGAACCTGCATACATTGTAAATGGACTAAAGAGTTAAAAGTAAAAATTTAAACTATGAACCTCCTAGAAGTAAAGTAAGGAAGTTTAAAAACTACAATGTGTGTGTGGGGTAGGGGTGTATGTGTGTAGAGGGGAGGGAGGTTTCTAAGCAAACACAGAAGCCACGAAACAAAAGACCAATGAATGTACCGACATACATATTTTAAATGAAAGCAAAGTCAAAAGGCAATTTTAAAATAAGGAAAATATTTGGAAATGTAGGATGGAAATAAGGTTCATTTCCTTAATTTATCAAGAACGTCAGAAACCAATAAGAAAAATAACAACTAATTAGCAAAAAGGGTAGAAGACATGAAAGGCAAGACTGACTTTCCATTGTGCTTCCTTTTACATATAATTTTATATATAAGTTTTCTATAAAAAGGCAGAACACCACCACCCTGTGATAAACCACCTTCATATAGATCATCCCAGAACTTTTTTTATGAATATATTTTTCACAAAAAAATGAATTACATTTTATAACAATCCACTTGCTATTTAACATGTTATACACATTTTTGGATGTCATTAAATATTGTCCTCTGACATGATTGAAGGCAAAATACTTTTTGATTCTGTGTATGTTTGTTATTTCCTTTTTTCTGTTATTATCAATATTCCTGATAATATCTTAATTCATTCATTAAAATAAATTCCCTGAAATAGAATTGCTAGGTTTAAGGGCATACACATCTTAAAGTTTTCAAATAATAATTCTGGACATTTATAGGTTGTTCTAACTTACACATTCTTAAGCAGTATTTGGGAGTGTCTTTTTCATTGAATTCTTGTCAAAATTGGGTATTATTAGCATTTGAAGAAATCTTGACCAATTGTATTGCTGTAAAGGTATCTTATTATTGTTTAATATATTATATATGATTACTATTGAGATTTTTATTATATATGCATTCTGGCTATTTTATTTTGTCTTTTGTGAATTTAGGCATTTACTTAGAGGAAATAAATGCTGTGTCTATTTGACTAAAATAACTATCTGGACTGAAAAAAAAAAAAAAGACCAGATTATTTTACTTTCTATAATCACTGGAATAGGTATTCTTTGCCATCAGTGTAATTATAATGCTGCAACTAAACTCTTAAAGTCTTGGTCAGGGAACCTACCCGTGCAGATTCCCCATGACTCCAGACAAGGAGAAAACCTGATGAGTCATCCAGAACTTTCTAGTTCCTTGTTTCTTGCTGACTAGAGTTTTTACAACCACATCCTTAAAAAAATGTTTTTAAAATGATTTCTTTACCTAATAAATCTGATGATTTAGAACTCTCCCTTTGGGTTGGTTTCATTTCCAACAACCAGGGGAGACACAAACAGCTTGGTGTTACATTGTCAATTAATCCAAGGTGGAGGGGGGAGGAGGCGTAGTGATAAATGAGCAGTCATTTCGATGTTTTCTTTTCAACAGAAATCAGAGCCAGATTACACTTTATCTCGCCCCGACTTTTAGCAAGATAGATAACCACGCAAAATTTTCAGGTTCAAATAGTCTCCATCAAATGGGCCAAGCCCTTCATTTCTTTTTGGCCACGCTGACCTTTCATCTTTGTAACTTAAGGGACTCGCTTTCTTTTACTGCAAAAGAAAGACTTTTATTCAGATTATGCTTCTAGTCTTAGATCTTCGACCATGATAATGGCAACCAATTAAAGAAATTAACGCCACCGCCAGATGCCCAGCTTTTTAAGAGATTGTCCGAAATGCCCTTTCAAGATCCGGAAAAGCAAAATGATTGGGTTTACTTAATTCGAGTTCTGTTCGGAATTACTTATTTTAGGTTTTAGCCTCAAGTCTTTGCTGTGACCTGATACTATAGCGTTGACCTTAACGCCGAGGCAACAATAAAGTGCATTGAAAGTAATATTCTGCTGGAAAAATAATGTCTCTTGATTGCATTTCAAGTTAGAAATTTACCTGTTTTAGTTGGCAGTTATTTAGTACAGATACCTGGGTTTTGAAAGGTCTTTAAAGTAGTACTTTATTTATTAACAACAAAGTAGTTCGGAAATACAGAAAGGATGATTTTGGCGTAGTTGTCCCTTTCATGGTAGTTTTATTTGCAGAAAGAGCAAGGGTTGCAGGCTTTGGGAAGCGGACCTGCCGCAGGGTCGCGGGAGCTGGAAATGGAGTCCCCTTCCGTTGAGGACCTGTACATTATAGTCGCATTCCCCATTAAGTAGAATTAAATTACAAGTTCAACTCACTCGGCAGAGTTTTTTCTTTTTCTTTTTTACTTTAAAAAAAAAAAAAAAAAAACGACTTCTAAACGCCCTCTCAGATATATGACCCGGGCGCTCCCAAACGATTTTTTACGCAGGTGGACCTTGCAAGTGCGGGCTCCGACCGGGTCACCTGCAGGGCAACCCGGCCAGGCCGCAGACTCGGCCACCTTCCCGGAGCCGACGGGAGGGAGCCGCTGGAAAGGGATCGGAAACCCTTTCTGAAGGCGTGGAGGCTGCGGCCCGACTCGCGACCCCCGAGAGGGCGCCGGGAGCGCGCAGGTGTAGACGCTCCCTGCGGGGTGCGCCCCTTCCGGCCGCGAGCAGGTGGGGGTGGGCCCGGGGTTGACTGCACTGTCCTCTCTTGCACTGCTCAATTTGTCAAGGTCCCTCATCAGATAAATAGCTGTCTCCCCAGACCTTTATAGTGCCTAATGCAAATAAATCGCAGTCACTTTTACTGAGCGCTCCGGCGGGCAGCGGGGCTTTAATGGCTCAGCGGCGCAGACCTCCCGGGAAGGCCCCCAGCCCCAGCGCGCACGTCGGCGCCCCTGGCCCTCCTGGGTCTCCGTGGGGCCACCGCGAGGGTCGCAGTCCCTCCCCATCTCGGTGGCTGGGCCTGCAGATCTCTCCTGGGATCCTGTCTTCTCCCTACACCCTCCTCCACCGCCCCCCCCACCCCGCTGCTCTGAGCCTCACAAATCCGAAAAAGCTCCCGCATCCCACTTGAAGTCTTTGGGGGGATCAGCCCGGATCTTGGCGATTTCCTCCGGGATCTTTAGAGCTTTGATCCCCACCTTAAAGCTCCCTCTCCCCCACTCCCATCCTTCCCCTCTGGGATCCCTCTGGTTGCCTGCTCAAAATACCTGCTGGCGCCAGAGGAAATTCACATGTAACCGATACCCAGCGGGTGTAAAACCAACACTCGGCTTCCAGGGTCATTTCCCTCCCCACCTTCTGCCCGATCAGCTTGTCTCTTGGCGAGCGCCAACACCGGGAGTTACTGTGAATCCTGAGTGCGGGGCTGGAAGATTTGGGACCACTTTAATAGACCCGATGATTGCTATCCTACACGTTGTCTCTCTCCCCTGCTCCAGGCTTGGCGACGTCTGTGGAGTCAACGTGAGGCCCAGGATTGGTCTGCAGTTGCATATGTGAAGGCATCAAGCAAACCTGAAAATATCTCAGATAAAACGTAGAAGTCTTCCATTTGCTTCTAAAACCGTTATTAAAGTAAAAAAAAAAAAAAAAAAAAAAAAAAATCTGAGAGCAACAAATCTCACTAATTTTATTTTGATGATCATTCCAATAAGTCAGTAGAAAGATTTAACAGGTAGCATGAATTTTGTAGTGGACTCATTTTCAGGTCGCATCTGCATTTCCTGTGTAAGGTGACTCATTCCTTAAGATATCTATGAATGTACATGGCCAGGATGTTGAGAGAAAGGAAATGTCACTTCGAGAGAAATGATAAATGTAAGGGGAGAGACACTTTCTTTTCCCAAAAATTGGTAAGGTTTTTTTTTATCTGGACACACAGACATATTATTATAATATTTCTTTTCAGAAAAGCTAAACCCAATAGCTCAGTGTTAATGTCACCATAGTTTTTTTATTATTAATTTTCTTATTAAATATCTCAGCCTTTTCAATTAAAAAAAATCATTTGGAGTGCATGCGATTATTGTGCAAGGTTCTTCAGCTTTATGAAATGCTGACAAGAAAATATATGCTGTATTTATATTTCTAAACATTTAAGTTTCTAGGAGAGACAGTGGATAATTCTAGATGGTTTTGTTGGGAAATTCACTTGAAAATTGTTGTCTGACCTGTATTTGTGCTGCTGAGCAGAGCTTCAGGTTCTGGATAGATGCTCTCAGAACTCGTTTTGATACCTAGTGGGAGGCTATGGTCTGTGCAAAGGAGTCTGGGAACTTCCCTGTCACCTTTCAGGCAGCTCTGTATGCCTTAGGGTTTACTTTCCACTGTGATGTCACTCTGTGGTCATGAACTGCTGGAACTCGTTGCTCCGTTTCCTGTTTTATAAATCAGTTTTGGAGATATTTGTTAATAAGAGATGGAGCTTAAACAGTGGTTAAAGATAAGGTACAGGTAGGTACACAGCGGTTGGTAAGATCTTCCCTAGGAAAAGGTTTTGCTACATTTCAGGGATCCAGGGCCCTTTGTGCAGCCAAGAATGAAATTTAATTTTTGTTACTTGTGCAAATTTCTTACTTCTAAGGCTCCACAGTTTGTTTCTCCGCCAAAAAGAAATGGCAGAAAATATCAGCATATGACTAATGTAATGAAAAGACAGCACCTTTCAGGTTCTAGGAAAGCTAGGATGATTTTAAGGAAAAGACCAATGAGGAAGTATGAAATACTTTGCAAATTGGAGTTAGATGTCAATGTTATAATTGTTGTTTCTTGACCCTTTTAGAGAGCATAAGGGAGGAACCAGCAGGAGAAGGGAGTTTCTCAGGATTACCAATTTAGATTTCTGAGTTGTCCATTATGGAATTTATTTGACAGCTAGACTGTTCAAGGTCAGTTAGACCAATTGAATTTTCTTTTCTCATTCCAAATTATTGTGGTGGGTGACAGAGCATAGCAGTGCTGTTTTAGATATTATTAACTTATCCTGAAAATAAATATATATTTTTGATAACACCCAAGGTAAATGATTAGCTTCAGGTTCATGTTAGCAAGTATGAAAACAAAAGCTTCATTTTTACTAAGTTGAGGCAAATTATTGTAGTATTAGAACAGAAAAGCAGCAACAACAAATGAGTGGGAAATAAGAGATTAAGATAGAAACCATGATTTAAAGCCAATTGTGATGACTTTATCATTTTTTATTACCTTCTTTAACATGATTTTTAAAAAAGTCTATTGCACTCTGTAACTGTCCTAGTTAGATTTTTAAAAAGAGGGAGATTAAAAAAAAATAATTTTGATCATAGAAATTACATTATCAAGGCAAAGTAATTTTCTTGTGAATTTGAGTTGTGTAGGAAAGAAAGTAGATAATTGTGCCTTCAAATAACAAATCTAAGCCCAATAATTATTTAAACCTCCACTTTGTTTTTTTAGTAATTTTATTGAGGTTTAATTCACATACCATACAATTTATCCATTAAAGTGCACAAATTCATTGTTTTTTATTATATTCAGAGGACTATGTAACCATTACCACAATCTAATTTTAGAACATTTGTATTCCCCTCAAAAGAAACCCTGTACCTCTTAACAGGGGGTATCCCTTAGAAAGGGGTACAGGCCTTAGCAAACACCCCCTTCCCCCCATCCCCATTCCCCCTCCATCTCCAGCTCTCATTAGCTGCTAATCCTCTTTGTCTTTAGTAGATTTGCCTGTTGTGACATTTCCTATAAATGGAATCCTACAATATGTGCTCCTTTGCTACTGGCTTCTTTCACTTAACATAATGTTTTCGAGGTTTACCCATGTTTTCGCATGTATCAATATTCCTCTTTATTGTTGAATAATATTCCATTGTATGTATATACCACATTTCATTTAATCATAAATCAGTTGATGGCCATTTGGATTCTTTCCACTTTTTGGCTACTATAAATAATGCTGCTAAATTTGTGCTCCACTATGTTTTGATTGTGTAGATATTGCCAAACATTGCTTGATCTGTATGTCGCATGTGATAGTCTCAAAATTTGCTCACCACCTTGAATTAGAAATAGAACTCTAACCCAAGGTTTTCTGTTGATTTACCAGGTTGTAAATTGTTTCCTTAACATCTGCATGCAATCTATCTCTAAGATGTACTGCAGGAGTAAAGAGTTATTTGATTTGTCTATTCAGCTAGAAGAAAGATACTTGGAAAATAGAAGATTTTGTTTTTGTTTACAGATAGGTGCATTAATACATTTAACCCAAATCAAGATACAATTGACTATAGGAACTATGTTTGCTTGTGGATTTTTCACCTAATGCAACTTGAATGAGTCCTTTTATTTTGACCCATTGTAATTCCTATATTCCTAAGATTATGCATTTTACACTTTAGGTAGGATTCTGTTCCATTTTGTAAGCAGAGCTTCTTTAGCCCTTTTTAGTTTAGTCATATTAGCAAGTGTTTAATATCTATCATGTAGGGCCATTGGTCTTTTGGGGGAGACATGAGGATACTTATGATGTTCTAACTTGGCAGCTGTGAAACTAGCTCCAAATGTTTTTTTAAAAAACATTTATTGTTTCCAAAGTAGACTCCTGTGAGAAAACATGGTATGATATTATATTGGGTGGATGACTGTCAGAACTTGAAGATGTTCCTATAAAAGGGATTATATGTTCATCCAACATATTTATTGACTGCCTGGCAATACAGTGCTGCTTTGTTGATGTTGATGAATTCCTTCCATTTGTTTTTACCCAGCCAAGGATTTATAGTCTCTATATTTATAGATAAAAAATATTGGTCAAGGAGGTCCACTCTTGAATTGAGGCATTATTTGAGTTATATGTGAATATGTTACTTGTATAACATATTCACATATAACTTCCAAACATAGGTATTGAAATCTTTCTGCTGTAGGATATTATGAAAAGTGATATTTATTACTTAGAGTCACATAGCACCTCTTAGAAAAACTTAGACCTTTTTGGAATTTACAGATTACCTGGAACATAATCTATAGCACACAGCAGTTTACTATCTTTGAAATGCATTGTTTCTGCTGAGAATCCATATAACTAACTTAATTCCAGTGAATTAAAGTTTATATCTTGTAGAGTGAATTAAAGTGTTGGTGGTGGTTAGTATATAGCTAATGATTGTAGATAATTCAGAAAAAAATAAAATCCACTTTGAAAGCATCAGCAATACTTTTGCAAAAATCTCAACATATATAATGTTTCAAAGGTTTCATTCAACCTGTAACTGGTACTCAGGTGTGCTATGGCAGCGGTGTTAAAATCATCATCCTCCAAAACGATGCCATTGAGTCTTTTATAACCTCAGCAGTCCATGTCGAGGATGATATTTTGTTCAAAAGAAAACACAATTTCCTGATCTTTGTGAGTTTTAGGGTTAATGCAATGAGAGTCAATAGGGCTTCAAGGCTTTACAATTTCCTTTCTCTTATGTGTCATTTTGATTAAACGCATCTATGATCTAAACCCAGACACAGGCTCTATCCCTTACTTTGAAGTTCCTTTGGAAAAAAAATGTGTATAGGCAAGCAGTAGATTTGGGATTGGGTGAGGTTAACGGCGTTGCAACAGGGTTTAAAGGCGGCGGCGTGATTCAAGGGCCATGGACTTCCGATGAAGGCATTCACCTAACGTCTTATTGGTCAAAACTTTTGTCCCTCTTTCCCTGTTCTAGTGTTTCCAAAGAGTCCCTGCACCGCAAACTTTCCCTTGAGCCTTGAGGAACTTGGCTCCAAGTGTGCTTCTGCACCGGAACCAGCCGTATTTCGGTGCTAGACCTTGGAAGTGGGTGCTTCGGTGCAATTAAGGATGTTAAGACTTTTCGGGTAACCCAGACGTAGGATTGCGCATTGCAGAATGATTGCAAGAAAAGAAGTGCGACCTGGCTTCATTTCATTGATGTAAGTAAATTGAAGCTTCTTGTAGCTGCATATGTTTCTCTTTCTAATTATACAGTTTTAAAACTCCATGTTATTTACATATTGCAGGACCCGAGGCCTCCTGACAAGTTGTCCTGGGAAGAGGACCCAGTATTAATCTTGCTATAGGTATATAGAGCATCATTAGCACCCAAAATCACTCTCTGGAAACCATTGTATAGACTGTTGGTTTCCATTTAAATTAAGGAGACATGAACATAAATGAACAAATGAGAGAGTAAATGATGGAAGGAAGATGACATAAAAGCCAGACATCAGTTTTCTGTATGAGGGCAGGGGAAATTTGACAGGGTCTTTGGCAATTCAGTTTTGTAATTTGCATTTTATTCTAGGGCTGCTTATCACCGTCCCTCTTGTCTCTGTGCACTGTAAGAATATTAGTGACTGCGTTATCTAGATGGCTAAACAGCTTAGTCTTCTTTATAGTACAGGCGTTCAAGTCTCGTGTTCTGGGGGTTACTTGGGAAAGAAGCATGTATCACATTAGGAGTTTCCTTTTTTTTTTTTCACTTAAGTCTTTTGAAAATTCTCTATTGATGGGTGGAGGCTGATTCCAGAAGAAACTACGAGAGGAAGGGCCAAGCAACTGTGGTAAACACTGACCTTCCCACCGAAGGGACCTGGGCTCTGAGCCTCTAGGGCAGGCCCTGAACTAGTAGGATCTTCTTCTTACGTGGGTTGAAGAATCACAAGTTGAGTGTCTTTGTTTAAGCATCATCATGAGTGCCCAGTAAGTGTTCAAGCATTGCCTGAGTGACTGTCGAGTGCCTAGACACACAACTGCTTTAGAGAGAGAGAGAGTGAGTGTGTGTATGCAAAGAAGGAGACATAAAAGAATTTGAACTTGCTACTCTCCAGGAACCAATAGAATGAGGCATACAAGTGCTCAGAAAAAGGTTTTTGTATAGGATTGTTAGTAGGAAATGAACAGGAGAGAAAAACTATGAAAAGACAGAACCACCTCAGTTTTCTGTATAACTACAGTATTCTTTTAGCAGCAACCAGTATAAAATCAGCACAACTGAAAACCAGCTGCTTAGCTTTTTTTTTTTTTTCATTGAGGGGATGGAGATCTCACACGTTTTGTTTCTATTAATTATGGGTTTTTAATGTCTATGTATGTTCAAAAGCCGAATTAAGAAATTGATGCTGTTTAGACCTGCCACATGTTCCTGGGACTTTAGAAAATATGATTTTAATTTTCTTCCTTTTAAAATAGGCACTTTTCATCCACTTCGGAAAATTTTTTTCAAATGCAGAAAGCACAAAGAAGAACAATTATAACTGTAAATAATTATAACTGTGATTCAGTTCAGAATAACTCTCACAATAAGACTATCGTTTAAAAATAGATGATTGTTGGTGTCCACATGTGCCCTTAGCACTTTCTGCATCACACACACCATGGGAAGCTTACAGGCTCCCATGGGAATGCTCATGAGCACACTTTAAAGCTTCTGTTGCTTTGCATCGATGAATAGAGATAACGTTATAAAAATATAACAGATAGACACACATTTGCTTCTTTTACTAAGCAATTTCAAAATTGAGGGAAATTGACCAGTTAGTAGTAAGAAGTACGTGTTTTCTTTTTAGAAGAAATGAGCCTTTAAAGAATCATCTGTGTTCCTCTCGGTTGTGAAAATTTCAACATATGTACTGAAACAAGAAATAATGAATTATTGTTGCTTGCAGTTCTTTCTTCTTACGAAAGAACAGTGGGAAGCTGAGGTATTGTTTATTTGGCCCAATCGAACCTTTCTTGTGAAATAAGAAATACTGCTCTCAAAAGTTGTGGTTCCTTTTTTTTTGAAATAAACCCACTCTACAGCATCACTTAAAAATGTATACCATGACTTTTAGTTTAAAATAAATACTCACTGTGGTGCATGCATTTATAAATTATCCAAGTCAGAGTTTTAAGAAAATCTAACTATTCTTCACCGAATACCAACTGAACAATTGAGATTGCTACAATTTTTGTAGTTAATATTTGCACAAACTCCTAAATGATCATGATGGCTTTCTATTTGTTTTTTCTTGCCACTGACCCATAGGATATACTAAAAGAAAACAGATCAGCCTCTTTCCTGATAAGAAGGGTAACCAAGAAGGACATCTGCAAGAACTGCCTTCTGAGGAATTTCTTTTTTTTTTAAACATGAATCAAAATATGGTAATATACATTTTCTTGGACAGATGAGATGTGTTGTTTCTTTAAGTAAGTTTGAAAACATTGGCATAAAAACAGTTGAACATAGTTATTTGTTTCTTTAGCTTTTGAGCATAAAAGAACTAGTGAAAGTGGAAATTCCAGAAAATGCCTGATTCTTAGAATGGGATTCGTTTAAATTTTTGCAATGCATGACAAACATTTTTAGCTTTAAACTTAACATCCTCTGTTTTAGAAAATGCTTGGGAGCAACCTGGGTTTAGGGGGTTTTAGATCATGCCTTTGAAGTATCTTAGATCTCCTTGAGACCTAAAAGTCTGTTTATAACTAACAGTTGATTTGTAAAAACATCATGGATGAGATGCTTTAAAACTTTCTTGTTAAATTTTTATAAGAATATGTGCCTTGTGGAAAGTGAGCATCTGTATTGCAAAATGATTTCATGTAATTGATTCATTTAATCTTAGGAAAGGGGAACAGGATGCCTATGAGGGAAGAGGCTTATCAGTGGCTTGTATATATGAAGCAAATGAAAACATGGAAAACAATATCAACTTTGGGTGGGTCTAATAATTTCCAAATGCGACTATAAGACTAGTGACATACCACCTTTAATAGATTTTTTGGGGTCATTTTTTTTGTTAGAGTTAATGCTGTCTCAACAGTTTTGAGAATAAATTGTGAGATTCTTTAGGGAACATCCCAAGTCCACGAAATATGTTTTGCTGCAGAGTTTTGCTTTGAAAGAGATTGGATTTTATATGAAACTGATTTAAAGAGGAAACTTGTCTGGAAATAAAGTCTTTAATAATGTTTGGGACCACTGATGGAGGGAGGTTTTTTCCTAAAGAAAAACTTTCCAATGTCTCAGCATTATATAAACGTTTCGTTGGCATTTGCTTTGTAGCTTGCCTCTCTTGGCTCTGTGTTTCCGGTCAAGGGAAGGCCAAGGAAAGGAGAGAGACTCAACAAAGATATCACCGTCCAAAATGTGGATTTCTCGTTTTGCAGCTATGAATTAGTCTGTTGGTCAGTTTTTTCATTACTTTGCATCTTCTGGGAAAATGTGAAGAGAAATTTACACCCTTGGTAAATCCCAAATTAATAAAAATGTTATGCTAGTTTTAATTAGTAAGAGGTTTTGAAGAAGGAAGGGTTCAAAGTGCTTGGCATTTAACTTATTATAATATGAATATTTTTATTATATCAATATACCAATATATTATTATTACTTGTTATATGTAATATAATGCATTAATGTCAGTGATAGATTAATAAATTAATATCATATGGTGTATTAATATATAGTACATTAATATAATACATTAACAGCATTATGTTAAGATAAATTCAATGAATATACTTGTTAATTATTATTTATTAATATATGGCTTATACTTATTAGTTCTTGTGCTGCTCATTTTCAGAGTTGGTTGCAGTAACCCTCTTGCCCCTCCCCCTCATTCTCTCTAGATTCATTTTTCAGACTGCTAACAACTTACGGTCCCCAAGAATTTGCCCTTATGTCTAAATGATATCCCTCATGATTTCATGAATATATTTTGACACTTGAGATTTTAGGTCTTTATTATTACATATTAATAATCCAAGATTTCTTAACATTTTGAAAATTATTCTATCATTAAATTACTGGGTGATTTGGGAAAAAACATTTTTCAGGCAATTGCTATATAAATGTAGCAATTTATAATTTGATATATATTTGATCCTTAGTGCTACTCTAGACAAATTTGACATGTTGGGGTTTATGATAAATAGAGTACAATGAAATTAATGTTATTATAAAATTTTATTTATATGCCTTTAAAGAATCAGTGTTTTTTGAATACAAGTTAAAAAAACAGGCAATAAAAAAGTGCAGTAGGTATGATGCCATTTGTCTAAAAGAGTTATATATCAGGTAAAAGATGAAAAAAGATCTGTTTCAAGTTAGGAATATGAATATCCATATGAAATTTGCTAATTTTTCTATAGTGAATTTCAATTGGTTTTATACTTATAAATCCAATGCTTTTACAGTTAAAAAAAACAACAAAATTAATCAGTGTCAAGGGTATCAAATGTGGAAAGCTAGTCACATTGGCTCTTGTCAGGTTGAAGTACACTGGATGCTTTTTTCAGTGGTCAGGTCAGAAGACTTTGAGAGTTGGTACTTGATGTGGGGTATGATGGCACTCAGAATACGAGAATGCTTACCTTGCAAAGGACCCCAGAGGCCATCTGGGCAGCTTCCTCATCTGTCCTACAGATGAAGTCACTCAAGCTATCTGACCTCACATTTATAGGACCAAGATATGAAGTCAGCCGTCCAAGGTCACATGGCTGCATGCGCAAAGCTGGTATCCAGAAGCCCTTTTCCAGAGCTCACAGACTCGTGAAACATTTGCTGCCACGTCAGGACTACAGGCCTACACAACATTTAAGAAATCTGGAAATAGTGTTGGCGTTTAACAATCAGGAGGATTTAACAAAAATTTGGAAATCACGGTTGTCTTGGAAAAAAGACTTGAAAAGTCACTCTTGGTCTTCTCTTCACAAGGTAGCAGGTAGAATGGAGCAGAGGTCTCTTGTCTTATGAGGGACACACACTTTTGCTCTCCAAGGACTTCGTAAGTCTGCCAGACCCTGTACCCTTTGTCTATGTAATTCCTATCCACTGGTTAAAGACAGTGAGACCATGACGGAGGGATTCTTCATGGTGGTGATTAGGATTGCTAAACACTGTTTCTCAGGACTCCTCAGCTTTTGTCCTTGTACTTTGTCAATTGGGATTCACAACTGGGAAATGAAAAAAAGCAGATGGATCTCAAACAGAGCTTGAAGTACTTTAACATCAGTCTAAGTAAGGAGAATCAGCTTAAGAATGCGAGCTTGTAAATTCTGTGACCCATGAATCTGCAGGGAAGAGAAAGCTTCAAAAACGATGGCCTTGGTCCATTGGGCCTTCCTGAGACCAGTTTGAGACGGTGACATTGCCTTGTCAGTATCTTTTTGCTTGGACTCATAAATCTTCCACTTACAGTCATTTGTAAAGTTGTAAATGGATTAACTACATCTCTGATGGAGCCACGGAGCACAGCACATGTTTACTAGTATAATGTGAAAAATGAATTGTTAAGTCTTAACTTTTCAGTTCAAAGAGCAGTTGTCATTGTGATGTCATTTCTGGAATACCACCTACTGAAAGAAGATTATTAAGATTTTTCAGAAATACCTACTCATGTACATCTTATTAAACCTTTCCTAAGATGGAAGTGGCAAAACTATTTACTCAGAGGCAGAGGAAAGCCAGGTACATTTTAATGGGACGATGAATAAGGCACTTGATTTTGCCACTGTCTATAGTGCTAACACTTAATATCTTAAAGGCATTGCCAATTTGGATTTGTTTGAGGTTCCATTATCCATTGTCATACAGGCTAAATTTCTTATATGTGCTATAGTTAAAGATTCCAAAGTTTTTGTTGTTGTTATTTAATATTTTTTCAAGAATAACTCTCATATCTTGGCTCTGAATGAACAAATACCTGGCTTACAATAGATTCATCTTTATAACTGCATTATCTGACCTGAACTAGATGATAACCAGTTTTATTTGCAGGAAAACATTAATCTAAGTAGAAGAATTCAGAGCATATGTGTAGAATCATTTGTCGTAGCACACATTTGTTTCATTAATTTTACTTCTCAACATCTCACCAAGCTGCCAGTAGCACCATTTTCTTGTTAATCCAAATAGAGGAGTCCTCTTCATTCCTGCAAGGCTGTCTGTTTACATAGGCTGTTGATCAATTTTGTTTGGATTTTTAAGTCTGTGATGGATATTAAGCCTAAAGGCAATGCTTTAAATGTAACAATTTTTTTTCTTGGTTTTATTCCTAATTCAATAGTTAGGAAATGAGAATCTGGTTCCTGAATAGTTTTTGGTTTAAAACATACAGCAGTTTTTAACACAATGCTTTGCTATGGCTTTTGGCCAGCGTTGATGCTTTGCATGTCATTTGTGAATGCTTTCAAATAAAAAATGTGTAAAGTTGCGTTTATGTTTTGGCCTCATAGACAGCAAAAATCTGTTTCCATGTTTACTCTAAGCCAGTTCTATAAAGAGATGCAATGCCAGCTAAATTTTAAACAGGCCAGACTCAAACAGGGCTGTGTGTTATCACATCTGGTCATTCTTTGCATTTAAAGGATTATTCCCAATATTTTGCAATGTTCATCCAAAATGCCAATAACAAATTAAAATCCTAAGGGGGTAAAGAATCAGATCTAGAGGGAAGAGAATATGGAGAGTAAAGAATAGCATCCAAATATACTTTTACCTCTAAAATTGGTTTTTAAAGTTTTAGGTTCATAGATTCCTCTAAGAAGCTAATGAAAGCTGTAGCACCTTTTCCAGAGAAATGCATATATACTTGCAAAATTTGAATGTTTGGTGAGGCCAATCTACATCTCTAGGTTCATAGATCACAGGTTAGAAACCCCTGGGACAAAGTGATATACAGGTATATCTTGGAGATATTGTGAGTTTGGCTCCAGACCACTTCAATAAAGTGAAATAAAAGTGAATCTTATGAATTTTTTGGTTTTCCAATGCACCAGTGCCTATAAAAGTTATGTTTACACTATACATGTTTACACTATACATCATGCAAAAGCATGATGTCTAAAAACAATGTACATGCCTTGATTGAAAAATAATTTATTGCTAAAAAATGCTATCATCTGAGCCTTCAGTGAGTCATAATCTTTTTGCTGGTGGAGGGTCTTGCTATGATGTTGATGGCTGCTAACTGGTCAGGTGGTGTTTGCTGTAGGTTGGGGTGGCTGTGACAATTTCTTAAAATATAACAATAAAGTTTGCCACATTGACTGACTCTTCCTTTCATGAAAGACTTTTCTGTAGCGTGAGATGCTGTTTGATAACATTTTACCCACAGTATAACTTCTTTCAAAATTGGAGTCAATCCTCTCAAACCTTGGCACTGCTTTATCAACTAAGTTGATATACTATTCCAAATCCTTTGTTGTCATTTCAACAGTGTTCACAGCATCTTCAACAGGAGTAGATTCCATTTCAAGAAACCTTTCTTTACTCATCCAAAAGAAGCAACTCTTCATCCATTCGTTTTATCATGAAATTGCAGCAATTCTGTCACATCTTCAGGATCCACTTTAATTTCTGTTCTCTAGCTATTTTCACTACATCTGCAGTTAATTCTTCCACTGAAGTCTTGAACACCACAAAGTCATCCGTGGGGGTTGGAATCAACTTCTTCCAAATTCCTGTTAATGTTGCTATTTTGACCTCCTCCCATGAATCACAATTCCTCTTAATGGCGTCTAAATTGGTGAATCCTCTCCAGAAGGTTTTCAATTGCCTTTGCCCAGATCCATCAGATGAGTCGCTATCTATGGCAGCTATAGCCTTACAAAATGTATTTCTTATACAATAGGACTTGAAAGTTGAAATTATTCCTTGATCCATGGACTGCAAAATGGATGTTGTGTTACTAGGTATGAAAACAACATTAATCTCATTGTACATCTCCATCAGAGTGTTTGGGTGACCAGGTGCATTGTCAATGAGCAGCACTATTTTGAAAGGAGTCTTCTTTTCTGAGCAGTAGGTCTCAGAGTGGGCTTAAAATATTCAGTAAATCATGTTGTAAACAGATGTGCTGTCATCCAGGCTTTGTTGTTCCAGTTATAGAGCACAGGCAGAGTAAATGTAGCATAAGTCGTATCTTAAGGTTTTCAGAATGGTAAATGAGCATTGTCTTCAACTTCAAGTTACTGGCTGCATTAGTCCCTAACAAGAAAGTCAGACTGTCCTTTGAAGCTTTGAAGCCCAACATTGACTTTTCCTTTCTAGCTATGAAAACCCTAAATGGCCACTTCTTCCAATAGAAGGCTGTTCCATCTACACTGGAAGTCTGTTGAGTTTAGCTTCCTCCATCAATGCTGTTAGCTAGGTCTTCTGGATAACTTGCTGCAGCTTCCACATCTGCACTTGCTGCTTTACCTTGCACTTTCATGTTATGGAAATGGCTTCTTTCCTTAAACCTCATGAACCAACCTCTGCTAGCTTCAAACCTTTCTTCTGCAGCTTCCTTACCTCTCTCAGCCTTCATAGAATTGAAGAGAATTAGGGTCTTGCTGTGGATTAGGTTTAGGCTTAAGGGAATGTCGTGACTGGTTTGATCTATCCAGATGGCTAAAACTTTCTCCATATCAGCAATAAGGCTGTTTTGCTGTCATATCATCCATATATTCATGGGGGCAACAATTTTAATTTCCTTCAAGAACTTTTTCTTTGCATTCACAACTTGGCTAAGTGTTTGGTGCAAGAGGCCTATCTTGGTTTTTGACATGCCTTCCTCACTAAGCTTAATCATTTCTAGCTTTTGATTTAAAGCAAGAACTGTGCAACTCCTCCTTTCAGTTGAACACTTAGAGGCCATTGTAGGTTTATTCATTAGCCTATTCTCAATATTGTTGTGTCTTAGGGAATAAGGAGGCCAGAGGAGAAGGAGAAAGACAGGGGAACGGCTGGTTGGGGGGACACTCAGAGCATACACAGCATTTATTGATTGAGTTCATCGTCTTATATGGGCACGGTTTGTGGCACCCCAAAACAATTACAGTAGTAACATCAAAGATCATTGAGCTAATAACCATAACAGACATAACAATAATGAAAAAGTTTGAAATGTTGTGAGAATTACCAAAATGTGACACGGAGACATGAAGTGAGCACATATTGTTGGAAAAATGGCGCTGAGAGATGTGGCTATGCAGGGTTGCCACAAACCTTCAATTTGTGAAAATTGCCATGTCTGCGAAGTGCAATAAAGCAAAGCACAATAAAATGAGGTATGCTTGTACTTTGTTATGACAACCTTAGGAAACTGATGCACTTGCCAAAACCAGACCCCAAGCCAAGAGCTCATAATGAGTTTAAGGAGGAGTAGAGATGGCCTGAGCTCCTGCCTGGCAGGAACTAAAATAAAAACAAGAGCATCTGAATCTTTATCCCAAAGAGACTAAACTAGGAGGCAGGTAGAAGCTGTGAATTGTCAAGTTAAAGGCGCTTCTACCCTGCCCCTCCTTCCCACCCTCACCCCCAGCTACCCTGAGGGGTAGAGAGGGAACTAAGAGGCCCAATTTTCTTCCCAAGGGTTCTTAAATCAGCTGGGAGGACAAAGACAACTGAGATGTTTGCCTTATATGCTTTCCTTTCCATTTTCCACATGTTTTTGCAATTCGGGTCAATTCTGCATAAACAAACTAGTATATATCTAGGATTAAAGTACTCTTGAAATTAAGGTTTGCAACCATACCCTCCTTAAGGTTGTATTAATAAAAAAGGCATGCCCTATTTCTTGCTGCTTTGCATTTCATTATTCTGATCATGCAACTCTGTCTAATAAAGCTCTAAATGTCACATCTGTTTGCCTTTATCTGCCCCTTTCGATGGTTCCCACTGAAATAAAGCAAAAGAGAATGACTGCTTTTTAGCTCAATTTAGCACTACTGGAGCAAAAGTCAGCAATGGAGCATTCTAGAGCACAGAATAAGGACTGGATTCCTCAACAGGTAAGCACAGGCTGTGAAGGGCATTAGCTAAGGAGGGCACCAAAATGAATAGGTAAGGAAGGAAGGACACAAATAATAATCACAGCGTCGAACAAGAAACTTTTAATTTCATCACGTAGGTAACTTTTGTATTATTTTGACAGATAAAACTATACCTAGAGATTAACCTTATTTTTATTCAAAATTATATATGAAAAGCATCATCTTTTTTCTACTTGTATCCTCTAAATAGTACCTGCCTTGTGCAGAATAGTACATTAAAAAAAAAACACAAAAAAACTGACAGTAAGACAAGGCTAATTTCCCATATGGTTTTAAGAAGCCATCTTTGTTTTTTCATTAGGTAAAATTAGAACAAAAACATCAATTTTTTTTCTGTCCTTTGAGAAAATGGCATGTGAAGGGCAGGAAAGTACCAGGCCTCCTAGTACTTTCCTAGGTACTCCTAGTACCCTAGGTTTCTACCTTAATCTTTCCTTCCTTTTTCTTGTGGTGGATTATTAAAACCAGATTAGGAAGTGTGGATGAGTGCCCAGGGGAGTTGGGCTCAGAGCACGCGTGTGCTGTGGGCTGTGCATGCGGGGAGGTGGGTAAAGGTGGGGGATGATGTAAGATCCACCCAGACCAAAGGGCCGCCCAGGTCCCAGGAGAACGAGGTCAGAGCCGCGCAGCCTTTGGGTAAGGAGGGGAGCTGTGCTGAACCACTGAGGCCCAATCCCAGCCTCGGCCAAAGGGCCGGGGCTCTGCCATTGACGGGGGCCCTCCCCAGATTGGGTTTGCGACTAGGTTGATCATTTCAGGAGACGGAGCCTAAGTTTTCCACCCAACAAGGGTCAACAAACATAGAAACTTGTCTCAACTAACGCCCCTCCTTAAAAAAAAAATTACATATGTCTATATATTTCTATCTCTATAATCTATATCATTTATCATCTTTCTTATCTATATTTATCTTTCTACCTATCTATAATCTGTCTATACCTATTTATCTATCTGTCTAATCTGTCTGTTTAACCATCTATTTATCTATCTACCTTTCTATCTGTTTATCATCTGTTTATCTGTCTATCTCTGTCATCTATCAATCTAATCTATCTGTCTGCAAATCTATATCTATCTACCTGTCTATCTGTCTTATCCATATCTCTGTCTCTGTCTCTCTCTCTCCATCTGTCTATCTATCTATCTGATCAACTTGACTGAATGCTTTTCTTCCAGATATTTGCATGGCTCATTCTCAGGTCCTTGGTCAAACATCACCTCTTCAAAGATGAGTCTTGATTACGTTATTCTAGGTTGTCACCTTCCATCTTACCACTTCTCTTTTCCCTCAGCCCTCATATATATATCTAGGTGTCTATATCATATTTTTAACTCATCTATTTATTAATGGTTATCTTTTCTCTGTCTCAAATATAAGCTTCACCCACAGCAAATATTTTTTACTCTTTTTTTTTTAATTGCAGTTCCATCATTTAGAATGGAATCTAACAAAGTCGTGGGTGCTTATTAAATATTTGAATGAAAGGCAAAAACATAAGACACTCACCCAAGGTCACAGAGCTAGTAAGAGGCAAAGCGAGGCTTCATTACAAACATAGTATTGAGTCTGTCCACATATCAAATGTATAAACTATCTTCCTCTGGGCTTTTCTTTTAAGTCCCTTGCTATTTAATTATAATAGGCTGGGAGAACATGAATAAACAAACCAAACAGGAAAAAGGCAGCATTTGTTACTGTCTCTTAAAGTGGGATACTTTAAAGTGAGATCAAATCAAAGGCCGGGTCAGGGAAAGGGGACACTGGTCTTTAACAGAAAGGGAGTTGACAAGTGATGAAGTCAGGAATGTGCTGATGTTTCTGGGCTGCCTGAAGGGGCAAAGTGTGGGAAGGTCCCGGATGAAGTTGGTGTTGGGTTAATTAATTAGGGCGGGAAGCCTGAACGTAAAGGGGAGGAAGGAACCGTGGGGATTGATTTGGAGCCCACTGGAGTCTCAAGTAGCAGTTACAAAGGATTCTGGAGGCACAGGGAGGATGGGAGAAGTGTTGGGTACAGCACAATTTGGCGAGTGGCCAAAGAAACATGTCAGATATTAGTGAAAACAGGCCGCAGCTGCTGCGTGGTGCAAGCTCAATGGCAGGCCTGCCAGGGCTGCCCCGCCCGCCCCGTCCTCGGTCCTCCCAAGACAACCAGCCACAGCTCAGTCTCACTTGAGGGCTACGAGAAGGCAAGGGGGTGTGCTCAGGCTTTATTGCTGATGAAATAGGGGTCAAAGCATTAAAGAAAATTCAGTTTCTCATGAAACAGAATTTGCTGTTAATGTATCAAAATCCCACCTCTTTGATTCCGGGGATAATTCTTAAAATGGTGTTTACTTTAATCTCAGGCTATCTAAACTTGCAATTTCTAAGACTTCTGGAATATTTAAGTTTTGTTTACTCCCTTCCTCTTCGTAATGTATTTGTAGCTTTTGCATATTCGTTTATTTCTCCTACCTAGAAAAAAGATTCCAGATAGCTCAGAATAAAATTTATATATATATAAACACACACACACACACACACACACACACACACATATATATATATCTTCACACATTCAAACACATACACACAGGACGGTTTAAAGATGGAAAGAAAGGACAAAATCATTTAAAGGGAAGACATATTGTTACTGAAAAGTGAAATTTGGTTGAGCTGCTTATTACCATTCCTGCACCCCACCTTTCCGCCCTCTGCTTCCCACAAAGCACAAAGCATAAATGATGACGGGGGTGTGGATTCTGGAATCACTCAGCCTGGGTTTGATATTTAGCCTTTATTGTCCTTAATTTCTTCATCTATAAAGTGAAGCTAAAAATAATTCATAAAGGGTCTTTGTGAGGTTTACCTGAGGAAATATATATATAATATTTAGAACAGTGCTAAATGTTAAATATTATTATTTGCAGACAATATAAATACTTAAATCCTTCTTGGATATAATTAGCACCTTACGATGGTTGCTTGTTTGATTTTAAGCCCAAAGTGGGCAGGAAACAGGTCTCTTCTCCTGTTTTGTACAGCACTCAGGAAAGAACCCATAGAGAGATATGCATGCAATACTTTTTATCATTTTGAGGAAAAGGAAATGTATTATCATTAAGGTTCCAGCCAATTGCTATTTCTTGTTCTTGATGAAAGACATGGAATAATTCTTTAAAATATTTATGGAACATAGAGAACTCTTCTATTTAGGGATTTAAAAGTCAGTATGAAATGAGAATGGGGTTAACATTCAGGAAGTGAATTCTATTGATTTTTCCGTATTATTAACTTTGCCAACACTGCTCAAATGCTGGGTTGAGTTGTTTCGCTGGCTGATGAGCACTCATTTGCATACTGAGATGGTGTAAAGTATGTGGCACACGACCCCCAAGAAATCCACACTGTGTAGGATGGGGAGGTGGTGGTTTACCAAGCCTGCCTGCTAAGAGTGAAGATTTTCTTCTAAGCCACTTTCTTCCCCGGATTTCTTCTGTCATGAATTCATATCTAGCTTACAGCGCATTGAAAAGCATGGATAAAGATTGTAAAACTTTGAAATCAAATAACATCATGTAAATTGTCATTGAATAAATTTACCTCAAATTGCCAATTTTGGGGACTTTGTTGTTTAACCTACGGTCCCGCGGTCACTCAATTATTTAAATTAATAAGAATTATTGAGCGTTAACGAGGTGCAGGACACTATTACAGGAGCTGGACATAGGAAGTTGAATAAGACAAGTCTTATCCACAATAGAAAGCAGTGGCTAATAGGAGAAATACAAATTACCTTCATCTAACTATAATGCACATGGTAATACTACAGCATCAATACAGATGTACTATTAGGGGAATGTTAAAAAGAGAGGGGTTAGTTCTTCTAGAAGTATGGGGGTGTGGACAGCCTTGAAGGGTGAATATAGGTAGCGAAGTCTCAACTCAAGACAGTTGGGAAGTCCTTGGTGTTTCTGGTGAATGCAGGTGCTCTATCCAGGAAAAGTATAAGTTCCATGGTGGAAATTGTGACATGTGGCTGGAAAAGGACAGTCTAAAACACAGCAATGGCATTGAAGATGGAGAGGAGAGGGTTCATTTGACACACATTTGGAGGCATGATCAACCAGATCTCCTGACTGGTGGCTGTGAGCATTTGGGGACTAGGAACCGGAGATGATGCGGGTTGGGTTTGTGATGTTAATTGAGATGGGGGACACAACACATATTTGTTTCCACAGTTTTGCTTTGTGTTTGTTTGGCAAGGATGTGTGTGTATTGATAATTTAGACTGAGGTATTTTGAATTTGAGACATTACTGGAGAGCTGGAGAGAGAGGCCCCGTGCGTTGTTTGAATATTCTGTTGTCATGCAATAAAAACTACCTTTTGCCCATCTAGCTGTGGTGTTGAGCTAGCTAGCTGCAGAATCCTCCTAACTTATATTTGCACTTGACCATGCATCCCATGGCTTCTCTGATTTGCTTTCCCCCCTCCCACAGAATGTTTGCACACCATCTTCAGAGCAGTTGTTAACTCTAGTGACAAACAATAGAATTGACTAGTGCTGAAAAAATCAAACAAAAGCAGCTTTCTAGAATTCAAATGGCACATGTCCCTGGTGGTATTCTGCAAACTTGCAAGTCCCTAATTAGGTACAAGAATTAGCAAAGGAAAGTAAAAGCCCATTTAGCACATCAGAAAATTTCTATAAAATCACAGATACATCCTCGTCTTGAGAGGTATACACAAGTCAATAAAGATGAAATAAACAGGGTAGATACAACTAAATAAAATCTGGGACTTTAAAAATCACTCAAGAATATGCACATTGTAAGTCTCTTGGCAGGCAGCTCTGGCTGTTTCTCTTTGCTCCATTTCTTAATTCATTTTCTTTGAAAATCAGCTTTGGCAGACAAAAGGAGATCCCCGATTAATGGACACTTGAGAACTTGGGCCATGTCCACAGTGCATTTTCTTATGAAACCCAAAGTCTCAATTCACAGTACTGATGGATGAGCTATCTTATTCTGGTCAAAAATCATATTTTAAATCTTAGTATCAAATGTAAACATTAAAAGTGACATGTTAAACAAAAACATATTTCAAGGATTTTTGAAACAGATGAAGGCAAATGTTCTTTTAGTTTGTGAATTTATATTTAAATGTCAGTTTAAAAGTATTTTAAAGTACTTAGAATGTGACTAGTGTTTAATTTTAGAGAACAGCAATTCAATTTGTGAATCCAAGAGATCAATGGCTTTTTAAAAAGTTCCATTCAGCTTCTTACTTTTAGTCTTGTTGTAACTTATTTGTGCATTTTTTTCTGTATGAGGCTAGAAAATGATACTCAAGTTAATCAACTGTGCTCCTTGAAAGTAGTTATAATACAAAGGTAGATGGAATGGGGGGGAGATTTAAATTACTCCACCGTGGTATAAAGTTTCTACTGATATGTTCATTTAGATTTGTTTACACTAGTGTCTCCAATTACAATGTATAATTGAAAAATGGATGCTAGAATGTCGTTATTGGAGAGGAAAAATTTAGAATATAATACTCTGATAATATACTTTCTTTATAAGTAGCTAAAAATCAATCTATTTATTTAAAATCACCAAGTGCTTTAAAATATCTGACTAAAATCTTTTATTTGTGGTTTCCAAAAGAAACTTGAAGTTGGGATTGTTCCTTCTTTTACTTATATAGTAAACATTCCTCTCTGGCATCATTAATTATCTTACTACTTATTTTTTAAGCATTAAATCTGAGAATTTAACAATCACCAGAAAAAGAGAAAACAAAAATTTTTCCAATAGCAAAGGGCTTAAGAAGTTAATTTTTAAAAGATCTTTATTACTCGAGAAGCTCATTTCAGAGTAGACTTAAAAAGTATTTCAGACTTGACTAAAGCTCTTAGGTCTGACTTTCTGTTTGTTTTTTCTAAGATTTTAAAAAATTTATTTATCCCCCGCCCCCTCCCCTCCCCCGGCCCCGTTTGTGGTCGCTGTCTGCTCTCTGTGTCCGTTTGCTGTGTGCTCTCTATGTCTGCTTATCTTCTCTTTAGGAGGCACTGGGAACCGAGGCACTCAATTGCTCGGGCCACCTCCGCTCTGTGCTCTGTTGTGTCTCTCATCGTGTTTCCTCTTTGTGTCTCCTTGCTGTGTCATCTTGTTGCATCAGCTCGCTGCACCAGCCGTTATGCTAGCCCACTGTCTTTGCTCGTCTTCTCCAGAAGGCACAGGGAACCAAAACGGGACTTCCCATGTGGTAGGCGGAAGCTCAATCCTTTGAGCCATCCGCTTCCCCCTATTTGTTTTTAATTATTTCATTTTCAATTCTTTTAAATTTGAAATATACAAGTACAAACCATAAAAATTAACAGTAAAATTAGCTATTTACTATTGAATAAACACTGTTATTTTATTTTTAATTGATTACATGTTTTATTTTTTCCTTAGTTGATGGTTCTACTTATTGACAATAAGTAGAATTTTCCTTCAGGCTCATTATCCTCTTCTCACTACAGCCAAAGACTTCAGGTTGTTCCCTAAATAAATAGGATTCCCTATTACATAACCTCCTCCCCATATTCTGGAGTTCTCTTTCTTTTTCCCTGTTTTTTTTCTTTCCACTTGGTCCTGATTTCTTGTCCCAGACTATTAATAAGGCATAACCGGCCAATATGGTTTAATAGTAAGTTATACTTTCCAGATAACATTTTTTTACAATGTCAAACTGAAAGAAAGCTGGGGGAAAACGTCAGGGGTACTTTTTCAAGGGGAGCTTTGTGAGCATCTCCCTAATATACTCAGCACCTTCCTGCCTGCTCTGTGCTTATAGTTCTATTATAATTCCTCTGTGCATTTCATGGGTGTATTAGTCAGCCAAAGGGGTTCTAATGTGAAATACCAAAAATGGGTTGGTCTTTATAAAGGATATTTATTTGGGGTAGAGTTCACAGATACCAGGCCATAAAGCGTTAAGTTTCTTCCCTCACCAAAGTCCATTGCCACATGTTGGAGCAAGACAGCTGCTGACTTTTGCCAGGGTTCAGTCTTCTTGGGTTCCTCTCTTCCCGGAGCTGCGTTTCTCTCCGGGCTTAGCTACTCTGGTTCCTCCACAAGGTCAGCTGTAGACTATCAGGAGAACGGCTCACTTCTCTTCTCCTGGGGCCTTCTTTCCAACATCAAAACTCCAACATCAAAACTGCTTCTTAAAAACTGCTGCAACTCTGTTCTTTGTGATGCCTTTTATATTTTCCTCCCCCACCCACCAAGGGGTGGGGCTCAACGCCCTACTGATGTGGCCCAGTCAATGCCCTAATCATAATATAATCATGCCCAGATTAACAGATCAGTTTACAAGCATGATCCAATTATATTTTTGGAATTCATAATTACATCAAATTCCCCAGCGGCTGCAATGGGTCACAGTCATAGGGCTGCTAACTTTATAGGTGGCTTCACAACTTATCAAATTGGTTCTCAGCCAGAAGAGATTCCCCTCTCCTGGCTGCTCCTCTCTCCTCCCCACCCACAACCTGGGGGTCGAGGTCTGGAGATATTTTTGGTTGTCACAGCTGGAGGGGGTATTATTGGCATCTAGTAGAGGCCAGAGATTCTGCTCAGCCCTCTGTAATACCCAGGGCAGCCCCTCACAGCCAAGAATTATTCAGACCAATATGTAAGTAATGCTGAGTTTAAGAAACCCTGGTCTGGGCCAATTTCAGCTTAGGAAGCAGTTAATTAATCCATTTAAAAGACTGTCTTTTAATCTGGAGTCAGAGGTGAATGAATTTTGATATTCTACCAAGAGTGAATTTCTGAAATGGTCTACTATTTTTTGCTTTGATAGATATGAAGGATTAAAATATATATACTTTCAAATTTGGATTTAAATTAAGCTGACTGCAAAAAAAATCAATTAAGGCCCTTTACAGTTTTGCCTTGATCACTAATATTATAGTTTTAGAAATAATAATTTTAGTTAGATTTTCTACCTCAAATTCTTTTTATTTTCTTTAATTTGAAAAAAATAGCTCAGCACACATCTTGGGCTTATGTGAATGCACAATATCTTTATGTTTACTGTAATTTTCTCTACATTTTTAAGTTATATCTTTCTATGTTTGAGCTCCTCAAAGCTTTCCATAGTTTCAATTATTTATTTATTTATTTATTTATTTATTTATTTATTTATTTATTTATGAGTGTCCTATATGTTAGGGCCACACTAATAGATAAAATAGATCAAAATCTCTGTCATTAAGGAGTATACATTCTAGTGGGGTGAGAGAGAGAATAGAAAAAAATACACAAAAAAAATCCCATAGGTCTGAGTGCTCTGGAAACCAATGAATTGAAGAAGGGGGGATGGGGATTGCCAAGGTGAGGGACTGGGTTGCAATTTTGAATACATTGGCTAGGTAAAGATTCACTGTGAAGGTGACATTTGAAGAGATGAGAGAGTTTTCCATGTAGATATTTCAGAGAAGTACATTCCAGGAAGAGGAAAGTACATGTGCAAAGGTCCTGAGGCTGGAATGTACTTGATAAACTTGAGGATAGCAGAGTAGCTTATGTGGCTGGAAAAGAAAGAGTGAGAGAGAAAGTAGAGGACAACGAAGTCAAGAGATGATGGGTGAGAAGTTGATGTCAGACTTCACACTTTCACAAGGCTATTGAAAATTCAGACTGGAATTTACCCTGAATGAGACAGGGAACTGTGTGACAGTTTTAAACCGAAGAATGACAGGATCTGACTTATATTTTAAAATGATTATTTTTTGATACAGGCTGAAGAATAGTCTAGGGGGGCAAAGGAGACCAGTTCAGAACCTATAGATGGTGGTTTGGATCAGGGGGTTAAGACTTTTGTTGAAAAACAGACTTTTGTTCACTTGAGCTAGAACTCTTCTGTTTATATAGATCAAGTGCAGAAAAGTGATCAGATTTATTGATATATTTGAGAAAAAAACAGGGGAGCCAATAGTTTTAGCTATAACAACCAGTGGGATGATGTGATAGATCATTTTACTATTACCAAATGTTTCAGTTTCCACCAGTGTAGGGTCTGTCCCTGTGGAGGATCACACACTCATGCCCCATTGAATACAGGAAGTCATGCAACTGGTTTTGGACAATAAAGTGTGAGCAGAGCTTGAAGAGCCAGCGTTTGGTTTGCCAGACTATTTTTCCCTCTGCAAAAAAAACCAGCAATGCTCTAGATAGAGGCTGCTCTGCAGAGTCAATGTGAGTATAACTGTGGCAGACATGCAGCAGATGTTAAGTGAGAAATAAACTTTGGTTGTTGGAAAGCAGTAAAATTTTCAGTTTATTACCGCAGCATAGCCTAGCTCATACAGACTACACAGATGTAGCTGGCATTAACTGAGATGGAGACATCTGATAGAAAAGAAGCTTTGGGATGTGTGTAGGGACAGCAGAAATTCAGATTTGGTATGTGAGATTTGAGTTGCCACCTAGACATCTATTACGAATTGAATTGTGTTCCCCCAAATGATATGTTGAAGTCCTAATATTTGGTCCTGTGAATATGACCTTATTTGGAAATAAGGTCTTAGAAGATTAGTTATTAGTTAAGAAGAGGCCAAATCGGATGACAAGTGCCCTTAAAAGAAGGGGAGAATTGGACACAGGCAGACAGCTGGAGGGGAAAACACCATGTGATGACTGAGGCAGAGACTGAAGCCCAAGGATTACTAGCAAACCACCAGGATCTGGAAGGGCCAAGGAAGGATTCTTCCTTATAGATGTTTTACTACTGGCCTCCAGACTGAGATGATAAATTTCTGTTGTGTTAAGACATTCAGCTTGTGGTACTTTGTTATGGCAGCCCTAGGAAACTAAGACAACATCCAAATGGAGTTGTTGAGAGGCTAGTTGGATTTAGGGGACTGGAGCTCAGCCAGGAGGTCCAAGTTAGAGGTATACATTGATAATCTGACCTCCACAAGCCCCTACTCTCACCGGTGGACCACAGTGACGTTTGGGGTCTCCTGTAGTTCACGTCAGTTCAGAGTCAGTGTCTAATAATCCCCAATGTACAACCACAAGTAAAAGGCTGTAGATACTGTTGGAGAAGGTGTGGGGGGGAGATTAACAGCATAAATTGTTGGCTGTGTAGCAGGGGACCCTTCCCTATGGGGACCTGGCCCTCTCTTCATTCAAGGTTTTCTGGATCTGCAAACTGTCTCAAGCCTGGGAATTGATTGAGTGACCGTGACTCTGTGCAATTCAGGTTAAACTTTTGTTCACTTGACCCAGAACCCTTCTGTTTATATAGATTAAGCAAGAATTTAGTATTCTGTCCATCTGTTTCACTTCTAGGTACCCCAAGAACAAGAACAGCTTGCCAACACGTAGGTCTCTGTGATTCAGACTGCTCTGATTACAGCTTTGCCTCTGCTGTCCATGATGGTAGCGACGTCCACCTTGTGTCTGGTTATTAAGTGCCACCATTTGGCTTCTGCCCACCCAGGATCCAATCATCCCCATTGTGTTTAAGGATTCAAGTTCAGGGGCAGCGATTCCCACAGTAATATCTGACCTACAGAGAAGAGATCCTCAGTGATGATGGAGCTGCTCTTACAAGTTTATCCCTCATAGTAAAAGGTGTGTCCTCTGGATATTCATGGGGTGGGTGAGCAGGTCTTACATGATAAATCCACTCTAATACTCCAGTCCTCAAGCCTTTAGATCCTCCCGACTGCATTATATTAGGGTAGTTCTAGGATTTTGACTTCAGGTAATATAGGCCACCTCTTGGCCAATGCTTTGGCCAACTGTTAGAGCCTTTTCTAACTCCTTGAGTTGACTCCAGAATCTCTGCTTAGTGGGCCAGCTTAATGTTCCTTCTACCATTATTTCACACCCTTAAAATCCATCCCCACACATATTCTCCTGATTCCTGTCTATTTATTAGAAAAATCATGCAGTTCTTTTGGAGTGTTGCATACCTTCTCATGGATCACACTTTGTACCTCACCTTTCAGGGCCTATGGGACTTTAGTTATAGGTCTGGAAGAAAAGAGGAGTAGTGGGGTCGATCATGAAAGAAATTAACAGTGTCTTGCAAGCCAATTATCTGAGGACATTTTGTTGTAGTTTTAGCTGGGTGAACAGGGTTAATTTCTTCAGATGGAGGCAGGATGGCTGATTTCTCAGGGCAGACTGTTAGAGGTTTATCTGGCAAAGAAGACTCAGCAGAATATGGGGTTTCAATGTCCCTACCACCACCATCAGCCCATATCTTCCAATTTCAGGTCTCAGATCTCATCCCTTCAATATCAATGCCCCCTCTTTAACAGCAGACACCCTGCAAGGTTGGGAATTCAATTCGCGTTTATTCCACTACTTGCATTGTGCGCGCCTGCATTCGATTTTCAGGAATTTCAAGGCTGTGGCTACAAGAAATAAGAATTTCTTTCATAGCACACATAGAAACTTTCATATCATTCATGTAGAACTTGAGCTGGGAATTTGAAGCTCTGAGCTCATCCTTTTCTTTAACAACTTTATCCAGCCAGCAGGTCTTTTTTTAACTTTGCAAAAAACAAGCTAAAGTGTCAAGTAGGCTGTCACCCAGAATCCATTGCCTCTATAAGCATTTCTGTAGCAGTATCCAGTGGTGACATTTTGTATATCTCTATTGCCATCATTCCATGGACAATCAGCGCTATCTTGACCATTGGAAATAGAGTAATTAGTGGTTTTTAATCTAATCAGATTAGAGAAGCAACCAAAAACTCCAGAGCCAACTCAGAAATCTTGTCTGTAAGATTATGTTTCTTAAGAACCACTCTTGGTACCAAAATTTGTATTAGTCAGCGTTCTCCAGAGAAATAGAACTGATAAGACCTAGGTAGTTATTATAGGAATTGGCTCACATGACCATGGGGACTGGCAAGTCCAAATTCTATAGGACAGTCTGCAAGCTGGAAACTCTGATGAAGGTGAGATTGAATTCCCCAGAAGAACCTGGCTGGCTAAAGTAGAGGCAGAAATTCTTCTTCTTGACTTCTGAACTCCTCAGTTCTCCCTTTCAGACCTCCAACTGATTGGATGAGCAGACTCCCCTCACTGTTGTGGGTAATCGCTTTTGCTGGATGTAGATGCAATCAGCTGTATATGCAATCAACTGGCTAGCTGTGTAAATCCATCTATGAAATACCCTCACAGTAACAATCAGGCCAGTGCTTTCTTGCCCAAACAACTAGACACCATAACCTAGCCAAGCTGTTTCATGAACTTATCATTCACAACCACTATTTTTCACGTCTCTCTTCAGGAAAATGCAATTCCCAATTGGCAAAGTGAGGATCACAACTTCTCATTTCATCAATATACCTTTTTAAGAAACTTTCCTTTTATTGACTACTCTTTCTGACACCTCCTTTCTTCTCACTAACCTCCTAGGGAAAAAAGTTGAGTGGGTCATTGATTCTACCCATTTCTCTTGGTCTTCCATATCTCTGACAGCAATCCTATCTCACCCTCATGTCATTAAGTAACAGCTCAAGGAGAAGTTCTAAATGGGGATGAGGATGGCAGAGCCTTAGAGTCAGTTTGTTTGGGGAGTCTTTCCAAAATACACATTCTTAGTTCCATTATCTCTGTAGGGTTTCTGATATCTTCTCCCACCAATTCCCATTTGAGAATCTCTTATCTATAGCATATCTGCAAATTTTCATTTGCTTCCAATTGGTGAAATTGAAGCCAATAGTTAAAAATTAACTAGGAACTTTGCTAAGTAGAAAACTTTCTAGAGGGCTAGAAGGTAGCCAAAAAGAGGTATGATACTATTCATATTTTAAATCCATGTAGAGACTCAGACTCTTTTAATTTAAGCATATTTTGAATCAAATTTGTAAAGCCTCGTCATATAGCCATAAACAACTTTAATTTTTTCTCCACTAGATTCTTCCTAGAATTGTTACTTCAGGAATTTGGGAGGACCGGGGAGCGGAGGGTTGGCAGGGGAGATACTTGACATACATCTGTAATACAACTACTTTTCTTTTTACTATCTCATCTTCAGTAATATTTATTAAACATTGTGGCATATGTGTTGCTGTGCTAGGCACTATTTGCACTTGCCAGTGGTAAAACACAATTATCTCCTGTTTCCATCAAAAGCTCTCCCCGTTCTCTGTGGGAGGAACCAGTGTCTTCTTTTCCCCTCTCTTGGTGGGTGGCCTGTTGATTAGGGCTGATGCTTCTCTGTATGTACTCATTGGGCTAAGCTGTAATTAGACCAAGACTGTAGCTTTTCTTGCTTTGTCTACAAGACTTGGTGATAAGGGTGAAAAAAGAATCAATTATATATACCTGGAATATTTGATACCAAAGTAGTAGGTTGAGGATGGAGAAACCCTTTATAAATAAAAACCATTAAAACAGAAAACAAAACAAAAACGAAAATGAAAGAGATCAGGGTTATGTTTAACGAGGAAATGACTTTAGCCTAGATGACTTGCAGCAGCAATTGCACATTTTAAAATGAAAAAGAAATGATAATCTGCCTTGTGTTATTCAGTACCTCATAGCCTACCTAGAGAGTGAACTCTTTGAGGTCAGGATGTGCATCCTCTACTTATTTGTGCCCAGAGCACCGCGAACCGTGGCTCTACAGTGATGGCTATTAACTTACTGACTGATTACATTGAAAAACAAAGTAGAAATTTTATGCTTGGGTGACATAAAGTTAATTG
The DNA here is from genome assembly GCA_026826555.1 of Tolypeutes matacus. NCBI lineage: Eukaryota > Metazoa > Chordata > Mammalia > Cingulata > Chlamyphoridae > Tolypeutes > Tolypeutes matacus. The sequence continues at coordinate 2,154,898 of JAKSZT010000072.1, read as the reverse complement.
CATTTTAATGTTTGGTATGCCTCTGATTTTTAAAAATCTTATTTATACAATTTCTACACAGCTTTGAATTCTTTTCTAGTTTGTGTAGGTTCCTGGAAGTCAGGGGTTGAATATTATGGTGCTTAGTACAGAGTAGGCACTCAATAAATAATTGCTGAACTGAAGAAATCCAAGGGAAATAGAAACTGCCATTTTCTGTAGATTTGACTTTTTCCCGTCGCTTAAGACTTAAGCCTTAAGTAATGGATCTGAGAGAGTGACAGTGGCAGAGATCGCCAGCTCTCTACCAAGCCCCATTGTCTCCTGCTTCAGTGACAGGACCACAGCCAGGCCAATGCCTCGGCTTCACTTGCCATTTGTCCCTTGGCTTTTTTTTTTTTTTTTTTTTTCTTTTTCCTTCAGTTAAGCAATGACTTTATTTTCTAAGTACAAAGACAAATTTATGCAACCAGGGCAGAGGCTGTGGATGATTCATATTTCCAGTTGGGAGGGACAACTCACTTTGTCTTCGTGTAATATTGAGCCAGTCAGTGAATTCTGCGTTCAATCAGAGTCAGACGGAATTTAGCATCCCTATCCTTTCTGTTCTCCTCAAGATGCTTTCAAACAGCAACAGCTTTCTTAATTAGATGGTAAAGCTCCTCGGGAAGATCAGGAGCAAGTCCTTTGGACTTAAGAATCCTCAAGATTTTATTGCCTGTCAATAAATGTACTTGTGCAACGCCACGGGAGTCTCTTAGGATCACACTGAATGGAGCAGGAGCCAGGCCCTTCTTGGCCAGTTTGTAGATTTGCTCCTTCATGTTGTCAGATGTCAACTCCAGCCAGGTGGGGGCGCTGCGGCGATAGGGCCAGGCCGACTGGGACATGCCCTTCCTGGGAGCATGCATGCCCCCCATGATGGTGTCAGGCAGCGAAGCAGTGTCCCTTGGCTTTTGAGTGGACGAGACTTGTGTCACATGAGGCTGGGGCTTTTCTGGTGGTGTGTGCGTTGGGGAGGGTTTCCTCCATGCTCTTGGTCAGCTCTTGCCAGCTGGATACAGAGGATGCTGCTTCCCTGGAGGACAGCAGAGCCTCACGATGGATGGAAGGGAGAGGCTTTCTGGAGTGAGTGCCAGCCTGGGCTGTTGCTTGAGTGAGAAATAAACTTCTATTACCTTTAAGTCACAAAAATTTCAGGTGTAATTGTTACAACACTTTAGCCTACCCTAACTAGTGCAGTTTTAAATCTTGTTATTTACTTAATGATGAAAAATCAATTATTCTACCGTCAAAATACTAATAAATGCTTAAATTAGAAGCAAATAGTTACTAGCACATAAGTACTCATACATAAATAGGAAGAAATAGTGGATTTTACGACCACTTTCAAAGAAGGGATACATTTTTGAAAAATGGGATTTGGGGATATATGCAAAGGCCAGAGACTCTATCTTAAATAAAGATCTGGATTTCTCATTCTCATTTGCCAATCGAGTAGGTGTGTGATCTTGGGAGCTTGGGCTTTGATTTTCAAATCATCAGATGAAGGAAGTGAGACTACTGCCACTTCTAAAGAAGCCTAATTTAGGGAAGAGGCCCTTTTGTTGAAGTAGGAGTTGATATAGTTTCTTGGTCAAGTTTAGAATGCAATTGGATTTTAATTAGCTTTGACCTATTACAACTTGCCTCTGCTGTTACATGAAATGCTTGTGTTTTGTGTATTATAAGTAGAACTTCATTAAATATCCTCAAAAAATTACTCAGCCATTTGCTTTAGTATATTTGTTTTCAATTTTCAAAATTAGTAGTGCATCGAATTAATGTATTTATTTGTCTGTACAATAGTAGACTGCATAAATATGCTTATTTGTGTTTTTGGTAGCATATTGGGTAAATATATTCTCCCCATGTCTTTGTCTAGTTCATAATGTCTTGCCTGTTAGATACGTGCATTAACTACTTGCTCTGTAAGGTTCTTTTAAAGAACCCATATGTATTCTTTCAGGAGAAAGTGGAAACACTGAAGTGGAAACATCTGGCAAAGAAGAGGTGAACAGGCTGTCCGCCCCAGGATTGCCACAGGCTGGTTTTAGTCTTTAAATGATAATTCCATTTACTGAGCAGTAATACTTTTTGGACTTCCTCTTTCCTCTCGGTTCTTCTCTCTGGCACCTCTCTGTTGCACTGGGCCATACTGGCACTATCTTTCTAGGAAATACCCTGAGTCTAGTGCACAGGTCGTGTTCCTTCTCCGTGTAGGAAGGCATTTACGAGATCCAAAAGGCTGCATGTGCAGTGCTTCTCTTCTCCAGTAGGTGCTGCCTGCCACACTGGCTTTAATTTAACCTGCAAAATCCCTTTGGGTCTAGGGTTCAGATTGTGGATTACATTATTTCTGTATGTGGCCATTCCTTAAATTCTTAAATATATGTATGTGTGTGTGTGTGTGTGTAGACACAAACATAGATTTACATATATAATTTTATATATCCAGCTTATTTTTAATTCTTCAATTCTCTTAAGAGTTCTTATGGTTTTCATCTGAACAATGCATTACTGGGGGCTCTGAAGTTGTTAATTACAGAAAAAGCATGTGTTTCAAGATCTAGACCCTTCCGAGTCAGGTTCCTAATTCTTAAGAGGGGTAGTCAGCCTTTCCTAACAATTTATTGGTGCCCTGACTAGCTGTTTGGCTTGACTCTGTTAGCATCCGTCTTCACCCATTTTTTTAAAAGGGTATTTATACTTAGTGTTTTATGAATGAAGCATTCTCCCCCTCGGCTACTTTTGCCTCCAGCTTGCAGCTGAGAGGGGACAACCTGACACTACAGTGACACTACCCGATACACATGCAGAATCTGGCAGCCCTGCCTTCCTCCTGCTGCCAGTCACCCGTGAGGTATACAGTGGGGCACAGGTATCTAAGCCTCGTTAAATGCACAGTGAAAGGTTGGGAAGGAGAAAGAGGGGTCACGATCTGTGCAGCACTCTCCCAGAGAAGCTACAAGGCAAAAAGGTCAAAGCTTTCCTGTATGTGTTTAAAAATGTTTTTTAAATGAAAGAAGACACTGTTTTTATGTTCTGTGTGTCCAAGTGTTAACAGGATGAGAAACACTTTTTGTTCCCGATCCCTTGTAACCTTGAGCTGAGAATGTTGAAGTTCTTGCCTTTCTTTTTCATTGCATCCCACAGAAAGGTTATTCCAAATTCACTTGGCAATATTCAGACAAGCTATTTCCTAATCCTCAAAATAGCTTTTGTTTTGAGTGCTTCCCAAAAGTCTTAAAATATGCTCGTGAACTGTAACATGCTTCATTTACTAAACTTTTGGATTAAAAATCCATAAAGGAAAAATAAAACTTGAAGAACAAAGAGATGATAGATTTTAAAATACTGTAAATCTAGATAAGAAGTAAAGCACATTAAAATTTCATCTTCTTACTAATAAACATAATAAGATGCAAATTTATACACTCAGAAGAGAACCTCACCAATACCAGAAAGTTTTCATTTTTATTCCTACTGTGATACCTACTAGCTTATTGATTTTTCTTTTTTTTTTTTTTTTTTGTGCTTACTTTTTATTTATTTATTTATTTTTTTATTATGGGTAAAAATAAAAATTCTCACAATACATACAAACATTTGCAAAATGATATATAAATATATATGCATATATGTGTATTTGCTTACAAAAATGTTATTTATATATATATATACATATATTTTAAGAGGTGCTTAGATTACCCAAAATATTACATGGAACCCACAGGGATTCCCATGTTCCCCACCTCCCACACCTCCCACCACTACCACAGAAAATTCCAATTTATAATAAAGTTATTTGAGTAACAACTAAGAAGGAATTTAATGAAATTATTCAAAATGGAAAGTCCTTTCCCACAGTTTCTGCTCTTTCCGAAGGAAACACCGTGTATTTGCTGAAATGGCAATCCTGTTCATTCCCTCATTCAACAAATACTTGTTGAACACCAACTGGCATTGTGCTAGTACTGGCCAAACAAGAGTGGAGGAAATAGACATTAATCCAATAATCACACAAATATATAAATACAGCAGATTGTGATATGTAGCATGAGGGAAAAGCATTGGGGACTTTAAGGGAACTGGTTTAGTCTCAGGAATAACAAAGTACCTAATGAAGAAGTGACGCTCAAGCTGAGATAGAAGGAGGAATAGGAATCAACCAGGTAAAAAGGAGTGGGGCCAGCATGCATGATGGCTCTGAGATGGGCAGAAGGATGTCATTTGCGAGGACCTAAAAGGAGGCCAGTGCATGTGGAGCACAGGAGGCGGGGCAGAGCTCCCCCGAGGTGGGTCAGGTCCTGACCATGCAGGGGTCTAAGGTCTTGCTAAGGCCAAAGTAAGTTCTTAAAGTATTTAAGCAAAGAGGTGACAAGACTTAATGAGGCATTCAAAAAAGAATCACTCTTGTTATATGGTAGAGGATACATTAGAGGGAGAGAGAAGAGTGACTGAGGGAAGACCAGAAGGTGGCTTTTAAAACAGTTCGGGGGAGAATTGATAGTAGTGGTGGTGGAGAGAGAGGGAAGTGGACAGGTTCAGGACTTTTAGAATAAAAATCAATAGGAAATTTTCCTAGAGTTCTCACCAAATGAGCCTTCGAGGCATTGGCTGTGGCACCCAGCTTCCTTGTTGAAGGGCAGGTAGCATTCATGTGACATCAGTGGAAGTGGCAGCCGAGGAAGGTAGACAAATAACAGGCCATCACGAGGTAAAAGTCACAGTTGGAGCCAGGAAAGCCAAAGTTATGGCAAGACAGTGACCAAGCTAAGGTCGGCGGCGACAGCTGGGAGTTCTCATGGGAAGGCTTGCTGAATGAAGTGAAAGAGCTTGACACTCATTGCTGGTTATATATGGGGTGGCTCTTGATTTCCCAGGCAGCTCTGCTCAGGCCCCAAAATGACCCAGGGATGCTAAATCTGCTAAGCTACCTGACTTACCTTTGTGGCAGTTGGATGTGCTCTTGAAACATCTATCTCCTTTTAGCATGCAACACAATAGGCAGGGTTCCTTGACCTGTCCCCACTAGGTGGAAGCTGGCATTCCAGAAAAATCTTGGAATGGAGAATCAAAAGATCTGGGACTAAATGCTGGCTCTGAAGTTTGCTAGAAGCGCACTTGTTGGAGGCATGGTTTCTCTCATATTTAAAATGTAGTTAACGAAACCTACTACCTAAGGGCTGGTGTGAAATTAGATATATAACTGATACATATAATAGCAACAATATTATCAATAATAGACAATTGTTATTGTTAAAATGTCTTTTTCTCTCATCTCTTTCTTTTGCATAGTTTCTTTTTTTAATCTCTTTTTTTCACATCCATAGCTTCAACTATACCTTTATTGACAAGTGTTGCACACTTCTTGGGTACCCAACAATGTCCTGGGCAATAGTGACCGGGTAAAGAAGACCAACATTGTCTCTGTCCCCACAGAACTTATGCTCCAAGAGAGGAAGGCTAGATACACCTTGTGGCAGAGACTGCTGGCCATTAGCCAAGCATACACGTCCTCTTCTTCCTGGAGACCGTAGATTCCATCTTCCAGTCTCCCTTGCAGTCGTATGGCCATGTGACTCACTAATGGAAAGTGGACAGCCGTGATAGGCGTGCCACTTTTGGATCAAGACTTTTAAGGAGTGGCTGTGCCTTCTCTACTCTTTCTTTTCTTTTCTGCTTGATGGATGCAGATGATAATGAAAGAACTCTGGAGAAAGGCAAAGCCAAAAGATGGAAGGTGCCTGCGTCCCTGGCTTTAGAAAGTGAAAGAGAAACGTTTTCTGCCCAGGAAGACTGACCTTGGGACTGATACATGAACAAAAATAACTTCTATTGTGTTTGAGACATTGGAAATTTGGGGGCTTAATTGTTAATAGCAGTTAGTTGCTCTGCTGCTACCCCCTTAGTCTCAATATCCTTGCTGTGTTATAACTAAGAGTCTGTAAGACATTTCTTTTTTTGGAGTCCAGAGAGCATATCAATTTTAAATGGCCTGAAACTGTATTTATAATCTCACCTTCAAATATTTTCTACCTACCTATTTCCAATAATGGCATCACCAATGTACAAGCTACGTAGGCTTTATAAAAAGGAGTCAGCTCCAGCTCCTCCCTGTTCCATTTCCCTGATGCAATCAATTACTCATTCCTGGAACTCCCTTTGTGATTCCTCAGAAATTTGACCCTTCCTTTTCATCCCCTCTTGTACCATAGAGCCACTGAAAAAGGTATCTTCCTTAAGGGGGAAAAAGACTAAAATTTAAGTCATTTGTCCTGTCACAAGGCTGTGTCTATCTGGAGAAACTGGAGCATTTTTTTCTTTTTTTTTTGTAATTTGCATAAAGGTGTTATCTTTTCACTGTGCCATGGGCAAAAGTGGTGCTTTCTTCCTAATTTTCCACAAGCACCTCAAGGGCTAGAGAAAGCTGACACATTTACCACGCCTTAGTACTTCATGGTGAGGCAATGGTGACCACCTGCCAACCTGAAACATTCCCATCAGTTTCCTGACTCTCCATCTGCTGTGAGCCTCTTCTATAGTAATCTTCTGAAAGCAGTGACTTTGCTACTTCCTGCTCAGTTTCAGATGCCTATCAGAGCAGACTCTGCAGCCTCGGATTCAAAGTTTACTGTGATCTGGCATCATCTCATTTTTCCAACATTTTCTTCGATTATTGTTGCCCATGTTTCTCAATGGGAACAATATTGGCCTTTTGGGAGCAAACCTTTGTTGTTTCATAATATCTCAAGAATTACATGACAGTTAGCCATACTGAATCAATCCACTAAATGCCAGGAGAACTCCCTAGATATTGTGACAACAATAACATATCCATAAATTTTGGAGAGGGGGCAGGATTGCCCTCGGTTGAGAACTACTATGTTTACACTAACTACCAAATGCAACACATAGTCAATGAATTTCTGTACTACTATGTTGTCACCTTCTCTAACCCATACAGTAGCTCTCTGAGTTAGATGTTACTTTATGATTTTATAGGTGAGAAAAAATTGGCTCAGGGAATTGGAAAGCTTTACCCAAGAGTATATACTTAATGAAAGAGAAAAAAAAAAAGGGCTGGCTTAGTATGTGTACTTCATCCAAATTAAGCTACTTTGTATATATTTGTATATATTTGCTCTACCCTGAATTTCCTTGTTTTTTTTTATTTTGCCTTGACTATCCCAAATTTCTTCCTATGAAATCTTTGCCCTTTCATCGGGGACTAGTTTAGATACCATCCTGTCCAAGAAGTCTCTTCTGACCACACTTACCAGGGATCATTTCTGGATCCCTGTGGTGCTTTCTCCTGCTGGTCAATCCTTTCCATGATCTGCTTTGGACTGTCCTTTGTGCACCTACCTTTCTTCCCATATTGGTTATATGCTCTTTATCTATGCATCTATATTGTGCTAGGAGCTGGAGATATAACTGAACATCATAGTCAAGGAGGACAGACACATTTATCAGGTCAATTATAGAAGCATGTATAAAACTCAGATCCTTTTTGGATCTTTGTTTATTCCTCTGATTGAGTTGAAGACTATTTATAGTTTTTAAAGTAACTGATATAAAGAAGCTTGTTTTGTCTAATAAAATAAAAGCAAAATAAGGTCATCCATCTATAGTATTTTTATTTTATCATGATTTATAGTAACTTTTAATTTTTATTGTTTACCCATGTGCTAAGATTCTCCAGAAATAAAACAATAAAACTGGCAGTGTATATATATATATATATGTATATGTATATGTAAAAATATGAAAATATTAAGAGATATATTATAGGAATTGGTTCACTTGACTGTGGAGATTAGAAAATCTGAATTCCATGGGGGCAGGCTGCAAGCTGGAAACTCCAGTGAAGGTGAATTGAATTCCACAGGGGAAGCTGGCTGACTAAAGTAGAGGCAGGAATTCTTTCTGACTTCTGAAATCCTCAGTTCTCCCTTGAAGACCTCCAACTGATTAGATGAAGAGACTCCCCTCAGTGCTGTGGACAATTTTTGGTTGACTGTAGATGCCATCAGGCATAGATGCAATAAACCGACTCTAGATGTAAATCCATCTATGAAATACCCTCACAGTAACACTAAGTCCAGAGTTTGCTTGACCAAACAACTGGACACTATAACCTAGCCAAGTTGATACATGAAATTAAGTATCACAAACCATAATTAATCATCTATTTAAATGAATTTTGGAAGTTCTACTTAAGTGATGGGGATTGTTTTGGTTTTCTAAAAGCTGCCAGGAGCCATATACCAGAAATGGGTTGGCTTTTATAATGTGGATTTATTAGGTGAAAAGATTACAGTTCTGAGGTTGTGAAAATGTTCATATTAAGGCATCATCAGAGATGCTGTCACACAGAAGGTTGGCTGCTGGCAATCCTGGACTCCTGCCACATGGCAAGGCTCATTGAGACATCTGCTTCTCTTCCCTGTCTCCATGCTTCAGCTTCTGTCTACTCTGTCTGTGGCTTTCTCTCTCCTGGGTCCTCTCTGAGTGTCTGGGTTACTTCTTTCAATATCTACAGCTTTTACTCTGTGTGTCTCTGCTTTCAGTCCTCTGTTTATAAAGGACTCCAGCAAGAGGACCAAGACCCACCCAGGATCATGCCTCACCAAAGTAATCCAAACAAAGTTTCCCCAATCGAATAGAATCCAATCCAATCAAAGGGTCCCACACTAACAGGAATGGGACAGCTTCAAGAACATGTTCCTTTCTGGGGTCCACTAAAAGCTACAAACTGTCACAGGAACTGAAGTGATTAAGCTGAGTTTAGTGGATTATCAGATGTATTAGTTTCGATTTTGTGTGCAAATAAATAAAACCTAGTGGCTTTGGCTGAAGCAAAAAAATAGTGGTAATTCATGAAATTCAAGGCTAGGAATTTATCTTTTCTCCTCCTCTTAATGTTTGTGCTTCTTTCTTCCTCTAGTCCAGGGGAAAGAACTCATTTCTCCACAGCTCAGGACGTACGTGCTTTAAGTTCAGTGAAGCAGACACTGATGATCTCTCTCACGATACTTATTCCAATTTTCTGCCAGAAGGAATCCAATAGGCTCAACTTGGAGGAGCCATCAGCTCTGGACCAATTGGCTATGACCAGTGGGCAAGGATATGAGGTAAAAATATCTGACTGGGAACCCAGAGAAGTATGGCTGGAAGATATCCCACTAGATGCTGACTATAGAGACCCATATCCATTGCACAGCTAGATAACTCGTGAAAAGCAGTGTAAAGAAAGGGTTCAAATGTAGCTTGAAAGCAAACTAGGCTAGACTAATGGGGAAATCTTTGGATAAGAAAGTTGCTTATGTTCTATTTTCTACTTTGCTATACATTTATATTATTATGTTATGTCTCACTGAGCATTAGAGTGAGAAAGACACGACCTTTGGATTCAGAAGAATCACATCTTAGCCTCTTATGGATGTCTAAGTTCATTATCTTCTTGGAGACTTTGTTAACTTATTTATCAAATAGGGAAATTCCCAACTCATGAGGTTGTAATGAATAACAAATGAGATCATGCATGTGTACACTTCATAAAATGCTGAGCATACATTAATTATTATTTTTTGGAAACAATTTATTAGCTTAATCCACAGATTTTATTATTTGCACAACTGAGAAAATATACACATTTAATGAACTTATTGAATATTTTGAACTTAGAAATGTATATGGATCTAAATGTACAGATTCATTTTAACATCAAAAAATATTTCTTAGGGAACTACAAAACTTATCCAACAAAATCCTCATCAAACCAGATGACTGATTGTTGTAATACTGAAGTGATGGATAGTTAGGTATAATGAAACATATTTCAACAATTTATTTAAAACCTCAACATTCTTTAGTTCATTTAAAAAATGTTGAGTTCTCATGATGTACAAAGAATTGGGTCTTTCTTTAAGAGGAAAGAGTCAAATCTCTTTAGTACCATGATTCAGGTTGATACACTTCTTAAATACTCTTTTCTGATGTGTTAAAAATTTAGATAGAATTTATTTAGCAAATATTTTCTGCTTTCCTATAAAGAGCAACTGTTTCTAGCCTAGCAGATGAATTGATCTATCTCATTTCATCATGAAGTATATAGTATTTAAATTAAATAGCTTTGAGCACTGAGTCTATCTATAAGGCAACTTGCTCTCTCTATTCCAGGGGTCTACTTCCAACACTAACTCTGAGATTCTCCCTGAGAAATTTACACACTTCAAAGGGCTATTCTACTTCCCATTGACCCAATAAGAAGGAGCAGCTTAGGAGTCTTGTCCCTATAATGGCCATTGAAACAGAGATGTTTTGATCTTTCTGGTGGTATCCTCAGTGCTTCATGAAGAAAATCCTTCCATGACCAAGAGTCAGCTCTCCCACCTTAGGTCATCCATGGTTTCTCCAGCTGTAAGGGAGGCAAAGGAAGTCTGACTCTCCCTATGCCATCTTCCCTATCCTAGCTGCATGCAACACAGTCATTTCCTCTTGGCAGGCCTCGGGTGCAAGAGAGCTGGGTCTGAAGGGGTTTCCAGTCTTAACCACATACTATGCCCTGAGCAAATCCTCATCTTGAGCTTCACGCCCCAGCACTGGAAGGTGTGACGGTGCACTATACAGGAAAAACTCCATTTTATTGCATGGAGATGAAGACATACTTACTTTCCTAAAGGCAATTGGGAAGACATATTTTTAGGGATGTGTAGTGTGTTTTAAAGTTAAAAGAACTGCTTCATCTTGTATACCACTCACAAAACCTTGCATTATACAAACTATTATTCTTTATTATTACTCATACCCTTACTTTCTCTTTGCAACTGTGGCCATACAGCACTTGGGACAGCTTGGTTACATAAAGAGATAACAAACTTGATGAAGAAACTCAGAAATGGAAAACTGACAAATGGAATAAACAAGTTTATCATATTTCCTAAGGGAGAGCATGAGGGTTTGCCAGGGGGCCGTAGGATTTGCTAACTTCAGACTATGAGAGTGTGTAGAATAGCTTCTAGGAATTTGGGTCATTTCCTCATATAATACTGCTAAGTTACAGAGGGACCAGATAAGTAAACAAAACATTTACAAACAGCTCAGAACACATCGGTAGGACTTTGCTGTTACCCATCATGTTCTTGGGTGCTCTTCACATCCATTTGTTCTTTATTTCCTAACAGAAGACTATCAAGTCTGTTTATTATTCAAACCAGGCAAATTTCCTGTAACCACTACTTTCTCACATATCTTCATTGATATAATGGACACTGCTTTATTTCAAAGCTGCCATAACAAAGAACAAATAAAATATGAAAAAGCTATTAATCCCATTGCCCTCTATTTGTTAGACTTTTTTTTTTTTTTTTTTGGCTCAATGGCTCTATGTATAACACTTATTTTGATTATAATTAGGTTTCAGGTAGTAATTGTTGCATCACAATCCTTTGGAGGCCCTGAAAAGCCAATAAAACAAAGTTCTGGGGTTAAATTAAAGCTCTTTCTGAAGTCCCTTACCATGGTCCAAATGCATCTTCTTTTTAATGTTAATGTCAAGAGTTAGGAATCGAATCTTGGCATTCTTTGTTGGTGAGACTCCTCTGACAAGTATAAAATAAAAAATATGAAAAATAAAAATGTGATACACTGCTGTTAATATAAAGACTATTCTGCTTTGTCCACTTCTTAATTTCAGTCAATTCCACACAGAAAAAGAGGGACCCTGTTTCAGCAGCAGAGTATTTGGCCTATCCCACCTCCACCTTAGACATGCAGAGTATGACCTGTGGTAGATTGAATTGTACCTTGATTTTGACATGTTCTTCATCTCAATCCCTGTAGGTCTGAACCCATTGTAAAGAGGATCTCTTGAAGATGTTATTTCTAGTTGAGATGTGGCCCAAATGAATGAGGGTGGGCCTTAATCTGGATTACTAGAGGCTTTATAAAGAGAGCTGGAAGTCAGCGGGAACCCAGAAGAGGGAAAGGAGAAGACATGTGAAGAGGGAAGAGTTTCAGGCCAAGGAACCCCAAAGATTGTAACAAGCCAACACCAGGATGCTACTGACCCCGGGAGGAAGCTCACGTTCCAGCCTCCAAAACCGTGAGACTATAAATTCTTGTTGTTTAAGCCAATCCGTAGTGTGGTATTTGGCATAACAGTGGGAAACCAAGACATTCATAACAATTTCACATTCGTTATTCATATTTTCAGTATATCTTTTTATAAGTTAGAAGAAATGACTTTTCTATGCACATGGTACAAATGAGTAATTGAGGCATATGGTTACACACAAAAAATTCTCAGTTTTGGACAATAATTCAATAGATTTTATTAAAAATCATGTGTTTTGGAAAATGGAAAGTCATTGTCCAGTGTTGGCTATGAGCTATAGAAAGAAGTAGAAAAAGCAATCTTAATGAATTCTACTGCATTTTCCTGGTGTATTTGCTTTCCTCATCTCTGAGAAGGCAAGTTTATATCATCTCCTCTGTCATCAAACTCTCAATTCCACCTTCTCATTCTTTGCTATCAGCTGGTGAGCTCACTTACTATTTCACTGAGAAAATAGAGGTAGTCAGAAGAGAGTGACCTCATCTTCCCATCACCACACTGACCAAACTTTACATACATGTGTACATCAGCTTCTCTCCTGTTCCAACCATGGGCACTGTGCTATGCGGCCACAGATCCCATCCCTTTGCCCCTCTCCCACAATTATCATCCCTCTCTCCTGCATCACCATTTTATCTCCTTCAACTAGACTATTCCCACCAGGCTTCGAGCATAATAGCCCTTCCTTAACCCCACATCTACCTCTAGTCCATTTCTTTGCTCTTCCTTAGTAAAAGCCCTAGGATGATTTGTGTGTATTTATTATATCCTTAATTATTATAAACACTCCAATCAGATTTTCATTCCTACCACTCCACAGACACTGCTCTTGTCAATGGATCCACTAGCCTCCAACTTGCAGGCCAATAGTCAATTCTCTTTCCCCACCTTGCTAGGGCTTCCAGAACTTTTTGGCACTACTGACTGGTCTCTGCTTCTTTGAAATACTTACTTCTTTTGGCATCTGAGACACCACTTGCTTGGTGTTTTGTTGTTGTTCTTGCTGTTGTTGTTTGTTTGCTTTTTTTACCTCATGAACAGCTTCTTCCCTTTCTCCCCAGCATGGTCTTTAAACATCGGCACATTCCAGTTCTCAGGTCTCTGCCCTCTTTTTTCTTCTATTTCTATAGAGCAGATCCTACCCTAAGCTTCTCTACCTGAGTAAATGACATTATATTTTGCTCAGGTCTTCAAACTAGGAGTCATAATTGATTCCTATCTTTCCTTCACTCTCCACACCCAATCCATCAGCAAGTGCTATTGGATCTGCCTTCCTATTCTACCTTGAACCTGATCTCTTATCACCAATGTCACTGCTCCCAACCTTGCTGGAATACGAGACCATCATGCCAAGCCTAGACTACCATCATGCCCCTAGTTGGGCTTCCTGTTTCCTCTATGTTATCCCCACAATCAATTTCCCATTGGCTCCCATTGCATTATTTGACATTATCTGTCCCTTGCAAAACTCTCCTACCACTTTCTCCGTAATGCCTTTTACTCCAGCTTTACTTGTTTTCTTAATATTTTTCAAACAATCTGTGCCTCTGGGCCTTTACATAGTCCTTCCCTCAGTGTGGAATGCTCATTTCTCCCTCATTGCTGAATGGCTCACTGCTTCACATAAATCAGGTCTCTGCTTAGACATTAATGCTTCAAAGAGAGTTTCTCTGACTGCATGATTCAAAATACCAACCTTGTCCCCTTTTGTCATTCTTTCTTGCCACACCTGTTTTATTTTCTTCGTAGCTCTTATCACTATATGAACTTCTGCTATTCATTTACTTTTACTTAATTTTGGCCATATATTTTTGCCTCTTTCAATAAAATATCTATTCATTGTTACATCTGCAGCACTCTTTCCTTGAGAGACCCCCTCTCTTGGCATCTGGGACACCACTCTCTTGGTATTTCTTACCTTACTGATGACTTCTGCTCTGCTAGATCCTCTTCACCAACCTGACCTCTACATGTTGGTATGCCCCAGGTCCCAAGCCTCCCCTTGCACATCTTTAACAGAAAGTTGATGGGCCAAGGAATAGGCAGATGCTAGGCAGGAAGGATTGGAAGAATATTCAGGCTGGTAGGGGAAGTCAGAGGGGGCAATAAAGAAAGCTTAGGGTATGGTAGCTAGTCTTGGGCCAAGCTGAGGGCAGAGGTGCAGCTGGGAGTTCTCCTAGGAGAAGCAACCAAACCTGACATTCAGGGTTGGATTTTAAATGGAGTGGCTTATGCTTTCCCATGAAGTCGTGTTCTGGAGCAATTCTTCCTGATTTTAAAGACAAAATACTCCAGGGATAGATGAGGTTCTCAGATGAAACCTAATACTTTTATTTTACCATCTCTTGTCATCTTCTCTTCTGCTGCCTTCCCTTGCACCTTATAAGGTTTACATTTAGCAAGCAGAAGCAGTAACTCATCAGAGGGTAGAATATGTGTGGCAGATGTTTTATGCAAGAAAATGAGGATGAAATGGTGAGCAAAAATAGACTTTTCTGGAGCTTACAGACTAGTGTGAGAGATAGAAATTTAATCTCTTATATGCACACATGCACAAAAATATAATTATAAACTGAGATAAGAGTTAAGGAAAGAAAGGATGACTATGTAACAAAATCATACAATAGCCTTGGAGGTCAGTGGTGACTTCCCTAGAGCTCACACTGGAAGGTTGAGTTTATAACTAATTTGGCATTTGGGCCATATCTCACCCATTCACAAGGTAGTATTCCTGCCTGGGCAGAGTCAGAAGTCAAGGTACTTCTCTCTTTACCCCCTTTCATATGGCAGCTCAGTTCAAGATCAAGTTAGGCAAAGCAGCAGGGGAAGCTCTGGGAGAGGTATAGGTCTTAGAGTTTGTAGATGATTGGATCAATTAAATTGGTTAAGAGGTTAAGCCTTGGTTTCTATGGAGGAAAAAAAAAACCATAATGGAAGTGATGTTTTTCATGGTTCCGTTTCAGTTCAGCTATTTCCCCCAGTTGGCCCAGGACAGCAGTCTCCAATTCACAACACCTCCTCAAGGCCGTGGCATAAACTACTCCTTATTAACAGTCCTGTTGTCAGGATGGCCTGGCACAGAATCCTTCTCAGGAGTGTGTCCTAGGCATCTCCCTCTAATTGGCAGCAGTTGACATGAGATAAATCTTATGTACTAACCTGAGTCTAGGTGATATATATGTAATGGTAGTATTATTTATTAACAAATTTAGTGTCTGGGTGCCTTGTGTTCTGGTGAAGTGACAAAGGTTTAACACCCAGATTCTGAGAGTCAGTGATAAAAAAGAATTATAATATCTGATAGTTAAAAAATTTGAAATTGAGCTATTAAATCATAACTGCACCTTAATAACAGAGGATTTACTATTTTTGAAGCTGGGCCTAGAGCCAACTCTTGGCTCTGTCTCACCATCTACAGAAAATCTTGAGACATCCCATGGATTTCTGAAAACTACTGTCCCAGATTCTTCTTTCATGGTTTTGAGTCATTATTCTTTAGTCTTGGGGCTCATGAATTACAAGACCAAAGTCCAATTTACAGTCATCAACCAGGGTCTTCAAAGACTGCAAGGACGGCCTTGGTCTGAAATGTCCTAACATCTCACAGTGTCTTAGTCAATAAAGTTTTTGGGCCACAAATCAACCAAGATGAAGATTTAAAATAATTTTGATCATTGTTTTAGTCTGCTAGGCTGCCAAAAGCAATAGACCAGAAATGGGTTGGCTTTTACAATGGGGGCTTATTATCTTCCAAGCTTTCAGTTTTGAGGCTGACAAGAATGTCCAAATCAAGGCCTCATCAGGCAATGCTTTCTCCCCAAAGACCAGCTGCTGGTGATCCTGAACTCCTCTGTCACATGGCAAGGCACATGGTGGCTTCTCTTACTTCTCTTCTGGAATTTGTTGCTTCCAGTTTCTGGCTTCCATGGCTTTCTTTCTCCCAGGTTCTATTGATTTCAACTTCTTGCTCCCATGGCTTTCTCTCTCTCTCTTTATTCATCTCATTTTAAAGGACTCCAGTAAGAGAATTAAGACCCACCCTGGGCCATGCCCTAACTAAAGTAACCTAATCAAAAGGTCCCACCCACAATAGGTTCACACCCACAGGAATGGACCAGCTTTAAGAACAGATTTTCTGGGTTTATACAGTCTCAAACCACCACAATCATGGGCATCCTTTAAAAATGTAATGGAATCTATGGAACTTCTTACTTTAAAAAAATTGCACATCTGGATACAAATACATATACAATTTGAAAAACAATTCCAAGGACAAAAACAGATTTTGGCACCAGAAAAGTGGGGTGCTGCATTGCAAATACCAAAAATGTGAAAATGGCTTATTGATTGGCAAGAAGAATTGTGAGATACTTGATAGAAAAGGCCTAGATTTGTTTGAAGAGACTGTTGGTAGAAATATGGATGCTTAAGGTGCTTCTGATGAGGAATTAGATAGAAATGATGAATGTGTCACTTCAAAATGCAAGAAAGGCAACCCTTATTTTAAAGTGGTAGAGATTTTGGCAAAATTGTGTTCTGATGTCAGATGGAAGGTAGAATTTGAAAGTGATGAGCTTGGATTTTTAGCTGAGGAGATTTCTAAACAAAATGTGGAAAGTACAGCCTCGCTTCTCCTTGCAGCTTATAGTAAAATGCAAGAGGAAAGGGATAATCTGAAAACTGAACTTCTGTTCACAAATAAAGCAGAATTGATGGTTTGGAAAATTCTGAACTTCCAGAGAATGACTAACCAGAGTTTATTGCTCCATGTGAGGATTTTTAAGTGAACCTGGAACCAGTCACCATTTCAGTGCAAGTCAGGATTGGAAACACAGTTATCCAGAAAGTATTTGTGGAAGGTCCTATTGTCTGACAGTTGGGAGCCCTGTATGCTACATGTTAAACCAACAAGTTTGTTTTGCAAGATCTGTATGAATTGAATCACTGCCAGCCTCAACTAAAAGGGACAGAAAATAGACAGATTGGAGGAAAAATAACTTCAAAGGCAAAACCATGGAAGTTGAGGTCTGAAGACATCTTCTTGGGCCAAGAGAGTGGGTCCACTCATATATGTGGGAAAGGGTGAGTATGCCGCAACACTAGAATAGGGCAGGCCTTCTGCCCCGTTGTTCAGGAAGAGTGGTACCACCCCAGGTTTCTCAGGTGCCTGGGGGATGGCGGAGAGCTTGGCCACCACCCCAATGTTTGAGAAGGGTGGGGCCTAGAGCTCAGCCACCATTCCCATGCTTGATGAGAACGGAGCCAAGAGCATGGCCTCTGTACAAGCCCTGCTAGGCTGTTGAAAGCAATATATCTGAAATGGGTTGGCTTTTACAAAGTGGATTTATTATTTTACAAGCTTACAGTTTTTAGACTGAGAAAAATGTCCAAATCAAGGCCTCATCAAGAGATGCTTTTTCCCTGAAGACTGGCTGTTGGCAATCCTGGACTCCTCTGTCACATGCAAGCACATGGTGGCATCTCTCCATTCTCTTTAAGGTTTCATTGCTTTCAGCTTCTGGCTTCTGTGGCTTTCTCTTTCTCTCCATGTTCATCTCATTTATAATGGACTCCAATAAGAGGATTAAGACCCACCCTGGGCCATGCCCTAACTAAAGTAACCTAATCAAAAGGTCCCACCCACAATAGGTTCACACCCACAGGAATGGACCAGCTTTAAGAACATGATTTTCTGGGTTTATACAGTCTCAAACCACCACAATCATGGGCATCCTTTAAAAATGTAATGGAATCTATGGAACTTCTTACTTTAAAAAACGCACATCTGGATACAAACACACATACAATTTTTGATAAACAATTCCAAGGAATTTGTGGACCTTCAGAAGCCCCAGGTTAAAAGCCGTTGATTTTAATAGTTATTTTGACAATGGATCTCACGAGTCACCTTCCCATAAAGGAACTGAGGAACATGGCCTAATGGGACCAGTATATTAGGGAGGGCCACAAGAGTTCTCCACATGTTAGTGTTGAGAATTTCTTCTCTTTTGAAGGCCAAGTTCTTATCAGGGAAAGCCCTGTGTAATGTTCTTCAAGCTCAAAATATAAATAGGAATTTACTCTTTCTCTTCTGTGTAGACACCCCCTTCTGAAGCCATTAAATTTTGTCCTGAGGGGAACTTGGAAAATATAAGATGCTGTGGCTATAGGAATTTGGGTTCCTGGCTGGAAATTCAGCTAGTGCTAGATGCAAAGGCAGTGGTGGACTGGCAAGAACATGGCCCCACCTACCAGGATTCATAAAGCCTGATATAGGTTGGAGCACTAGGTGGGCTTTATTCCAGTGTAACGAGAACACGTGCTCTAGGACTGAGCTGTGGCCCCACGACAGTCAAATGCATCTCAAAGGATCCTTCCACTTCAGGATTTTGAATACCTTTTTATGTTTTTTATCAGGCAAGGAGAGCACTCATTCTGTAATCTAACTGAGATTAACTGTAAAATCAACTAGAATCCAGGAGCTGTACTTTTAAGCTCTGATTCCCTTTGATGGGTGGAAATCATGTCCCTGGATTAACCTGAACTCTCCATTGGCTAATGCTGGTTTTGTGCCTGTTGCCTATATTGGGTAGTGCTTGGCTGATGGGTGCTGCAGGTGGAGGGTCCCACAGGTGTCTATGACATAGTAGGAGGTTGGATGAGACATTCCATGATGAGGCTCACAGATGCTAGGTGAATAGATTTAGAGACAAGTTTAGGAAATCTCTAATTGGGCAGGGTGATAGAAAGCAGGAAGTCATTGCTGATGAAGAATGATTGAGAGTAATGAAGCTGCACCTTCTCTGGATATAGAGACTCCTATGGAGAAATGTGGAGATGAGTGCATGGTGGTAGAGAAGGGACTGGCTTCCAAACAGGGAATAGTGGTCACACCTTGGGGCTGCCCCAGGAGCAGTGAGCAAGGGCTGAGACAAAGTAAAAAACATCTGAGATTTCTTGATAGTTAGCAAGTTACCCCATCACAGCCAGGCTCTGTATTAGATTTCTTAGTTTAATAGAGTGGCTCAGAATTTTCCAGATAGCTTCTTGGCAATCTCTGTATATGTGTTTAAATGGAACTTTTCTAGGGGGAACTGAGGTTCTCCATTGGTGCCTTAAAACTTGAGCTTTCTTCAAATTCACATAAAGGGAAGATTGGAGCCTCTAAGAAAAAGGAAATCCCTTGGAAATATACTTAAGAAGTTGAACAACAAAGAGACTTAGAGAACAGCCTGAAAGCTATTAAAGCTCCCTCTGTTTAAATCAGGATAGAAGGCTTTAATATTGAGAAGAGACAGAAGGGAGAAAAGGGGGAGAAAGTAAGTTTGAAGTGAAAAGGCTAAAGAATAAAATTTTATAATAGTAAGGATTAGGGGGTAATGTGCTTATTTGTAATTCTTCAAATTGTCATGTACAAAATTCATTTTTCAATAATAATTCATTAATACTTATGCTTAACATTTTAATACAATCATGTTTTTTTTTTTTTTTTTTTTTTTTTTTACCAAGAAAGCAAGATTTAGCTGAAAAGAGGTCATTTTCAGTGTCAGTTATGGAAAATTTGTTTGGTTGGACCTAAAAACACTTTTGCACCCTGCTTTAGTTTGCTAAATGCTGCTGGGAGCAATACACCAGATATGGATTGGCTGTTACAATGGAAACTTATTAGGTTAAAAGTTTACAGTTCTTAGGCTGTGAAAATGTCAAAATCAAGGCATCATAAGAGATGCTGTCTCACCGAAGGTCAGCAACTGGTGATCCTGCCTGGACTCCTGACACGTGGCAAGGCACAATGGCAGCTCTGCCAGTCTCTGCCTTCTCCAAGCTCACGTTCTCCCCAAGCTCAGCTGTAGGTGATCAGGCACAGGGCTCATCTCTCCCTTCTTGTCCCGGTCGCCTCTCTTTTAGCTTCAGGCTGCCCTCTCTGTGGTTTTCTCTCTCAGTTCCTGGGTCCTTTCTCCCCATCTCTGCAAATGTTTCTCTGTGTGTCTCTGCATGTTTCTCTCATTTTTAAAGGATTCCATTGCATGCCTTACTGAAGTGATCTAATCAAAAGAAAGGTAATTTTAAAGAACCAAATCAAAAGTTCCAATCTACAATAGGTTTACAAGCACAGGAATAATTAACTCTAAGGATGTGATCTTCTGGGGTCCACCCAGCTCTAAACTGCCACACATCTCCAACTGCCTGATGACAATGTGCCCTAATTTCACAACAACTTATCTTTAAGGAAGTAAACCTTGGGATGGTGTTTCTCATCTTTAAATTATACCTGCCCCCTTTTATTAAATGAATACCTTCTATTCCCAGAGCTGGCTACATAATTTTCAGGGGCCAGTGCAAAGTGAAAATGCAAGGCCCTTTGCTCAAAAAGCTGAAAAAGATGTTTCCCTTTATTCCATGGAGTTTTTCAACCTGTTGCATGTTTTTTTTTAATTTGTTATTTAATGTCATGCTGACTCAGGCAGTAGTATACTTGCTGGGAGCCCAAGGCCTTGCCCATAGCTTAGTGCATGGACCCAATTCAGTTGTCAGGTAGGGGCTGGGCAACAGGCAAGTAATAACCCTTTTTGGGGGGGGGGGTGCACACAGGAGGCAGGTTCCATGACTGAGCTGAGGCTGCAAGACTCCTTGCATGTTCCAATTTCCCACTGAACTTTACTTACAAAATGCAAAGGCAAAAATAAAATTATTAAGAGCTTCAAGAGGGTGAATGCAGACTATTAAGCCCTAAGTATATGTGTGTGTGGGAGGGGTTGCCCATGAAGCTGGTCCTGGCCTCATTCAATTAAATAGATACATTCTCCTTTGTTGAAAATCACCAGTGCATTCTCTAATGGATTGATCATCAAAATTATCGGTGGAACTCTTTAAAAATAAAGATTCCTGGGGGACACTGCAGAGATTTCTGTTGGTTTATTAATTCATTCCTCCATTCCTTCACATATTTATTGAACACTTACTATATTCTAGACCTTGCAGGAAACTTGTATTACAAAGACTGGTAATTTATTGTTCCACAGTTTGTGGGGCCAGAAGTCTGATATCAAGATGCTGGCAAGGATGTGCTCACTCCTAAGGCACCAGAGCAGGATCCTTCCTTGCCTCTTCCAACTTCAGGTGGCTTGAAGTACTCCTTGGCTTGTGGCAGCATCACTCTAATCTCTGCCTCTCTCTTCACCTGGATACCCTCCCTCTATGTCTGTGTGTCTGTGTCCTCTTCTTATAAGGATGCTGGTCATACTAGTTTAGGGCCACTCTACTCCAGCATGACCTCTTTGTAACGAATTCCATCTGCAAGGACCCTGTTTCCAAACAAGGTCACATTCACAAGCCCTGGGGGTTGGGACTTGAGCATTTCTTTCCTGGAGACAGAATTCAACCTGCAACAGGACATGGTGTATATACACTGGTGAAAATGATTGTCAAAACCCTTGTTCTCATGGACCTCATAGTCCACTGGGGTGACTGGCCTTAAACAAGTCACAAATAAACAAAAATCTATTTACAAATTGTGGAAAGGGTGATAAAGCAAAAGCTTTAAGGTTAAGGAATAACTTGGGAGGAGTCAGCATGGTCAGAACCTAGCTCTCTGAAGAGATAATATTTAAAGCCCAGAGGGAAATTCCTCCCAGAACATGTATTTTGAAGAACCTCCTCAAGTAATTCTGATTATTATCTAGATTTGGTTTAATTAAAAGCCTGTTTCCTTCCCTCACCATCCTAGAGGAACTTGGAAAATTTGCCTTTTTATTATGAAAACAATATAAAATCACAGAAAAATATTATAATAATTAGTATGCTTTTCCATTTATAACTACCTCCTAGAAAGTTTTCTATCCTACCTCTTGGTTGGGAATCTGAAAATCCATTAATCTTGCAAATACAGTGATGGCATATTTTACAGGCACCAAGAAATTGCATTATGAGCTCAAGCAAGGTTGTGGTGTGAGACAGAAACATTTCCTAACCACATCTTTTAATTCCCAGTCTGTGACAGACCACAGATGTCATCACATGTCCCTAACACTTCATATCTAACATGAAGCATCCTTATTTCTTTCACAGAATCACTTAAATCTGTCACAGTATATTAATGTTGGCTGTGGCAAATCATTTGCGGGTAGTGTTTTTTTTTTTTTTTTTTTTTTAAATACGAAAGAGCTGTAGGAGACAGTATAATTTCTCAAAGTGCCTTAACAAAACCTCAAATATATGTTTCAATTTATCCCTTCTTCTTGTTTATGACTTTTCTCATCATAGTCAACAGCCACAATAAACCATGCAGTAATCAAGCCCAAAGGTCTTCTCTCATACAAGCTAGGGGTAATGAAGACATTGCAAATCGCCTCCCTTTAAACTGCTTGGAGCAAATTAATAACATCAACTTGAGTACAAACGTTTTGGGGAGTCTAAGAGAGGGTCTGAAAACTACCTTCTTTGAGTCTTGACAGTGCACATGACTTGTTACTGTGAATGGACTGGACAGGGAGCGAACACCCCAATCAGCATCCTCCACACAAGAGAAGTCTCATCCCCCTTCTTGTTCCCTAGCCACTTTGTATTTGCTTTATGTTAATTTTTAGCTAAAACTATACTTGGAAATCCACATTTAAAATTCCATTTTTTGATCTTTCTGGTCTTTGATGTTAATAAATTAAAGAGGACCGTGTGCATGGTTTGGAAGACAATATTATTCAGATGCCTAACGTGATCTACAAATTCAATGCAACCTGTATCAAAATTCCAGCAGCATTGTTTTTTGCAGAGATGAAAAAGCTGATCCTTAAATTCATATGGAATTGCAAGCAGTTCAGAATATCCAAACCAATCTTGAGGAAGAACAAATTTGGAGGACTCACACTTCCCAATTTCAAAACTTACTACAAAGCTACAGTGGTTTAAAAAGTGTGTTACAGGTATAAGGATAGACATACAGACCAATGGAATAGAAATGAGAGTCCAGAGATAAATCCACACATCTATGGCCAATTGATTTTCAACAAGGATGCCAAGTCCATTAAATGGAGAAAGAATAGTTTCTTCAACAAATGGTGCTGAGACAACTGGAAATCCACATGCAAAAGAATGAATGTGGACTGCTACCTCTCATCATATGCAAAATTTAATTAAAAATGTATCAGTGACCTAAATATAAGTGCTAATACTATAAAACTTTTGCAAGAAAACATAACAAAATAACTTCAGTACCTTGTAGTAGGCAGTAAACTTTTAGCTTTTACATCAAAAGTACAAGTGACAAAAGAATAATAATAATAAAAAAGATAAAATGCACTTCACCAAAATTTAAAACTTTTGTGCATCAAAGGACATTATCGAGAAAGTGAACATATTTGAAAACCATATATCTGATAAGGGTTTAATATCCACAATATAAAAAGAACTCCTACAACTCAATAATAATAAGACAAACAACTCATAGGTAATATAAAGATTGGTTAAGACTCTTGGAGCATAGATGGGGAAGAACTATTAGATGTTTCATTAGAGTTCCAGAAATAGAAAGAATGACAGAAAGGCAATATTCAAGCAAACATGGCTAAGAAATTTCTGAATTAATCAAATGAAAGGCATGGCTCATCAGGACATCCTCAATAGGATACATAAAATACATTCTATACCTGGTAACATTGTGTTGGAGCACTGGAGTAATGAGAAAGAACCTCACTCAAAGCCAAAGGAAGGAGAAGGAGAAGAAGAAGGAGAAGGAGAAGGAGAAGGAGGGAACTATTGCAAAAACAGAAGATGTAGCACAAAATAAGATTGTAGAAATAAATCTAAATCTACCAATAATAGTAATTATTGTAAATCCAATAGACTTGACAGTTAAAAGTCATATATTATCAAATTAGATGAAAAAATACATTAAATATGAATACATAAAAAGGTCAAAAGTAAAAGAATGGGAAAGAAGTATCATTTTCATATATTATTTTTTATATATTATATATATGTACTATATATTCTTTCTTTTGGTGGATATTGGCTTGATATACCTTTTCCAATTCTTTTATTTATGTTTAGTTTTATAATATCATCTATCTATCTATCTATCTATCTATCTATCTATCTATCTATCTATCTATCTATCTACCAGTCAAAATAGTTTCTGAGGTAGAAAAGCTATTAGTCATAAAGAGGATTGTTATATGATGATAAAAACAATTTATCAATATAATCTGTTTAAAAATTTTAATATGGCCTCAAAATGTGTAAGGCAGTAATGGACAGATCTATGATAATAGTGGAAGAATTTGCAAATTTCTCTCAGTAACTGATGAATTAGTAACAAAAAGTTTTGTAAGTCAATGAAAGATTTGGATAACATCATTATGAAGCTCGATATAAAAGATAAATAAACCCCAAATGAGAGAATACATGTTATTCTAAATTACCCAAGTTGTCAAAACTTAATCATCTGTAGCAGTTTGATATTGTTTATGAATTCCAAAAATAGATATTGGATTATGTTTGTGAACTGGTCTGTTCCTCTGGGCTTATTGGATTGGAATGGATTCAGAGGTTTCACTTTTACTTGATTAAATAATGATTAAGGCTTTGATTGGGCCATGTCAGTAAGACTTTTAGTCCCCACCCCCTTGATAGGCTGGGACTCACAGAGAAAACGACAAGGCAGAAGAGTTATTTGGAGTTTTAAAGCTGGAGCCCCGGGAAATAAATACACAGAGAAGCAGATACATGAGCAAAGAGAGAAGGCTCCATTAGACACGGCAGAGGCTCTGGGAAGAGAGACGATCCGTTTCCCTGATAGTTTACAGCTGACCTTGTGGAGAGGGCAGAGCAGCTGAGCCTGGAGAGAAATGAGTCCCGGGAGAGAGACGAGACTTATCCCAGCCTACAGCTGATATTGGAAGAAGCTGGGACCACGGAGCCTTAAGGGGAAGAGGAAGCCTGAACCCTTGCAGACGTCGGCAGCTGTCTTGCCCCAACATGAGGCAACAGACTTTGGTGATGGAAGTAACTTTCGCTTTATGGCCTGGCAACTGTAAGCTTCCACCCCAAATAAATACCCTTTATAAAAGTAACAGATTTGTGGTATTTTGCATCAGCATCCCTTTGGCCGACTAACACACCATCCTAAACCATAATTTCATAAAATTATTATCTAGACCATTTTCTGAATAGTTAGAACTCAGTAATAAATAGGTATGTAGAAAAAATCCATACCTTTGAAAATTAATTTTAAAAAACTTTACTAAATAGCTCATGGGCAAAGGTGAATAATAAATTTATTACATGTCCAAACTTGTGAGATACAACTGAAACATATTTTATAATGAATTTATAGCTCTAAATGCTTATACTAGAAAAGAAGAAAGCTGAAATAAAATGAGCTAAGCAACTTAAAAAGTTAGAACAACAAAATAAACACAAAAAAGGAGAAGGAAGGAAACTATAAAGATAAGAGTGGAAATTAATCAAATGGAAAACAAATATACAGTAGAGAGAATCAACTCAGGCAAAAGTTCATTTTTTGAAAGAAAAAAAAAACGAATAAAATAGACATCTTAAACTCTGAGATGAAATAGCACAAGTAAACAATATTAGAAATGAAAAGGAAGCCAACTATAGATATTGCAGAGACTAAAAAGATAAGAGAAGCTATGATATAAACTTTCCCAAACACACGAAAATTTAGATAAAATGGAAATTTCCTAGAAAAATATGACTTAACTTACTCAAAGAGAAATAAAACGCTTGAATTTTCCTCTATCCATTAAATAAATTTAATCAAGATGAGCAATTTGCTCATAAAAAAGTCAGATCTAGATGGCTTGAGAGGTCATTTAAGTCAGAGTCAAAGAACATACCATTTCATCTTTTCAGCAAACTTTCTGGAGAAACAAAAAGAGGAACATTTTCCATCTGTTTTTATGAAGCTGGTATATGAAGCTACCTAAATCATATAAGGAAAAATTAGAAATGAAAATTTGGGGCTAATCTCATTTATGATCATAGCTGTAAAATATTAAACAAAATGTTATTAAACTGAATCAATAATTAATCAAGTCTAAACTGGATTTTCCCAGAAGTAAAAAGATGTTATAACATTAAAGAATCCTTTAGTTTAATTTCTCACATTAAGAGCTGAAAGAGAAAACATATACAAATGTAGATGTATTAAAATATTAAACAATTCATGATCACAGTGTAAAAATTTTCTCAATACATTGGGATGAGAAAGTGTCTTAGTTGGGGTTTCCCCAGCAGCAGACAGTGATTCCAGTGAAGTAGTAGATTTAGGAGGTGATTCCATGACACATGGATACATTTCACAGAGACAAGGTCGAGCAAAACAAACATATATATCTATATAGCATTATTTATACAAATTTTATAAATAGGCAAATCAGTACTATACATTGTTTAGGAATACATACATATTTAGTAATAGTATAAAATAATGTTATGGGATGATGCACATAGAATTCAGAATAGTGCTTACCTCTGGTGCTAGGTACATATGAGATATCATAGAGGAGGAGAAGATGGGGGTCTGAACCGTATTAGCAAAGTTTTCCTTCTTAAGCAGGGTGATGATATAAGTGTTCCATAGTAGAATTCTCTATGCTTTCCTAAATAATGCCTCAAGAAGGGAAATAAGGACAAACATATACTAAAGATATGTGTAGATATCAAAGAAATAGAGACCCAAACCATCAACACACAATAAGGTAGAATAATATAACCAGGAGATTGCTGAGACAGCCAAACCTCAGCAAGACTGATCAGGAAAAACCGAGAGAATATGCTATTGAATACAGAACAAAGAATTACAGATAAAATTAACATGCAAATATAAGAGTTTTATAAAGATTGTATGCAAACAAATTAGAAAAATTGTAGAACTGTAAAATGCTAAAATTGATACTGGAAGAACTGTTTTAAAAGCATAGATTAATAACCATTAAAGAAATTAAAGTAGTACAGAAATATCCTGCACCTTCCTGATTATAAGTCCTGGGCCCAGATAGTTTCTAGATGAAGTTTACCAACCTCCTCCAGAGTTCCAGAAAATAGAAAAAATAGCTGTCTGACTTTTAAAATGACATTAGTATAAACTGACTTCAAAACTTGATAAGGATAGTGGCATAAAAGGGAAATTATTGGTCCTAATACTTATAAACATAGATACAAATTTGCCAATTAAAATATTTGGAAACCAAACCCAAGAAAGTTTTAAAAAGAATACATTATGATCAAGTGGGGGTTTTCATTAGAATACAAGAATGATTTAATATCAACAGATCTACCATTGGCTTATTCATCATTTGATTACATCAAAATTTAAAACTACTTTTTAAGGAAAAGAATGACAGTGGAAAAGATATTTGTAATGTATGTAGTAGACAAAATTTTATTATCTAGACTGTTATATAGTCTCTAAATTAGAAAAAGACATTGAAATAAAGAAATGATGAATAATATATTCTGGCAAATCACAGAAGAGCATTTCTGAGTGGCTAATTAACATATAAAAATACTTAGCCTCATTAGCAATTAGACATGCACATTAAAAACAACAAATGAATTATCATTTTCCAGTCTTCAAATCGACAAAAACTTTAGAATTCTGATAATATGAAGAGTGGGTGACAATATGGGAAAAACAGTATTTTCATGCAATATCATGCTTGTGTACATTTGTGCAACCATTTTGGAGAGCAATTTGCAGTTTATGGTAAAACCAAAACTCTTCATACTGTCCGACACAGCCTTTTATTTCTAGGTTTACTCCCTAGAAAAACATTTATATCTGTATGCAAGGTAGTATGCAGAAAGATGTACATTGAAGTAGAGAAGCAATGCCAAAAATGAAGTAGGGAAAAGCTGGAAGCATCAAATAAAATTACTGACAATTAAACTGTGTTGTATTCAGATGCATTTTTTCCAGAAATTAAAATAAACGACATCGGTCTGTATATAGTTGCTCTTCATTATTTATAGATTTGACCTTTGCAAATTTGCCTACTCACTAAAATTCGTTTGTAACCCCAAATCAATATTCTAGGCACAGCTATGGTCATTCGTGGATGTGCACAGAGTAGTGAAAAATTTGAATATCTCAAAAGTGTATGCTCCTCCTGAGGATGGACAAAGCGATGCTCTGCTTTTTTGCTTCAGTTTTCATGACATCAAACACACAAGGACACTTCCTGCCAAGGGTGACTAGAAGGTGGAGTGGCAACTGTGGTCAGAGGTCTTTAATTTTATCTATCATTCTTCAACGTCTGTCCTTCTAGTCCACTCGATAGTTTTATGCTTGTTAATAACAGAGGCCTAACATCATTTGAATAACTGCTTTGTTAATCAGCTTTATGTTTTCAATTCTACTCACATTTACATAAAGTCAGTTCTTATTATTCACAGAAGTTGTGTTCTGTAAAGTCGCCGCCAATACTGAATTAAACAACCATTGCTTCTAGGGGAGATACAGGTTCTTGTGAGTCACTGGCCACAACAGTTTCATCAACCGATCCATACAGAGCCTTGTTTTATGTGTGCTTCTGATGAAAGACAGTTTATTTGATATACATTGTTGATTCATTAACAATGAACTCACAGCCTATGGCACTGGAAGAAGCTTCTCTAAACCGTGTTTTCTCTGCAAGGCGCTTCTTGTACTTAGGAACACTGGACAGCACTTCAGCATTATGCTTGGGGCCATTTGAAACAGCAAAATCACCCCCCAAAATGCATAAAAATACAAAAAGCATGGCACTAAATTTACCACAGAAAGGACACTTGTTCTTCTCTCCCTTTTTTCATCTGGTATAGGCTCCTATTACTTGCATATATTTCTTTAAAGTAAATAAATAAATACTTTCTGGCATTAAATGTTAATTTAAAAAAAAATTCTGGATGTTTTCTTCTATTTTTATTAGAACTTATCTGTCTCTTAAATGCTATTTTTTTTTTCAAAATTAATGAAGATTAAATGAAGCCTAGATTTCATCATTAACAGATGGTGTTGGTGAACTACTGTACTCTAATTTCTAGAATCAGTTTGAATTTAGACATCACTGCTAATGAGGAAAGTGTTTATAATTTTCAAACATATCATATAAGAGTGTACTGCTTTTAGATTAATCAATATCATGGACTAAGCACTAGATTACTCAATTATTATGAAATAAACGATATTATAAAATCACTATAATTATATATTATAAGTTATTGTAAAAGAAAAGAAAAAACAGGCAATAAAATACATAGTTGGATATGGAAAGTTACACATCTGAAGACCAGAAATGAGTCCACATTCTCAGGATGGAAGGAATGAGTCTAGAATCCTTAAAAGGAATCTTTAACTTGCTTTGAAATAAAAATGTGTATACATCAGGTCTCTCATAAAAATTCATTTCCCCAGAACTGACACCCTTTCCCACAGTCACAGAGAGTCTTGGCTGTATGCAACGCCGGAAAGCTTCCCTCGTGTCCGTTACCAGAGTGGCAAGACGAGCCCCCAGGACCCTGTCTTGAGGTAACAGTGATGGAATGCCACTTTCCAAGCGGGTTTTATTTTTCCTAAGAAACAACAAATGCCTATTTTACTCTGATTTCCAAAATGACTTGGCACTGTTTATTCCAGGGATTGTTGAAAAAAATTTTTTTGAGTTTATTTGAGCGATTGACCCACATCTGGGTTGTGTCAAGCTCAGAGCTTGCTTGTGCTACCCCCGCCACAGGAAAAAAGCACAGGTGAGATTCTGAATATCTTCAGGCCAGATGAACCAGAGATGGGCATAAAATAGATCTAGCTGTGTAGTAGTTTGGGTTAATGCAAAGAGCACAGACCTTGGGTCCAGAAGACAACTTGAGCTGAGATGTGGGCTCTGCCACTTAATCGTCTCCAAATGTCTTTAACCATATTTTGGGACATGGATTTTTATATGTTCTCTCAAGGTTGTGGTTGATGCGAAGATTAAAGAAATGATGAATGCATAGTGTTTATTGTTATTAAGAGGTGTTTCTTGCCTCAAAAGCTCAATGACATATTTAGTCTCACTCTCTTCCTCTAGCATTTATCAATGTTTCTACTCCTTTGAAGCATTGCATTTTCCCTTGTATGATTTCCTAATTGTATTATAAATGTTGCTGTTATTAACTTCCCTCCCTCAAGTCCTCTGGGAAATAAAAATCCATAGAATTTTGATTTTTATTTATTAATAGCTAAAATTTCCTGTCTTATATACCTTGTGAAACATGATTGAGTATGAACAAATTAAACTAAGAAATTCTATTTATCATGAATACATGGGCCAGTTTTTCAAACAGAGGTAATTTCTTGAAGGATCATGTGTTTTGTGTCTTATAACTTCCCATAGTGCACATCGCAGTGCCTTGATACGTTATGAATTCTGACATCCAACAACCACAAACTAATTCTCCTTAACTGTTTTCGTAGTAAAACATATTGGCCTCAAATCTCTTATTGCCTATATGATACCTTATAAAATGTGTGATATATTTGTAAATGTTTCTACAAGGCATGACTTTACTGTTTTATTTTCTTCTGTTGGTTTAGATTTGTATTTTTATCTCCAACCATGTCTTTCATTAATCTGGACACAGGCTTTAGGACACTATAATACAGAGAAAAAGTACAATAAAAATAAATATTATAGTTTTCTTATACTCTAGCTCTACATTTGAGGTAGAGAAGCAATGCCACCACCACCACCCCCCCCCCCGCCTTTTTTATTACTCAGTTTAAGAGGTATTGTTTAAACACCACTGTTTAAATATGTGGCTACTACAAACACTAGTCAGTTCTAGTAGAGAGATTGTTTTCAGGTACTCTTCATTTCTGAATAATGTCCTTTATCTGGCTATGTTTTATTCTATATTAGTGGAAGGAAAATTTTGAAGAAAGTCTGAGGAATTGTACAAATCTATTTTGGCTTAAAAAGAGTAAAATTAGAATTTATATGTGAACCAGTTTAGTAGCTGAAAAGTGTAGCTTTATATTGGGTATGGAACTAGAAACTTCAGTGTGCTTATACTTATAAATCAAACATAAATCATGAGGATTTGCCAAGATTGAAAATTTAGGACCCTGTGAGGCCTTGTCCATTAGGACGTTGGGCATTTTTCTCTCCTCATCTGAGTCATGCTAGCTCACATGTCCAAGTTTGAAACGACTTTGAATTACTTATTTTTCTCACTCTCTTTCAGACTTTAGTTTAGTCCAAATTGGCATCAAACTAAAATCTGTGAAGTTGAAAAATAGGCTTAAAATAAACTCTACAGAGATGAAAAATATTTTCACCTTCAATAATTTTTTAAGCATCTGGGATTTCACATTTGAGATTTGACTTCTTTTGTTTTTTATTTGAATTTGGGTTTAGTTCCCAAAATTTTGACATCAATTTCTGTATATGGTTTCCATTTTTTTAAATTTAAAACCCAGAGTAAATGTAAAAAAACAAATTTTCAACAGAAAAAATTGACTTAAACTTTCCATCATAAAAAGCATACTATGTGAGCTTGAAAGTGAAGAGAACATTACCTTTAAATAATAAGAAAAAAGACATGTGACTTGTTATTTGTACGCCTGTTTAAAGAGTAGATGAAGAGCTATGGTTTTGATTAATTACACGTCTTGATGGCAAGATCTTTTATTTCAAAGTCCAAAATTAAGTTGCAGCAATAGTTGTGCCATTGAATTGTGCTTGAATGGTAAAGCTTATTATAACTTTAATACAATTTCACTGCAAATAATGCTTAGATTTTTTTGTTATATAAGAGAAACCAGGAGCTAATGTTATTCTTGCTATCGTTTTTATTTTTAAAATTATTCTTTAAGAAATAATTTTTAAAAATTATATTAAAGTAACGGAAGCATTCTGTGGAAGAAAATCTAACTGTTCAGAATGAAATAAAGAATAAAAATTCCATCAGTGGTTGGGCGCCTGCTTCACATACATGAGGTCCTGGGTTCAATCCCTGGTACGTCCTAAAAAAAAAAAAAATTCACTTCTCACCCTGCTTTCTAATGACCCCTTTTGCTGTCAACTTTATGGACACATAGGCAGACCCAATCATGTGCATGCCTCTGGAATACATATTCAAAGCTCTTCTGAATATTTTCAAGAAATTGTTGTTTCTTCCTCATAGTAATTTGCTTTAGTCTTTGAGTTGAAAGTTCCTAGGCTGGCCACTAATTAGACATAATTATACCGTGTAATCCTGCACACCCCAAGTAATACATACACCACATGATTTGGAAGCTCCGTGGCTGAGATAAGACTTGGTCTCAGCATGGGGTCTATTATGCAGTGGCAGTCAGTTATTGGCTGGGGATAGAATCATCTGAAAGCTCAATTGGGATGGATGGCCAAGATGCTGCAGTTACATGGGTGGCACCTGATGTTGGCTCTTTGCAGGGAGCTTATCTAGGGCTTTGGAATGAGGACTTACATGTGGCCTTTCTAGCAAGGTGGCCAAAGGATAGCCAGACTTCTTCTGTGACAGTTAGTTTCTTCCAGAGAGTGTTCCAAGAGGCCTAGGCAGAAGCCATATCATCTTATCTGACCTAGCTTTAGAAGTCACATCTCTTCCACCTTACTCTATTATTTCAAGCAATCATAAGTCTGTTGAATTTCAAGGGAATGGAACATAGACCCCACCTTTTGTTGGGAGAAGTGTTAAAGAATTTTGAGACCATGCGTTAAAACCACTCCACCAGGGTAAACATATCAACAACTTAAGTTGCTAGTCTTATTATTTACTAATTTGACAAAAGAGCAAACTTCTCACTTGAACAATGTCCTTCATGCCAGATTGAGTAAATTATCCCTTAAGTTCTCCACATGTGATTGCTATAGCAGTCCACCTTTTCTTCTAACCACAGGCCTGATGAAAAAGTTGGCTGTAAAATATTAGACTCAATTTCTTGGCAAAAGAAAACATGGCCTTCAACAAGGCATATCTGGTGACAAATATGCCAATTTTCAGAACTTTGTCTTTCAATTTAGACATGTGGTTTATTTGATGTTTTCCCCTTCAGTTCATTGAATAGTTGCAAGGAACACACCTAGGTTTTGCCAATGTTTTTTGTTTAGTGATGATGGGGTTTCAGGCAGCTCTTGCAGGATAACATCTTGGCTTGGCTAATAAAAAACAGCACTGTGTGTTTTACACAGATAAGCAGCTAAATCACAAGAATGCAGATTTGGGTTTTTCTTGCTGGGAAAATGACCAGGGTCCACCACAAATAGCTATCTATGTAGCATATCAAGGCTGTCATTAAACCCAGAGGTGACACTTGAGAAGCTTGGAGGGGGAACTAGTAGCTTTCAACCTGAATGGGAAAAGTTTTGCAATTTTGCTCCAACTTTACTGTGCTTTTTCATTTTGGTGGTTGGCATCACTGTTGCTTAGATTGGCATAGTGCCTTCATATACAGGGTCGAATTAAAGAGTAGATCAGAGTATTAAAATTAATTAAGTTAATGTGACATCGGGAAGGAATTCAAAGTGCTGAAAATTATTTCAGTTAAGACAATAATAAAAAGACATCAGAATCCCCACATCATTAATCTTCTCATTCTCTTGTCTCAATCCAGGTAAGTGCTTACTCTTTTCTGGTGGTCTGATGACTTCCTCCTTCCCTGCCTGCTAGATCTCCTCCCAATTATTTCCATTGGAATACTCAATCTTTTCATTCTCTATGTTGTTAAACTTTGTATATAATGCTCCTTCTGCCTTCCCAACTTAATGGAAACATTAATTTGCTCTGATGATGCTCACTTACTCAACCCATCTCGAGGGGCAGCTGTACAATTTCCTCTTTCTCCCAATCGAGGTTAGAAGATTGAGCCAGCTTTCTCCTAGCTCTCTTACTTGACCTCTCTATGACATTGGCATGAATGTTAAATTCCTTTTTCTTGAAAGTCGCTGTTCTCTTGGCTCCCACTGCACTATTCCCTTTGGTTATACCATTTCTTCACAGACTTTATATGTTAGTTCCTTCTCTTTGTCCTGCCCTCTCAGGTTTGGTGTTTTCTTGGAATTTTCCTTGTCTAATTTCCGATCCTTAATCTACTCCTTCCATCTCCTCACCCTGCCTCCCAATCCACTTACTCTTTTCCTGTAGTCCTTATTTTAGTTAATGACATAACCATCCACCTGACCACCTAACTGGAAGCCTCACGGTCAACCCTAGGTTCATTCAATGACCAAATTGGTAGCTGTTACCTGTAAAATATTTCTTGATTCAACCTCCATCACTCAATAGGAGCTGTTGTCTTAGTTCGTCATCTTCTCTAACCTGATCTCAGATCTCAGGAGTCTTTTACTTGATTTTACTCCTTATAGAATCTTGCTTCTCCAATCCATTCCCCATATTGAAGCCACAATGATCTTCCCATTACACAAGCAGAATCATATTATTTTCTTTTTCAAAGTTACTGTTAGTTCTATGTGGTTTTTTTTTTCTATTTTTTAAAGTAAATCTATTATTCCACCCTAGCTTTCCAGTCTCATATCCTGCTTTGGGACAGATTTCCTCTTCTTTACCATAGAACATGCCATGCTCTTTCACACATGCTTATGTACAGACAGGATATTCTCAATGTCTGAAATGATCTTAGTCATCCTTCCTCTGAGGAGCTATCCTTTTCAAGATATAGTTCAAACACTGTCTCCTTGTTTGAGTTTTCTCTATGATGATATGTAGGAAACAGAATGGAATAAACATCTATTGGGTATTATATATTTGCCTAACTATTTTGCCAAGTATTTAAAATTTGTTATTATATTTTATCCTCCTAATAGCCTAGACATAATGTAATTATTGTATTACCCCATTTTATAGATGAAGAAATTGGACCTTAGTGGAGATGTGTAACTTTCTGTGAATGCAAATTTACTGAGGGCAAGGACTGTGGCTACTTAGCTCTGTGGCCTTTAGCACCTAACTCACTGGCTAACAATAGTAATCACTCAATAGTATTTACTGAGGAGAGAAGAATGTAAGACTATTCCACACAGCATGAGCTACTAGCAGGCAAAAATCTACAACAGAAATTCTTAGAATAATGGAAATTATTGAGACATGGATTAAGAAGTAGAAGGAGAGGTAGAAGAAAAGAAATGTTTTTTCAAAAAGTAAATGCAACATACATATGAAACTTGAAGGGAAAAGGGTGGTTTTTGTCACGCAGGACCAATTTTATGTTTTCTTATAGGCTAGCTCTAAAATAGGTCAAGAACCCCTGGAGTTTTCAGCTAGAGTGGGGTTTTGAAAACATCCAAGTCACAGTCCCTCATTGTAAAATGAGTAAAGCGGGGAACAGAAAGATAAGTGACTGACTATAGTGGTGGACAAAACATGATTCGAGCCAGTGACCAGCACCCGCACATGTCCAAGTCCTTGATTTCTCACTATTGTCTAGTAAATGAGCTCTTCATTATAATGGAGGAACAACAGCAGCTAGCTGGTCAGCTAGTGAGGGTTTGTTAAGGAAAGGGGATTCATTTAGATTGTGTCTCAATCACCTTTCCTAGAATGGGCCCCTTGGGGCTGACTCTGCAGTGTTAGAGGCATAAATTATCACAGGTACCCTGAAAATACGGTTTGAGCTTCTAACATGAAAAGTTACAAGAAACATAACTTAGAAAGAGGCAATTAGGAAGGATGTGCTTATCTTTGGGTTTTCCCAGATTATATATAACCTTGCATTTCAGTATAAAACTGCCAGAGCCAGTAATATTTTGGTTCTTTTTTTTGGAGGGGGGACAGGAGGGCAGACATTTAGACAAGTTTGTTAGGGCAGAAATTCTTGTTTAAGAATTATCTTTATGGCTTGCAATTGTAAACTGTTCTGTATTCTCTACTTATAAAATAAAATTAATATTCATGGGCTATTCACCTCTTTCCTTGCTTTAGTCTTAAGTTTTACTCCAAAGGGTAGAAGGATCTGCTTTTACTCAGGTTTTTGAAGATTTCCAGAACCAGAATCCTTGCATTTCTCCCACTAGTACTTATCCAAAGCCGAGGTATCCGGCTCAGGGCTTTTGAGAGAAAGCCCTTTGATTGTCCTGCAATTTGGCTAGCTTCCAGCTTTGCTGCATGATGATTAAGTGTGCTTTTACCCAAAAAAGTTCAGAAAAGCTTAAATTATTCTTGAAAACAGAAATTGTTATCAGACTTTATACACAATTTAAAGCCCAGATAATGACCAGCTTTTCCTACCTCTAGTCAGACACTGCTACAAAGGGACTAATCAACAACTCAAGGAAGAGATAGAGATCTACAGCACATAAGTGCAACATGCATTACTGATGTCTTCCCACCACCACTGAGCTCCTCTATCTAGTATCATTTCCTGCTCTTTCCTCTGACCTTTCCAAATATCCTGATATTTATTTGAATTTTCATTATGCTAAATGTGGGGCGTTGTGGTGATTTGAAGCTGTTTGTTCTCCAGAAAAACATGTTCTTAAATCTAATCCATTCCTGCGGGTGTGAACCCATTTTAAGTAGTATCTTTTGATGAGGTTACTTCAATTAAGGTGTGACCCACCTCAACCAGGATGGGTCTTAATTCTATTACTGGAGTCCTTTATAAATGGAATGAATACACCCAGAGAGAAACGCCATGGAAGTAAGAAACTGAAAGCAATGAAATCTGGAAGAGAAGAAACAAGCAGATGCCACCATGAGTCTTGCCATGTGGCAGAGAAGCCAAGCATCACAGGAGTTGGTCCTTAGGAAGAAAGCATTGCCTTGATGATGCCTTGATATGGACATTTTCATGGCTTCAAAACTTCACGTTAATAAATTCCCATTAAGTCGAACTGTTTCATGGTATTTGCTTGGAGCAGCCTAGGAAAGTAGAACAGGCCTTCTACTTTCCTCATGAAGGGAAAGTAACTGTGGTTCATTTGGCTTTGCCTGCTACTTTACACAAACAAGTACATAGACAGTGAAAACATTAGAAAAGGTTATTACAGAGAAAGCATTAAATAAGGTTCAGGGGGGTCGGATGTGGCTCAACTGGTTGGGTGTCCGTCTCCCATATGGAGGGACCCGGGTTCGATCCCTGGGACCTCCTGGTAAAAAAAAAAAAAAATAAAAAATATATATATATATATATATATAAGGTTCAGGTTCAAAGTGGAGGATAGGGAAAAAGAGTACTTCAATTTTGGACATGATAAAACTAGGTTCTTGCATTTCTGAAAAATACAAGTTTTATAGAGTAAATTGTAAATTATTGTCTATTGTACAGCTTAGAAGAGGGTAGCCTATTTTTAGGTATTTTCTTACATTTGTCAGGTATTTCTCCAATCTGCCAAATCAGATAATTTCCCTCTAGCTTTCTCACTCTTCTACCCCTAATTTGACCCAACCTTCACATTCACGCCTTTTAATTTGTGTAACTCTTACATTCTGGGCTCCTGTTACGAAGAGAGCTTTTCTCAGCCTTGAATGGACACTCAAATTCTGGGCTTCCACTAGACCACACAGCCAAATCTAGGAAGACAACATCCCTGGGTAACCCCAAGCCTTAGTGAAACCTCCTTGATTTTGCTGCCTAAACCTGATAGCTGAACCTCGCTGGACTCAGTCACTGTTACATATGAATCTTTTATCCCTTTCTATGGTGACCCAGGGTCAGAAAGATTCATTTACTGGTTTAATGTGAGCCAGGTGCCAAAATATATAAAGTGAGTGAGATGGATGTGGTCCTGTTCTTTTGGAACTTACAGTCAAGTTGGAAATACAGATAAGTAAACAGACAATCACACATCTCTCAGTGCAGGGATGGGGAAGAAAAATATGCTATGTAGTCACCCAGGGAGGATGCCTAATCCAGACATTCAGAACAGGGAAGGCTTCCCAGAAAAAGTGGCATATAAGGTGATGAGCTAGAGTTAGCCAAAGGAAACTTGAGGGAAACAGTGCCTTGGACAGAGAAAACAGCGTGAGTGAAAGGTGGGGAAGGGAACGTTTGGCACTTTCTGAGGAAGTGAAAGTAATTCAACATCACTGGATTGTAGAGTGCATGTGTCTCAAACAGGTGGTGGAGCTGGCAGATGAACCAAAAACAGAATAAGCAGAGTCTGGAGAGGACTTTGTGAACCACAAGAGACACCTGGAACTCTACCTTAAAGGGTATTTAGTTTTTTTTTTTTTTTTGGCTACTCAAGCAAATACTATGCAATGGATTGGCATAAATACGAGTTCCTTTGAGTTTCGACTTCTTGCTTCCCATGGCTTTCTCTTCTGCTTGAATTTCATTCTTGTTTTAAAGACTCCAGTAATAGGATTAAGAGCCATCCTGATTGAGGTGGGCCACACCTTAACTTAAGTAACCTCATCAAAAGGTCCTACTTGCAATGGGTTCACACCTGGAGTAATGAATTAAGTTTAAGAACATGTTTTTCTGTGGTACATACAGCTCTAAACCACCAAAGTATTTGAAAACCACTAGAAAAGGTACATGTTGGATGTGTGTTTTTTAAGAGATCACCCTGGCTAAAGTAAGGAGAATGGGCTAGTGGAACATACTTCCAGGGCTGCTGCCCAGGTAAGAGGGTACAAAGGTCTAAGTAGGAATGAGAGTGCAGAGAATTGAGCAGCAGGAAGAGGTTTAGGAGGAGAGATTGATGGACTTGGTGATTGATGACCTGCAGGGAAGGAGGCAATGGAAAAAGAGAGTGGAAAGAGTTGCTCATCCTCAGTTTCTGGTTTGAACAGGATCAGGTGAATGCTTCTGAGCTGGAAAAGGAAAAGTACTTTGGTTTTCCAGTTCCCTGTGATCAGCCATAACTTCACAATAATTCTTCCCCCACCCCCCCCCCCTTTCTCCTTTCTCCCTGTGATCCTACAGTCTGTGGTCAAGTTTACCTTAAGTAGTAGTTCCTGACCTTGTCCCATTTCAGAGTTCACCTTTTCTCTTATGGAAAACCTTGCCTCATGAAGTTCACTTGTTAGTGCTTAGTTTCTTCTCTGTTGGAAATATCTTATATCTTTTATTGTTCAGGCAAACTTTGCCAATATATTTAGGCCTAGATCAGTTTTCAGGAACTCGGTAAGGCCATTCTCAATGTCCAAGTGGAACTTAATGGCTCCACCTCTATCCTCCAATGTCCCTTTTTTCATATCTTTATAATAAGACTCAGGACTGATTGTAATGTTTGCCTCCTTCCATCTCACCTTCCCACCGTCCATCTCCTTACATCAGACTACTATTAGCTCCTTAAAGGCAGTGATTATAGATGGACTTGCATATATTAGGTGTTCAATAAAAGTTTTATGATTAAATATGAAAGGACTTCTCATATGCTCTCTTTAAAAATTGTTTCCAACATCTACCTCCTTCAAAAAAGTCTTCTCAGTTAATGCTAACCATTAGACCATCTGCCTATACAGACTTGAGTCTTGTAGTTGTCATTATTGTGAATAATTGAGCAAACTCTGTGGTGTTCATGAGTTACGAATTACTAGATTCTCTAGAACAGATGAATGTTGTGTCTGTATAAGGCAGACCTCTCCATTCTCCAATAGACTGCACAATACTTAGGAAAGATAGGGTTAGCTGTGAGATCTTAGACGAATTAGCTAAATCTTTCTAAGTATTGGTGTCCTCAGATGTAAAATGGTAACAGTCCCAATCCCATTAATTCCTCATTAATTAAATGAGAAAACATTTAAAGAGTCCTTAATATAGTACCTGCACACAGTAAAAATGCTCTATAAATGCCAACTATTCTTAATCTCTGTTCTCCCCACAGTTATTTAATCTTCAAATGTTTTTATGACTTCTGATTATTGTTTCAACTTTACTTGAACAGACTAGTGATTGTGTGTATGTGTGCGTGCATTTAACAAATGTTGATAAATCCATTTTTTAAAGAAACCAATGCATATTAACTACATTTGTCAGGAGACGTCTCATCTCCTGTACCTTTGCATTTAGCAATGATCTTGTGAAATCTCTTGTTTTGTTACTGTTAGCTTGTAATCTAAATTTTGCTTATATATTTCTTCTTGCTCCAGAGCTGTATCTTCTATTTCTTTGGTTCCCTAGAGTGCCAAGTACTATGTTTTATGCTTATTAGGCATTCAGTAAATATCTGAACAACACTAGTGATATGGAAACATGGGGAAACTGTTCAGTCTCCTTAGTTATGTCTACCAAGAGCCATTCACCTCAGAAGGGCGAGAGAAAGAGGTCAAAAATGACTATTTCCCATTCGTGCAGAAAGCTTTGAGAATCCTCTTAGCTGTTGCTCTGGTTCTAAGAAGTTCTTTTCCCCCTTGCTAGTGCTCTATGTTGCAGGACCCAGAGTGAATTCTTGAGGAACTAAGGGAAAATGGGAGCTGATCTGAGGTTCCCACACTAACCTCTGTGGCTGAAGGATTCAGAGTTCAAGCATCTGAGGTTCAGAATGGGTGATGTGCTACTCCCATGAGTGCCAGTTAAAACAGGGTTCTTCCAATCTCTTTCCCTTTCTCCCTCCTTTCCTTCATTCACTCCTTTCCTTCCTTCCTCTCTTCCTCCCTTCACCCCTTCCTCCCTCCTTTCCTTCTTTATGTCCTTTTTCCCTCTTTTCTCCCCTGGGTCCCTGCCTCCCTCCTTTCCTTTATTCTCTTTAGTAAACTTTTTACTGTTTTGGAAAAATGATGCATGATTATTACAAAAAAACATCAAGCGATGGAGCAAAAAGTATACCTCATCTCTTCTAGCTTGCCATTCTGATTTTCATGAGGACTGCCTTTTAGGGCTCAGATGTGAGGTCTTACTTTTGTGGTTCCTGCACACAGAGTAACAGGCAGGGTGGTACAGCCTGGCTTCAGTGGCTTCTCTGTGCCACAGGTTGTCTATGCTGGATCTTCAGGGGCCCTACTGAGGTCTTCAAGGTGAGGTTTCATTATCTCATCTGTTCAGTGTCTCATGAGTCTCTTTGGACACCCTCTAGATCCTTCCCTCCCTTCCCTGGGAAAAATTAGCCTAGATGTGAGGTGATAAGGCTGTGGCATTTATTGATTACTAGGGTTGATTCAGCTGGTTTCACTCTTTGTCTCTCTCCCCTCCTAGTGTGTTTTTTGAGGCTGTGGGCTGGTAAGATCTTCCTGGGCAGGACACAAGTTGATGAGCTGATGTGGTCCCCTGACAGAATTCCTAAGCCATCTTGAAAAAACTAATTGTAGAGAAGCCCAAAGAATTATCTCTACTGGCATAAGTTTTGTTTCTTACTTTCTTTTAAATCCTACATCCGTAGTCAGAGATAAAGCTTTCCTTAGTTTAATTACACAAACTACCAAGGGACTCTTAGATTTTAGATCTCAAAGTTTTGTGACTCTCTCTATCTTAAGTGTCACCAGTAGATGTTGTGGAAGCTTCTGGGGTTTTCATTACATTGGCTTCATATATATATGGTATCCAATTGGAAGAGGAGAAATGTGCTGCAGCATTGGACTTAATAGGCAAACAACAAGTATCAGTGCCGGACCCTGGAGCCAGGTCAGCACTTGAGTTCTTAAAAAACAGGTGACTTGGTTAGCTTTCTCCTTTGCAGACCCCTTTAATATCAGACAATTTCAAGACCAGGGAAGTCTTTGAAGTTTTTGGTAACCACTTCATAGTTCACTTTACAGAAAAGGCAGCATCAGTGGATGTTGAAAATACTTGTAATTGGCCTTGTCTCCACAACTTGTCCCTTAGGAGGATTTTCTCATAACTTGGCTTTCCTCAAGAGATTTTTTCTTTTCCACATGTACTTTGCCTTCTTGCTCATCTTGCCCTTGCCCTCACTCCGAAATCTGCTTAGCTGTGATGGCGCATTCCCCCCTCTTTCTCAGCAAGGAGATGAGCTATGCAGCTGCAGGGGGATTGCTGTCTCCTGACAGCTAT
This sequence comes from Tolypeutes matacus, assembly GCA_026826555.1. Taxonomy (NCBI): domain Eukaryota; kingdom Metazoa; phylum Chordata; class Mammalia; order Cingulata; family Chlamyphoridae; genus Tolypeutes; species Tolypeutes matacus. Next base: position 2,112,842 of record JAKSZT010000072.1, on the reverse strand, counting down.
GCTTACTGCACCCATGGGTCCTGAAGTTAAATCTGCTCTTGTAAAGAGAGTGGGTCAATTGAGATAACGTGTGTCAAGAAAGTTCTGTGGAAGTGCCTTCACCATTTATTGCATGCCTCCTTCTGATAGGGAGATGGGGAGAACGTTTAGTGGGAGAAGAGAAAGCTGTTGTAAAAGGTAGTATCTTAGTTGCCAGGCTGCTCTTACAAACACCACACGCTGGTTGGATTAACTACAGGAATTTATTGGCTCACTGTTTTGGAGGCCATGGGCTCGTCAGGCCTTGGTCTTTCCCTGAAGTCTGTGGTGTTCTGGTTCTGGCTTGCCACAATCTTTGGGGCTCCTTGGCTTGCATCTCTGGCTCCCATCACATAGCAGTCTGCCTCTCTCCTTGTGTCTGCTTTTCCAGCTTCCACTGCTTTCTGGCATCTGGCTCCTCTCTATGAGGCCTCCAATCACACACATTAAGACCCACCCTGATTCAGCTGGGCCACACCTTAACTAATAATAATGTCTTCAAAAGGTCCTCTTGACAAATAGGTCCAGACCCCCAGGAACACTGGTTAAGAGTAAGAACATGCCTTTGGTGGGGATATGTAATTCAATTGACCACAGGAGGCTTTGGGAGGTATAGATGGTAGACATAACCTAGGCTCTGGGGTCCAAGAAAGATTTCTTCGGGCACCAATTCTTGTGGAAAATTCCTCTCCAAACTCAGATGCCATTGTTATAGTTGCATTTGGAAAACACAAGATCTATTTCTGACACAGCAATGGCCGATGACACTCATAGTGTTGGTTGCCAGTTACTTGAGTCTTCAGGAGAAGGCCAAGATGCTCTGAAAGTGCGAATGTTATATGAGAGGCAGCCAAGCTCAGCCAACATTACCATTAATGAAATTATTAGAAGGTTAATTTAGGAACATGAAGCTATTAACCCCTGACTAATTTTACTTGTGCTATCCTATGGTCATTAGGAAGCTGAGGAAATAAGAACTCAGAAAGGGTAAGTGGGTCAGAGGGATTGCATGTGGCATATGTGCACTAAATAGTTGGTGAATGAAAAAAAATCCATGGTTGAATGAGTTGGCTCAGCCCTATAGTTACCTCTTCAGATGTCTCTCAATTTGTTTTGAGGTTTACACCTATTTTTCTCAACAATTCTTCTAGTTTCTTTAGCTTTGAAAGTTGGATTCAAATATATGTGCTTCTGGGGAAAGTTATGATAACCACCACATTTTACCAACAATATTGCTTTATTATTTCATACCAGTTAACGAACAATGTCATTATTCCTATGGCAACCATAGTCAGGTGAACATAATTTTGAAAACCACTAGGTATAAAACACTAATTTTTAAAAAGCTTTTTATTTTCTGCTAAAAATGGCATCTGTGAAAAATGTATGTTTTAATGGTTCACCCATTTTGCAGATGAAAAAAAAGAAGTTTGGCTACTTTCTTAGCTTTTACATAGAAAATCAGTGACAGATGAAAGCTAGAAACTCAGAAATTTCTTCATCATTGGAGACAGGCGTCTGCAGACTGTATTTTCTTTTTAACAACTATAAAGTGAATGAACTCAAAGAACAATCTAGTGTCCTGCTGGGATTGATATGAAAAAGGAGAGGGGAAGAAAAAATTCCTCATTAATGGATTTATATTCTAGTGATAGGGCGAGGGGGTAGAAAGGTCATTTTGAAAAGTAAAGTGAAATATAGAGCATGCAGAAAAATTATCTTGTTATCTCCCTTGGAGACATGAGGCTGCACGTTATCCTCTATTCGTTTATTTTTTCTCTTAGTTTTCTCTTTATTTTTAGATAAATGTGAGTCAGACAGATGAGACAGGAGTAATTTTTAGAAACTCTCTTCTTTGCATGCTTTTGGGAGCAGAGTTTGCTCTTTTTCATATGGCCTCATTGGAACTACCATTTGATTATAAAGGAAGAAAATCTAGGAGCTTGGTATTAAATCATAATTTGGGGGGAAACTGGTAAAAAAAACTACAAAAAATACCATTAAATGTAACGCTTATTGAGTATGTTAGACCACAAGCAGACGAGATTTAAAACCTAATTTAAACTTGCAAATTGAAATTCTTTCCAGATTATCAAAAAAGAAAAGGAAAGACACTGTAGCTCTGATTTTTCAGTTCAACCAGAAGAGTAGGCTTAGGCGATAACTATTTTGGTGGCCTGTGCTTGCTGACAGTTCCCATGTTGTATATATAAATATATATATAAGATATATATAAATAATTTAATCTTCAATAATCCTTGGCCAGGAAGGTTTTATTTTAAAGAAGTGCAGATGAGGCACATCAGGCTCAGAGAGTCTAAGGGTTTTGTCCTAAGTCCCAGTGCCCAAGTGGCAGAGGCCAGGAGTCAAATCCAGCTCTGTCTGGCTCCTTCCCTCTGTTCTTTGCCCTGTCCAGAAGTTCTCCTGTGGTGTTCACTATCTTCTAGTGGTGGAATGCAGATGAGGAAAGTACTCTGTGTCCCCAAGATCTCGTGGTCCAGACACAGGCTCTAATCAAGTATGATTGAGCCTGGGGTTGGGGAGGTGCGGCTCAGGAAAGAGTTTATAGACTAGGAGGAAGAGTCGATCGAGCTGGCGAGGCACAGTAACTCCTCTCCGATGGAGGAAAAAGCCTGTCCAAACGGCTTGGAGCAGGGGCATGAGGATGCATATGTAGAATTGCCAGGTAAAATACAGGATGCCTAGTTAAATCTGAATTTCAGATAAACAACAAGTAATATTTTAGTATAATTATATCCTGTGCAATATTTGGAACATAATCAGTGCCTGATTATTTCTTTCTGCTAAAAAAAATGTGTGAAAGGAGGAAATGCCTGAATTAGAGAAGGGGAAATGAAATAAAACCAGCAGGATAAAAAAGATATGTTTTTATCACTTTATATACATTTATATATGGTATATATGTGTTTCCTGTTTAATTTTCACATAGGACAAAAAAAGACAGATGGATTTATATTATCCCCATGTAAACCCTGTGTAAACTAAACCAAAGATATTCTGTTCTGACTCAATAGCATGGAATTCTTCCCGCAGCCACAGTGGAAGGCACCACGTGGGGAAAACTCTGAACCACCCTGAAGATGGCAGTTGGCATTTTGACATCTGTTAAAAATTTTTTGAAGGTAATAGACTCTTTAAAAAGATATTCTGCCACTGAAGTTTTGTTTGACAGGGTCCAATACGTCTGTGACGGCAGAAGATGTAGGATTTCGCCTACCTTTGTGGTGTCAACAAGGAGACATGTAAACATTTTAGTATAATATTGAGAAAATAAAATGGTTTGTGTGAGAATGACTGTCACCCATATTAGATTTTTCTCACCCTCCTCATTAAATAGGTGACCACGCTTTTACTTCTCTCCTTGCTCCAGAAAAGATCAAAGGCAGCTCATAAATATGTGCCAGACCTGTCACTCCCACACTTACGGAAGCTCAAGCAGCTTGAAGAGCAACTGTGAATGCTTGACTAACTTCTCTCTCTAAGATTAGGGTGAACTCTTTTGGGGAAAGTTGTGGGATCCATTATATTTTACCAATAGTACTACTGTATTTTTATCATTTCTTATGTTCATCTAATGAACAATGGCATTACCTCCTTTGGGAACCATAGTCAACAAGAATATTTGGAAAACCACTAGGTATAAAAATTCTATTTGACTTGAAAAATTTGCCTTGCTTTTTTTCATTTTGATTTAACGGCATATTTCACTGCCCTTTGCTTAAGCCTGTCTTCACTGTAGCTGAGGTTAAGAAAAGACTAAAATCTAACGGTGGTAAATGCAATCTGAGTTTTATTATCAGCACTTTATGAAAAGATGAGACAAATAACCAAAGGGAGATTGTGATGGTTAAGTTCATGTGTCAACATGGCTAGGTTATGGGGTCCAGTTGTTTGGTCAAGCAAGCACTGGCCTGATTGTTACTGTGAGGATATTTCATAGATTTCAATCATTAGTCTATTGCATCTAATGCTGATTACAACTACAATTAACAAAGGAGATTGCCTAGGCCATGCAGTTGAAGGCCTGAAAGCAAGAACTTTCAAGAGTCAGAAAGAAGAATTTCTAACTAGACTTTGGCCAGCTAGCTTCTCCTGGGAAATTCATTGAAATTTTCATTAGAGTTCCCAAATTGCAGCCTGCCCTATGGAATTCAGACTTGCCCAAACCCATGGTCACATGAGCTAATTTCTATAGTAAATCTCATAATATTTACATATATATATATGTACATACATATATATCTATGTATATATATCCTGTCAGTTCTGTTTCTGTGGAGAACACTGACTGATACAGAGAAGTTGCTCAAAATGTATGACTTTGCTTCATTATGCTTCTCTGGATTTTTTTTTTTTAAGTAGGCATGGTATTCTTGCTTAAAAGTAAAGTACTGCTAACACTCAAGGAAGCAAGTTGATAAATAGTAAGTCAATTTTTTTTTAATCATGGTATTTGAGATTTTGCTTTACCTGGGAAAGGACTTAAATGATTTAGGTTTGGGAAAATGTATCTTTGATAGGGAGAGTATAGCATATTGGAATGGGTTTCCTTCCCAATGCTTTTTCTTATGATTTGGTATGCATTTTGTCAAACAAAGCTGGGACTTTTACTCAATCTAATGATGACAACAGTAGGCTCCCAGTGAGTTTAACAGGTTGGACCATTGCTTATATCGAAGGATAAGGTTTAATATGAGTAAACACATAGGCCTTTTCATGGGTGCAGAAAACCAACAGAAAAAGAGTTAATATAGAAAATGGTTAATAAACAGTGTGGCATAGAGCTTTTAGGTAATAGTGAGTTCATTCTAAGTTTTAGCTGTTGTAAATTTAATAGGATTTAGGGTCAATTTCCGAGCATACTTTCTAGGCTAAGGAAGATGATAGCCCGACTGTACATTCCATAGTGGTTAAAATGTTTTGTTTTTAATCCTGAGTTGATATTTATGGATCACACTTTAAGAGACACATTTACTCTCTTAAAGTGTGTAAATGAAAGATGTACTTGGTAAGGGTTATAAAGCCATGCCTCAAGAACAACTACAGAATAGCAGGAGATGTTTTACCTGGAGGAAAGAAGGTATTTATGGTTAGAGAGGGAAAAGACTTATTCTCTCTGATGCCAAAAGAATAGAAGGGCCAATGGATAGAGAGTCCCACCTGAGGATGGGCTTGCTTACAGTCACTCCTGTGCAGACAGAATGCCCGCCTAGGCAAGACAGCACCTCTCCACCTTTGGGAGGGGGTGGACAGAGATTTGTACATGGACTTAAATCTAGATCCTTATGGTCTCTTCTAAATCTGGGATTCTAGGATTCGAAGGAAGTTTAGAACTTAGATGGGTTTTCTGGTATTTATGCCTTTTAAAGCAATCAGTTGTTTCAGGAAACTGAGCGACATTAAAACAAAACAAAACAAACCTAGACAAAGTGACTGGTTAATTGATGGAAATTCAATCTGGTTGATTCTGGAAACTCAAACTGGTTAATTGATGGAAATTGATGGAAATTTCAATTTGGATGCTCAGGTATTTAGGATATGTAGCTTGTTTTGTGACTATCTGTTCGTCTTGCCTACATACATGACTTTTCAATGTAACTTCCAATATAAACACTCCACAATAAGTTAAAACAATTAAACATAACCCCGAGCAAAGCAGTTTCCAGTGTACATTAGCTATAACATCTCTTTACAGTGAGAAATTTTGTGTTGGTCACACTTATGTACTATTGTCCCTTCCTCGCCTTTTAACATATAATGAAAAATCTCTAGATAACAAATGCTTGCCAAGCCCTAGGGAATGGTCCCCTTGTTTCCAGGAATATTTGGTATCATAAAATAACCATTTGACAAAATAATTCAGTCAGTTCCTTGGCATTTGTTTTAAGGTTAATAAAATCGATTCTATGATTCTTTTCCCCCCTATCAACACCCCTCTCTTTCATTTTTGCTAACCACCAGCTGGCTTTTTTTTCCATCACAAAATGACTCTAAACTGAAAGATAATTATACAGAAAGAAATTTGCTCCAAACTTTACACTGAGCCAACTATGTCAGCAATGGAAAGAACTAGTACATTTTGTCTTAAAAATAAAAAAGTCCTAGATCTGGCAATATGCCTACTTAATCCCCAAATACTCTTGACTCTGGAATTCCAAATGAAGAAGCTTGTCTTTTCTTTTTTGTTTATTTCTAAAACTAATGATGTAAATGTTTGGGGGCATCTTTCAATAGCATTCCTTTTTAAATACTGTAGAATGTTAAATTTAGTGCAATGGTGTAGGCATTGGTCAGCTAACTTTGATGGTTAGATGGTTAGAATCCAATGTATGTGTTGAACTTTTCCTAACTAGCAGTCAAAAGCTTAAGAGCTGTGATATAGCCCTTAGAGAAAACTCTTAGTATGAAATTCCATTAGTGTCTTGCTTACTTTCCTTTCTCCATATCTCAATATTTTTACAAAGTACACTTAGTTCCAGAATTTGAAAATCAATTACAGAAGTTCAAACCAGTCTTGCCCAGCCACGATCACCTCAAATTATCTTTCAGGAAATAAACAGTTAGGCAGCAAAGCAGGTGACCTTTAAAGTCCAATCTTCTCAATAAATATGCACCAGTTCAATCCATTGTTTTCCACATAAAATACCTCATATAAGCTGATTCAGGGCATGCTACACTGACCTTTTGCCCTAAGATATAAACTCTCAGGGGCATTTCAAGATGCATGAGAGTTAGATAATCATGATGAAATAATTTCTAGATCTTTCGCTCTCTGGGTGACACAAATGGAGGCTGCTCTGTTTGCCTATGTTCAGACACTCTGCTGCCATACTGAGGGCTCGCTCTAAAATTAAGCATGTCAGTGTTTACTGAGTTGTGTTATTGAAGAGCAAAGTTGTACACTTAAGGCAGGCCTTTTTGAAGTACAAAGCCCTGCTCACATGTGTCACATATTTTAACAGAGCGCCATACTAAACACCACAACTTTTAAGTCATGAGAGTGCTTAAAGCCTGCGTGTTGCATAGGAGTAAGTTCTCTCCTAATTACTTTGTCAGAGAAGTCAGTGGAAAATTAGCTGCATCCCACCAGGCAATAAATATATCCCACTAAACGAATTTAAACTAGAGAACAATCAACCCCTTTCCTTTGTTCTTTCAAAAGCAACACTGATTAGACCTTTCAAAAAAACATCAAGAGGATTTTATGGGAAATTCAGAAAAAAACCCAATTTGGACAGAAATCAAAATGTTATGAATAGTACTTTCTGAGCAATGACACGTATCAGCAGTATTTGTAACCATAAGAACAATGTGATAAATTTTAATCACTTGGGACTCCAGCTCTGTGGGAAGTGCTTACTACACAGACATCATTTATAGGTTTCCAGTTATGACCTACGCCTAAAAGACATTTTAATGATAACTGGAGAAAGTAGATAGATTGTCTTCCTAGAGTGTTGAAGTTCCTGCTTGTTGTCATCCTCAGCTCTTTTAAAGAGCAGAGACTTTCAAAGGTATTCTTCAGTCCAGCAGCCAGGGTACAAGACCAAAGGGATGGAATTATCTAAGATAAAATATGCCAGAAATGTACACTCCTCAGGATTTCCTGTGGAGGTCTGACCAAAATAAAGCAATATTAATAAATATAAATTCTGGAACATTATTATCAGCAGAAACAGGGTCTTGAAATGTACCCTTGAAATTCTTCTGGTTTCCTCAGGCAGATCAACTATTTCAATGTAACTGTGCAAAATGTTAGACCTCCCCAGGGGGACAATTGCTTTAAATTATATTAAAGACTCAAAGACTTTAACAGACAAGCTAAAGGAAGGAGTTTAATTTGCTGGAGGCTTTAAATCTATGAGTTCACTCAGGGTCCTTGTACCCCTTGACCTTGAAAACATTTTGGGGAAAAATATAGTCTCAAAGCATCTCAACATAAAAAAATATGCAATTGGTCAATTCACTTTTTATCTTTTCCACTATTTTTACTGGATTTTTGGAGAGAAAGGAAACTCAGGTGATGTGACAGAATAAAAGAAAGATGAAAGAAACAACAAAGTGGGAGAAGATACACATTCATAAACCATAAAGAACTGTCATGCCCCTTCATCCCAATAACTTGATAAAACATCCCTTTGATGTAGCTCAGAGTCAAGTAAGTTTTTCCAGTCCGGAGTTTCTCATGAGACAGGACCTTGAAGTCCTTCGTCTTTGGCCTCGAGGCTTTCATACCACTACAAGTAAGTGTATCATCTCTCACAGGCAGGAGAGGACCTATTCAGAATTTTTCTCTCTTAAAATCATCTAACCACCAGTGATGTGGGGCAAGGAGATGGCTTCTGGTTCCTTCCTTTCCTGTTGCGTTCTGGTTGCAAAGTATTTTTACCCTATGGAATATAATTTTCCTTAGTAAAGTTAAGGAAGCCATTAAGTATAAAACCCAACTCAAATCTAGCAATTTTACAACCAATTTGGCATAAAGTCTTTTTTTTTTTAAAGATTTTATTTATTTATTCATTTATCCCCTCCTTGCTGCTTGTGCTCGCTGGGTCAGCTAACCACGCCATGCGGGCGGGCTTGCCTTCACCAGGAGGCCCCGGGAACCTAACCCGGGGCCTCCCATATGGTAAACGGGAGCCCTACTGATTGAGCCACAGCGGCTTCCCCTAAAGTCTTTTGTTTTACAAGATTATTTGCCCAATAGGACTAATCACCAAGGTGCTTGGTTTCTCCAGCTTCAGGCAAAATCAGTAGCCTAGAAAATAGAGGATAGGCAAGTAATTACTACCCTTACTTCAAGAGTAAACAAAGCCCACATAAATCTGAAGAGGTGTCTGCTTTCTAGTTGATACAATTCTGAAGTTTTGTTTTTTTTTCTGAAAAATAATCTCTTTAATGGTATGAATGATGAAAGTGGTAATAATCAAAGATGATAATGGAATCACCAAACATATCTCTAGAGTCATGGTATAGATCTCCAAGGAATCTCAACATTAATACCTTTTTATTTTTTCCATATTAAAATGTTAGACCTGGTGTTAAGGCGACAAAATAATCACATTTGTCACTGGATATACTGAAGCACCAGAAATTGTGGTCTTTGTTATCTGTCACTTCGAATGATGAGGCTGGAGTCCAGCTGTCTTGAAGAGCCAACACACTGCCCCAGCTCAGCTCACTTAAACAATGGCTCTCAGGAAAACATGGCTCCTCCCCAATCCGGCAGAGCCGCAAGCCCCGGCGACAATGCTGTCCCAAGAGAAGGGACTCGAGCTAACCCAAGATGCTGGCGTCATCAAATTTTCTAGTTTTAAGTGATTTTAACAACCAGATACGCCTCCACCCCCCCACCCCCACCCCCAGATCTGTGGTTCAGTGACCTGCCTGCAGTCACACAAGGGCTAACTTTCCAACCCAGGTCTCCAGAATCAACGGTTTATTTCTTTTGCTGTTAGAAATCCACATTCATGGTTATTTTTGTTGTTGCTGCTGCTTTTGTCTTTTCTTTCTTTTTCTATACTTTTCCTTTGCTTTTTTTTTTTTTTTAAGGAAGAACTTTAACATAATGAAAAGTCGTGTCAGTCGAAATGTTTTTCTAAATGCTTTTTATTTTCTCTCAATCTACTCTGTCAAGAATGTTTATCTCATGAGAAAGGACCCCGTCATGAACTGAGTGTCTGTGAGAGCTGTTGAAAATACTGATTATAATACAGCAGACGAATGCTACCCAACACCAACTTCCTGGTTAGCTTAGCAGATTACATTTTCTGTGACTAGTAAACTGCCCCACAGATGAGCAGTGAGGGTTAAGTAATTAACTATAGCTATGGACTAGCAGAGCGGTGACAGGATTTCTGCTCAAGAAGTCTTTTGAATTGTAGAATGCTTTTAGTGTTTTGGTTTCAACTGTAACACTGCAGTCCTGGCCCTTTCTCTGGTCCCTATTTTATGTCTGTATATAAAGTTTAGATAAAGGAGATCCTCAATTATGTGTTTAATTCAAAGTCTCTGAGAATCAGGCAAATTCCAGTGTGTGACAAATTGTGCTGCTATTTCTGTTCACAAGGACTTTGTTGCAGGTTCTAGATTTCATGCTAACACAACTGATAATGATCAGCTATGATGCAGGCTAAGAGGAAATGAATGGAAGGAGGAAGGTACATGAAGATTGATGGATAAATGAGATCATAAATGACAGAGGTTCATATCCAATTCTTAGGACTCACACATTTATTGATTGCTTTTTTTTTCTTTTTCTTTTTAGGTACTGGGGCCAGGGATTGAACATGGGAAGCTGGTACTCAACCACTGAGCTACACCAGCTCCCCATATTGATTGCTTTTAGCTCTTTCATTCACAGGGAATATTTATTGTTGAACACTCGATCCAAACCTCACTGTACCTTTGAACTTCCCATTCTAATGGGGGAGGCTTTGTCAAGAGAAACCTGAATTTGCAAAGATTGGTGAAGTGATGTAAGATCCACATACTGGTGTTTTACAGCCTTTGAAGCCCAGACCCTCCCACATATAACACACACATCATTCCAACACTCACAAAGCTTAGTGGGGATGAACAGCTCCACTGAGACTGAAATTATTCAATCAATGTCCCGTCTCCTGCCTCACCGAAGGCCTCTTCCATGAAGAAGCCCCTTAGAAGCAGTGAAGAGGCACCCCTCTTCTGCGTTCAAAAGAGAGGTGTGGCCACATCAAAGGCAGAAATCACGTTGGCTCTCGTTACCAACATTGCCTGGGAACTGGCCAACAGCTGCTCCAGGCCCGTCGTGGCACAATGATCTGCTGCACTATTTATCCTTACCTGGTAGGGCACCTTGGCTTCAGTTTTATTCCGACCGTGTCCACACTAAAATATCATCTGACTTGGTTAGGATTATGTTTTTCATAGGTCCCCATGTGAAGTGAAATTTCAGTTATTAGAAAACAAAGGCAATCATGAAATTTCTATCTCTAAATTCTTCTTTCTTCAATTAGTTCAGTCTGTTAAAAACAAAGCACCAAAAAGACAACTGACAGAATGGGAGAAAATATTTGCAAATTATATGTCTGAAAAGGATATGTAAAGAATTCTTACAACTCAACAACAAAAACGACCCAGTTGAAAAATGGGCAAAGGAATTGAATAGACATTTCTTCCAAGAGAATATACAAACGACCAACAAGCAGATGAAAAGATGCTCAAAATCATTAGTCATTAAGGAAATGCAAATCAAAGCCACACTGAGGTACCACTTCGCACCTATTAGGATGGCTATAATATAAAGGCAAAAAAGAAAAAGAAAATAACAAGTGGTGAGAATGTGGAAAAATTGGAAACTTTGTGCATTTTTGGTGGGAATGTAAAATGATGCAGCAACTGTGGAAAATGGTTTCATGGTTCCTCAAAACAGTAAACCTGGAACTACTATGTGACCTAGAAAGTTCCACCCACAAAAGAAGAGAAAAAAAACATGAACTCAGATAACATTTGAACACTAATGTTAACAGCAGCATTATTCTCAGTAGCCAAAAAGCGGACACCCCCAAGGTCCCATCAAAAGCTGAATGAATAAGGAAAATGTGGTATAGCCATACGACGAAATACTATTCAGCCATAAAAGCCATGAAGTGCTGATGAGAGCTACAGCATGGACGCACCTTGAAAACCTTATACTAAGTGAAATAAACCAGAAACAGAGGCTAAACACTGTATGACTCCACTAATATGAACTATCTAGAATAGGCACATTCACAGAGACAAAACGTAGATTAGACATTACCAGAGGCTGGGGAGAGGGAGGGGGCCACGGGGAGTTATTACTTAGTGGGTACCGAGGTTCTATTTGGGGTGATGAAAAATTTTGGAAACAGTGGTGATAGTAGCACAGCATTGTGAATGTAATTAATGTCACTGAATTGTACATTTGAAAAAATGGTTAAACTGCAAATTTTATGTATATGACGTATTTTATGTGTATTAGGATACCACCAAAAAAAAAAAAAAAAAAGGAAAAAATCGTTCTAGAAGACAGCAGGCTCTAGTGTTTAGTCACGAGTGCCTTTCATCTATTGTTATAATCAGATATTCACAGGTTGTTATAACACAAAAGGAAGAGATGTCCTGCTTGGGAAAATTACAAATAAGGAAGTGAAAAGGCCAGGAAACAAAACAACATATAACAAAGCAGGGCAACAGGATTCTACTTTTCTGGAAATCAAGTCTTCTCTCTTTTTTTTTTTTTTTTTTTAACCATTGTAGCTAAGTAATATGCTTTATTTTTTTAAAAACAATTTATTGAAGTATATCATTCATACATGAATATACATAAACTATAAGTGTTCAGTAAACATTGTGAACTTACAAAACAAACATGCATAGCATCATACAGGGCTTCCACACATCACCCCACCACAAATACTTTGCATTGCTGTGAAACATTTGTTAACAAATTATGAAAGAGCATCATCAAAGTATTACTACTAACTATAGTCCATATCTTATTCCCCTATACTTTTTTTTTAAAGGATTTATTTATTTACTTTTATCCATTTTTACCTCCCACCCCGTTCCTGCTGTTTTTGTGTCCATTTACTGGGCAATTCTCTGTGACTGTTTCCTGCCCTCTCTTCTCATCCTTCTCCTCCTGTCTTCACTAGGATTCGATCCTCGGAAACTCCGATGTGGGAGAGAGGCGTCCTACCGCCTGCGCCACCTTAGTTCCTGGTTTTTCGGTGTGTCTCGTCTTGGCTCTCCCTTGTGTCACTCTTCTGTTATGTCATCATCTTGCTGCGTGGCTCACGGGGCCTGACAGCGCACCTGCTTGGAGGACCTGGTGGCGCACCTGTGCACAGGGCCTGGCAGCCCATGCACCTTCTATATTTTTCTTTTTTTAAATTTTTACAAGGAGGTCCCAGGGATTGAACTCAGGTCCCTCCATATGGGAGATGCATGTCCAACCATTTGAGCCACATCCTTCCCCCTGCTTATATCTCTTAAGGTTGACCAAAGATACCTAGAGTTACAGTCATTTCCCATTTAGGATGGTCATATAATAAATCAGGCTTAGTTTATCACCAGCATTCTAAAAACCAGACCCTAGGGAGAAAACTAGGTTTGGGACACATGCATGGTTTCTAATATAGCGAATGTTTAGCCCACCCTGAGTATCAAAATCAGGACAGTGAGAATATTCACAAGGTCCTCTCTTCTTTACACGAGGGGTCTCAACACTTTTGGCTGCTATCCTCAGTTTGCATCAGTCACTAATTGACCCCTGATTTCTGTTTTAAAAGAAGATAGTAGAACGTAAAACATTTTCCTTTTTGTCAGAGTAAAAAGATTCAAAGCACACCATTTCATCTCAAGTCAAACAGCTCCTGCCCTCTGTTATTAATGGCTGGAATTTAAAAAACAACAACAGACGACTCAGATATTTTTCCAAGACTCACAATCTGAAGCCTTCCCATTTGGCTAAACCTCCCACTGGACAAGTAGGAAAGATAAACAAAGCAACAGAGTCCTGAGTTGTACACATTGACAAGACTGTGGCCCCTGGATTAGAGTGTTTCATCCCCATATCCGATGTCTCCCAGAAGGACATCTAGTAGGAGGAAAGAGGAAGCAAGAGGTTAGGAACTTAGAAAGATTGGGCAGATAGTCAAAGCGCTGGATAGACGAGGCAGTCTGTAACTCATTTGCAGCGCGTCTCCCGGGGGGCCCCTGCAAATAGCCGATGGCCTGCGAAGGAAGCAGAAGCTTCTGACAGTCGAGGCTTAGCTTAATGCCTGCACCCACTGCTGGCCTCGTGGTGGCTCTGGGGGAAGAGTCCAAGACTGGCTGAAAGTTAAATCCTTAATTCCACCTTGGCTGAAATGAAGACCAGGTGAAAAATATCATCGGCATGCTTGCTTCCACACAGGAGGCAGAGTGAGAACGGGAAGGGAAGAAAATGTGTATTTGGCCTTTCAAATGGATCAGATGACTAAGTACTGCTTAGCAGGCACAGTAAAGAACAGTAAAGAAAATGCTCTTCTTTCGGTGAGGCACTTATTGAAAATTCCAAGCATAATATCTTAAGGATTTCCTGCTTGTATTTATTCCTAGGATAAATATCCTAAGGTTAAATATAATTTTGTTAGTGAAAGATGGACTCTTTTTGACATAGCTTTTTCAGTGCCTTAAGGAATTATTTACTAACCTATTGCTGTTATTAAAAATAGTGCACTAAGCATCTGAGACACACCCAAATCCCACATTCTCTCCACCAGCAGGGAAATGGAATGTTTCATCTGGAAGGGCCTTAGGGGTCATGGGACCCAGTGGTTCACAACCCTCTGGCACCCAGGTCCCACTTTTAATTCTAAAGAAGGGTAACCCTCTCTCCACTATCAGTGGCAACGGCTATGCCCCATGCTTCCCTGTGCTCCACCATCACTCACCACAGCTATCGTACACAAAGTAAGTAAGTACGCAGAATAGAGTCTCAGGTTTTATTTGTTGAATCATTGCAGTGTATGCATTCCTCAGCCAAAGGGATGCTGCTAATTCAGGCTAACTTAGCTTGTTCACCCCGGGATGTGGTGAAGCCCAGCTTCCAGCAGCGTGGCCGTGCTGGGGAACATCTGGGAAAGGCCAGCAGAGACATCATTCTGGCTTGCAGCGGTCAGGAAACGAGGTGGTTCATTCCTAGCAACGGCCCATTTTGTAATTCAGAGGGAGAGATATAAACAGTGACAGGCTCGCCAAAAAGCAGCTGCAGTCACAACTCTCCCAAGGAACTTTGCATGTGCAAACCGTGGGATGGCCTCCTGGTACTGCATTGGCCTTCCCAGGCACATGCAGAGAGGGAAGCCGTCACTGTCCGTCAGGCCGTCTGTGAATTCAACACGCAACCACATGTGCATATCCCACTGTCCGTGAGAGTGAAGGTGGAGGAGAAATGCGGTAGGGCCATGCACACCAGCTGGTCAATTTTTAGGCCATTTATTAATGGCCTAAAAATTGAACAGATATTTCATCTTTGAACAGATTTTTAAAAATAAAAGTTTAGGTGGAGAACAGCCTTCATATTAAATCCACACCAATTTTAAAGATTTTATCTTACTTCAAGTTTTATTTTTTTCAAAGTGTCTGCTGATTCATTGTCAGGTTGTTTGGTTATCACCTTCTCATCTGAACCTATTATTGTGAAAGTATAAGATGTGAGATCCAACATGATGTATTAGGTATAGAAGTAATCGTGAAAATGTAGTTAAACCCATGTATTCTTTGGAAATATGCATAAATATTTACAATTTATAGCGTTAAATCCAACTTTTTTTTTTTTTTTTTGGTAAATGAAATATATCCCACTTTTTGTAAATGAGAAACATCAAACTCTGTAAAACATAAAGCACTGGGAAAATTGACTCCCAGCCCCAAGAAAGTACTGACACATGATTTTCATGAGTTCTCTCACTCTAACACCTTTACAGACTTACACATCTGAAATGTGTGTGTGTGTGTTTTTTTTTTTTTTTTTTTTACATTGGTAAGTAATTTTGGTAAGAATTTTGATGATCATCTTTGCACCTGGACAGAGGCGATCTAAAGCAAAGCTTTCTTAAATGTTAGGGACAGAATCCATCATATTTCTGGCTTCTTGGATTTGTGATTCATGGTTCATGATTCCTAATTTCCAAATAGTTTCCTTTCTAACCTATTTTCTTACCCTTCCCAGTGAATTTCCTGAACACACAGAAATTCAAGCAGAGTCCACCTATACTTCAGCAGATAGGCAATGACTTAGCTGGCAAAACTGATCCCTCCCCTGGACTAGGCCAGCGCTAAGAATGCTTGTGTTGTTCACTGCTTTGCGTGTTCTGCTTAAATAGAAGATTCTCTTTGGAAGAGATACTTTAAATTCAGAAGATATATCCTTTAATTGATTTTCTGTGACTGTTATATAAGCTTAAGTTAGTGTGTTACATTAACTGGACATCATCTAAAACACTATAGAAAATGACTCACAGGATGGGTAAGCTTTGATTAGAGGGGAGTAGAAAGGAGGAACATTAATTATTTCAGTCATAAGCAGGATGAGCTAAATAAATAATGAAGGATGATTGTTGTGCTTTATTCCTAGTTGTAAGCTAAATGTAAAATATGATTGGTGATGGTGGCCTTTTCCATTTTACCGGAGGACATAGTAATTATTTTGGGGGCTCATGCCCACTTCCTGAGTGCCAGGTAGCAAATGGGATACACACGCAGCATTAAGTAATAACAAATCACTGTGCTTGTCTTATCACACAGAGCTGCCTGTCAGAAGGGAGTGCGCAGCAGTTTTCCTTGGTGAATGACTAAGAACCCTTCCCAACGGTAGGTATAAACTAGTTGGAGTATTTCAATTGGATCAATTGATTCAATGAAAATGAGTAAATAGATACTATGCCTAATTAAAAACAACATTCATCACTTTTTTTTTTAACCTGAAATAACTGGCCATTTTAGTCAAGATAGACAAACCATATGTATATTTAGACAAAGACTCAGAACTAGGGGGTAGGGGGTGTGAAGGCAGCATATAGAGAGATCCGTGGAAACGGCTTCCCACCGACCTGGAGCTGCACAATTATAGATGTTCCTGCCAGTTCTGGAGTCTTAGGGAAATAAGGTCCTGGACATAGACACACTACAAAGAAAAGTATCTTATAAGAAATTACAATGGTGGGAATGTTCTTTTTGGCAAATATGGCAGGGGAGGGTCACTGGTGCAGGACATTAGTGTAAGGAAATGGTGGGAAATGGTGCACCAGGGGCATGCTTCCATGGAATATGAATGTGTTCATCTTGTCATAGGGTTTCATCTCAGTAGGTGGCAAGATTTCAAATAGAATCTCTCAAGTCCATAGGCAGTGCCTAATAAAAGAAAACAGGCCAGTATGTCAAGCCCTCAGTACGAATGCATGTAACTATGAGCCTTATTTTTCAAAAAGTGAAACTTAGTGGTTGCCATAGGTTCCAAGGGGAGGGGGAGGGAAGAATGGGAGGAACATGGGGCATTGGAATTGTTCTGCATGATCTTGCATTGACAGATACAGTCCATTATACATTTTGTCAGAACCTAGAAACATCTATGGTGTAAAATGTAAACCTTAATGTAAACCACTGACCATGATTAGTAGCAATGCTACTTGATATAGATAATTCTACTTATGAACCTTGTTCGATATTTGTTCATCAATTGAAACAAATGTACCATACTCATGTAGGATGTCATTAGTGAGGTGATATGGGGCAGGGAGGGGATGGGGTACATGGGAATCCCCTATATTTTCTATGTGACTTTTCTATAACCTAAAGCTTCTTGGAAATAATGTGAAAAAAAATAAGACACTGGGGGAACATACAGAAGAAATTGTCAATATACATAAAAGATCACAGATCTTATGGTGATGAAAGGTACAATGCAAAAAATTATTTATTTTACTTTATTTTATTATTTTTGTTTTGCTCTGATTTTGGAGAGGTTTTAGATTGCAGAAGGAATGCAACAGTGGCAGAGGAGGATCACTGGTGTGGGCTGTCAGTGGTGGGGGGATGTGTGGGTAGGGGTGCACCTGGGGCATGCCTTTATTGAATATGAATATTGTTCATGAGTCATGGGTTGTTGTCCTGGTGGGTGGAGACCCACACAATTACCAACGGAATATTGAATTCCCATCCTGGAGAGTCCTATATTCTCTAGTAGAGTGGCATGAATCTCAAGAGTGTATGGACAGTACCTAATGAAGGTGGACAGACCAATATGCCAGGCCCTTGATATAGATACTTGTACTTATGAGCCTTGTTCTTATGAAACTGGAACTTAGCCTAATATTATATACGGCCTAAAAGTTACCTCCTGAAAGCCTCCTTGTTGCTCAAGTGTGGCCTCTCTCTAAGCCAAACTCAGCATATAAACGCACTACCTTCCTCCTGGTGCAGGACGTGATTCCCAGGTATGAGCCTCCCTGGTACCAAGAGATTATTATCAAGCACCAACTAATGATGCTTTGGAAAAAGACCTTGACCAAAAGGGGGAAATAGTAAATACAAATGAGTTTTAATGGCTAAGAGATTTCAAGTGACTTGGGAAGTTATTCCAGAGGTTACGCTTATGCACATCTCAGGAGGATGCCACTGACTGCCACAGTAAATAACACCTCAAGCAGGGGATGCTCCAGAGGCCTCTAGAGACATCTGGACACTATAGGCAGTGCAGACAACCTCAGAAATTCGGCACCCTCTCAGTGGGCCTTACCTTGGAATATATGATAATCTATCACCCCAATATATCAGAGTTGGATTCATTTATAATTTTCCTACACATGGCTCTTATGCCCCTTTTATTTGAACCTATAATTAGCATTATACCCATTAAACAGGTGTCCCAGAGACTTAAATCTATCAGCTGTTCATATGCCAGTTGAGCCCTGAATCTCAGCAGCATTGCAGCCAACACTTACCGTCCAATTCATCAGATTCACCCAGGACAACTAACAAAAGGATAATGATGAACAACACCCACCCCCCCCAAAAACAGAGAGCATCTACAACTGCAAGCAAGACAGTTCCATCCATCTGCCCCGTGGGATCTAAGCCTCCTCTCAATCAGAAGCAGAGTGGGCACCACCATCCCCAAATACTCAAGACTGAGGAATGAACAAACATAAGGTGAGAATGCAACTATGGACTAAAGTAGACTTACTATTATTCTAGAAATGGAAGAACTTGTAACACTGATCTAAAGACAGTGGTCACCAGAGTTTCTGAGGGGACGGAGAGGGAAGAATAGGTGTAACATGGAGTATTTTGGGGATTGGAATTGTTCTGCGTGACATTACAATGATGGATACAGGCCATTATACATTTTGTCAAAACCCATAAAATTGTGTGGTGCAAAGTGTAAACCATAATGTAAGCTATAGACCATGGTTAGTAGCAATGCTTCAATATATGTTCATTAATTGTAACAAATGTACCACACTAATGAAAGATGTGGTTAATGGGGAAAAATGTGGAAGGGAAGGAGTAGAGTATATGGGAATCCCCTATGTTTTCAATGTAACATTTATGTAATCTAAAGCTTCTTTTAAAATGAAGAAAAAAAAAAAAAAGAAAAGAAAAAAAGGAGTGTCAAATCTCCCTTATCATTTACCAATTTATCATTCCTGTGACCTAGATCATCATCTATCACTAGATTGAAAAATATTCCCCACTATTTTTTTTTTTTTCTCTTTTGGCTTGCTTAAATTTTGTTGATATATTTGAAGAGACTTAAAACTTTTATGAAGTCAAATCTCTCAATCTTTCCTTTATTTATTACATTTTTTTATCTTTGGCCTCATGCTTAGAAAATTTTTTAGACTTCACAGTTCTATTTTTTTAAATAAACTTGTACTTTTCTGACTGTAGTGAATTTGTCTTGTGTCAATTTAGCTAGCTTGGAAGCACATTTGACAGAATTCCATTCCCCACATAGTTTCAAGGTAGCTTGGTACACAAGAGATATTTGGAGTGAGATTTATGTCGAAGTGAAGCCCAGATAGATGTCTTTTAGCCACAGAGGGAAGTGCAAGGCCATTGGGCACTTTTGCAGCTCAGAGAGGTCATTGGATGTCTGCTGACTCACCTGCCCACAGCTGCTTGGCCTCTCAAGATCCTCCTTCAGCTTCCCCATCTCCTGGACCAGGGGCATGTTTGGAGCTATCACAAAGAGCCCCTGCTTCTGCAGGATGCCTGTGCCTTCAGTCTGGAGAATCAGGTTGAGTTAAATTTGAAAAGTAATTTTAGGAGAGTAATCTCTTTAAAATAAGATTTTTAATAGGTAACATGGGGTATCGTTCCATTTATTCAAGTCTTCTACATTTTGTGTTTTTTTTCAAACAGAGCCTTCACATTTGAAAAATGCTTATACAATTAATGCATATTTTTGTTGTTACTGTTAGTAGACATTGGGATTGTCCTAATAGCTTTTGAATTAATTTTCTTTGGTTTTATGGTAGGGGAACATATACATATGAATAATGATACCTTGTACTTTCTTTTAGAATATTAGTAAATGGTTTTATTTTCCATATTTTAGTGATAATCTCAAGTCTTCAAAATCTGCTTGATACTTTTGCAGTGCAGGTTTTTAACTTAAGTAGCTCAGATCACCTGGTGAGTATTGGGCCCGCCTCCTTGGAAAGTTGCATAATTGTTGCCAAAATGATTTTCTAGGAGCCTGGACCAATTAGCATTGTCATTAAATCTAAATATAATTAATTATTGTCTGAATTTTCCAGAGCTCCTATGACAAATACCACACAATGGGTTTGCTTAAGCACCAGGAATTTATTGGCTCACGGTTTTGAGGCTAGAAGTCCAATAGCAAGGTATCGACAAGACCTGCTTCCTCCTGGAAGCTGTTTGAGCTGGCACCGGCTGCTGGCGGTCCTGGGGTTCCCTGGCTTGCCTCTGTGCCTCTTGGCACGTGGCATATCCCCTTCTCTCTGGCTTCTGTGACTTCTGGGTTCTCTTCCTATGGCCTCCAGTAATCGGGATTCAAGCCCGCCCCACCTTAACTAAAAGTCTTCAAAAGGTCCTACTTACAATGGTTGACACCCACAGGGATATGGATTAAGATGAAGAACACGTGTTTGTTGGGGTACAGAATTCAACCTACCACAGTTATCTAATTCTGGGATTTTCTGATCATTTGCATTTAAATTCCATGATAAAATCCGTGTCTTCAAACAGGCATTGTGAAACAGGGACAAACAGAAATAAGAATAAATGAAATTTCCAGCTGACATCTTCTCAGACTTGGGAGGGTCTAGGGAGCCAGGTTTTCTTGCAGGAGAAGGTGAGGTTGGCCAGTCCTGAGGGTGAGAGGCAGAGGAGAAGCTGATTTAGGGTTTCTGGAGATTCAGCTTTGTGCGTGTGTGCGCGCACGTGTGTGCATGTGTGTGTGCAGGGTGAGTGTTGACAATGGACAGGGGTTAGTCTCCTGTTAATTGCAAAACAATAGATCATATTACAAGTCCTTCCCTCCCCTTCCTTCTGCCCTTTCCATGTTACCTTGCGGTGTGGGAGCAGCTTGGGTGGTAATTAGGCCGTCTCTGCCCACACTCAGAACTACTGCAGGAGACCCAGCTATCATATAACCCTTGTTTAGACGTCTACTTCGGGGGATTTGGGGCTGAAGCCTTCTAATGGACAAGTAATGAACTCTCTTGGGAAGAGATCCTTTTCCTGCCCCCATCACAGCTGAGGAGCAGTTTTCATTCTGCCCTCCACAAATGCCTCCCACCCAGACAATCTCTACATACAAAACCATAGCTCACCCCACTGGGTCTTTTTCCTAAAAGGGAGGGATGTTTTTAATTGAAGCAGTTTTTTCCTTCAAAGCCAGACCATAGTCTCAGCCTTTTCACTGTCAGCCTCTCTTAGCCTCAGATGAACTGGAGAGGAGCAGGATCTGATTTCTTTTCTCAAATTATTTAATAATAAATGTGCTGGAGAAGACTTTTGCTAGGTGATCAAATTCCTTAGGTAATTTTTCCCACACTAAGTGCTTTTGGGGAGGGGAGAATGGTAGAATTTATTCAAAAAGTACATTTAGAAAATAGATCATCAAATTATGCAAGGAACTTCTGCAGTTTTCTTTGGTACTATTTGTGAATGGCTATGTCAGGCTCTTAGTATCATCATGAGCTGGAGAAGATATATTTTTTGGAGTTAGCCAAGAGTTTGGTGGCAGGAGGCAGTCCAATTATTCATACACATCCTGTTCAATTCTTACAACACCTAAGTCTTATATTTCTTCACCAGTTTTCTTCTTTCCTCCAGGTACTGAGTTTTAGAGGGACCCCTGGCTTCTTTGTATCCTAAAGGAAAATCATGGGAGGATGATGTTAACTCACAGCAGTTGTTGTCTGAAAGGTAGGGTGCTTCCAACATCAGGGAGAGTTACATGTGAGAAGTATTAGGGCTGTGGCTTTCTCAGGACCCCAAACTCTGATGTGTAGGTTGCTGCCCACAGGTGAGGTTCGCCATGAGTGTAGCGATGACTTAAGGGACTGGCACTCAGAAGATATCACCCAGCCCTCACCTATCCCCCTCCTTTTCATCTCCTGCATATTTGTGTGCAGGTGTTTGTTATGTTTCCATTTGTGCTTTTGCATGCAGGTGTTTAGTATGTTTCTATTTTGCAAGAAACCACAGGCAGCTAGGGAAGCTGTCAAATCTTAGCTCCAGCTGCTTGCCAGGGCATGGAGGTTGCTCATTGGCTAGTCCTCTCCTGCTTGAGCTATAAAAGTGCATCACTCAGCCAGTGCAGGTGTCCCTCATCTCTCACAGGAAAAGAAGTGTATGGAGCTGCCATCTACCACCCTGAACTGAGCAATTGGTCTCCCTGGGGAATTGGCCAAGGTGAGATCTTTCCCCTGCTCTGTTGGACTCTTAGTGTTGTGCATAAAGTGGTCATTTTCTGGGAGCCTTTGGTGCTCATGAGCCTATGTTCCCATGATGTGCAATATAACAATTTGTTCCACACACACAGTTCTCATTGAGTTTTGGCTTTTAGTATATTATTGAACTCAGTTTGTTGTTATTGCTGCTTTGGTTGCATTGTATCCCTTCAAAACACATGTTCAAGTCTTAAACCCTGGTCCTGTGCATATGACTTTATTTGGAAATAAGGCAAACTTAGCAGTTTTTTAATAATAAGAATAATAAACACAGTCAACACTTTTAAACCTCTCACTTTTTCCCAGGTTCTATCTTATCCTGTATTAGTCAGCCAAAGGGATGCTGATGTAAAGTACCAGCACTCTGTTGGCTTTTATAAAGGGTATTTATTTGGGGTAGAAGCTTACAGTCACAAGGCCCTAAAGAGTCTAACTCAAGGTACCGTAAGAGATACTTTCTCACCCAAAGTCATTGGCCATGTGTTGGAGAAAGATGGCGAGCAATGTCTGCGAGGGTTCAGCCTGCTTTCTTCCCCTTACAGCTCCATGGTTTCAGTTTCTTCCAATCTCATCTGTAGGCTGGTATAAGGCTTATCTCTCTCCCCAGGGCTTGTTTCTTTCCAGGCTCAGCTGCTCGGTTCTCTTCACAAGGTCGGCTGTAGACTATCAGGTTCATCTCTCTTCCCACAGCCTCTGTCATGTCTAATGAGCTGTCTCTCTTCCTCTGTGTTCTTTTTCTGTGTATTTACTTCCCCGGACTCCAGCATCAAAACTCTTACTAACTCCTCTGCCGTGTCCTTTTCTCTGAGTCCCCACCCACCAAGGCATGGCCCAGTCAAAGCTTTAATCATTATTTAATAAAGTAAAAGTGAAACCTCTGAATTTAATACAATCTAATATACCCAGAGGAACAGGCCAGTTTACAGACATAATCCAATATCTATTTTTGGAATTCATAAACAATATCAAACTGCTATATATCCCAAATAATTTTATATCTATAAACTTACCTAATCCTCACAGCCAATATTCTCTGTAAATATTATTCTCTATTCTATAGAATAGGAAACCGAGTGCTACGAAGTTAAATGATAGCCTTAAGATCCCACAGCTAGAAAGTGTGGGAGCAGAGTTCAAGCTCAGGGAGATGGGTTTTGGAGTCTACATTGTTAGCCACTATGCCATCGTGCCACGAAAGTAGAACCAGACATTCATAACAATAAATTTGGAGCGTTAGTCAAAACAAACTGCTTTTCACCTTAGAAATCAATTTAAAAGTCTTATATTTTGGTTTTAGTGTTCTTTTTTAAAAATTTTATCCAGCCAATATTTGCTGATGCTACCATAAACCACCCAGCCTCGCAAACTCTCTGGAAACAAAAGTGTCTTCTCATGGAGTATTCTAGACAAAACCAGACTGGGAGTAAAACATGTTTGGGGTGAAACTGGATTTTGAGTGTAATCATTTTTCATAGGAGGAATAGTTTCATAAGTATGTTATTTTTAAATCAATGAAAAATTTCCTTAAATATGAAATAGTTCTTAATATTCACATGAAGCCACTTTGTCTCAAGGTAGAAATAACTGCAATAGTGTTTTATTTGGATGAAGCAGAATTTAACTTCTCAGTGGGATTTGGAAGGAAGCATCAACAGCCACACATGTTTACAAAATCAGAAAAATCCTAGAATATTTTTAATTAAGTTAGGAAAGGAGAAGAATGTCAATTCCCTTGAAAAGGAAGAATACACTTATAATTATAGAGTCTTCATAAAGAACTGAAGCCAAAGAAAGTGTTCTGGAAAAGAAGGAAAAGGCTAGAGGCAGAGACAGACCCGCAGGGGAAGACATGTTCTAAGATCTGTGGAAGGCAGGAAAGAGGCTGGAGTGGGGAGGTGAGGCGAGGCGGTAAATAAGAAGTACGCCCACTGAAAACACAGTTCAATCAAATTAGTGATGTTTGCAAAAATTTTAAAAGCTACGGTCATTTCCAAAGTAGGTGAAAGATATTTCGAGCTACTGAGAGGAGAGCAGAGAGCTAGTTGACATGAACCTAAAGTGTTATGCAGATAGAAAAAATACACTGATGTGCTTGCTTGTGTTTTGTTTAGGGATGAGGCTTAGAGAAATTGGAAACACAAAAGCTAGCAAATTATTCTTAATAAAAACAAATTCTCTTCTTATAACTTATAACCTTAGAATTTAAGAAAATATCTTGCTTAACAAGCATAAATGTGCACTCAGATTATACATGGCTTTATTAACCTGACCTTGTAAGAGCGCTTGTCACCAGATCCTCTGGCTGTCTAACAGAGTCTATTAGGTAACCAGAATAAGCTATTATTTCTAATTACTTGGCAGAAATAAAAAAAGTAGCAAGCATAAAAACTATAAGAGGAAAAACCATAGTTCAAATGACCACTGAGTAAATAACTTCTCCTCTAATAGGAATAATTCAAAGAGTCTGTGACTCAAATGCATGTCTTCAGATATGGAGAGATGTTCAGGTTTGTTTCACAGCTTCTTAGGCTTATGTGACTGACAAAAATTAATACATAATTCACTAATTAGCAAGAATAAAAAAACACATGAGAAGTTACAGAAACTTATAGGTAATTTAGGAGAGCATCAAACAAAGAAAACAATGAGGATAAAGAGATCACTATGTTGTTGCTTTTTTATACATTTGGAGATAAAATGAAAACATTCCATTAAAATATGAAGTCAAGTGAAGAAACAAAGTGTTTAAAATAATAAATATATGTCTCAAATTAAGCAAAAACTTCAAAGTATAAAATCTAGAAGTGAATAGCTGCTGTACAAAAGGATTCTTCTCTTACTCAAAAATTTTACCATAGAATTTAAAAAAATAACCAGTTCTCCTCTAGAGTATTTAAAGAAGCATTTGATAATTAAAATATCAACTTATTAATATTTAATAAAATATAACTGAGATTCTGGTAAATTGCTAAAAGGCAAAAACACTAAGGAAAATGGATTGTTTTTTTGAGCACTGAGTGTGGTCAGGAACAGTCACATATAATAGTGTTCTTTAGATGTTTTTTTGAATAATCAATTTTATTTTTAGAAACCTAGTTTTAAGTTTACAGAAAAACTGCACAGAACGTATGGAGAGTTCCCATCTACTCTACCACACTCATATTTTCCCCAATTATGGATATCTTGTGTTAGTGTCACACATACTATTTTATTTAATCCTCTTCACAAACATGCAGCATAGGTATTACGGGCTCATTTTACAGATGAGCAATTGCTAACCAGAAAGCTTAAATACCTTGGCTGAAGTCTTCAGAGCTGTCGTTCAAGCCCTGGTCTTGCTGACTCTATTAGACATATTTATTAGACAGTACTAGCACTCTGTTAAACTGAATTTTCTGCAACTACCATAGATAGGCTCACAGAATAACCAATAATATCTGTCTGCTATAAGGAAAATATGCCTGGTATTTTCTCCTTAATGTATATTTCATGGAAACTACAGAATTCAGAGATTTGAAAACAATTAAGTGACTTATGAAGATAAACTGGCTTAATAATGAGTTAGATAAGACATTGACTAATATCCTAATATAAAAAGTGTACTCAGGTTTTAAAAGAGCTTAAAACAACGGACCTGTGCTTTTGGTAGTCAGTGTCCTAAAGACAAAAAATAATGAAAGTACACATTTCTTCAGGGCATTTGGCCACATGGCCAATGCGGTTGCTTCAGCGGATTTGAGATGTGATGCTCATTGGCAAGGTGTGAGCACTAAGTCCTTATGGCTGCCAATGAATGGATTCGCTGTACTGAAATCCACTTATTCCACTAACGTAAGCAGGTCAGCAATTTACACATTGGTGATATAACAAGCAATCTGAATGGATGTATTGAACGATAATGTTCCCTCCTTCGCGGTGGAAGGCTATTTCTCTCAATAATGTGAGTTTATCTGCGCATATGATTCTTGGGAACCTGCTATGCACTGGGCTCTACAGACATCACAAAGCAACACAATGACCCTGTGTCTGGAAATTACATCCAGTAGGAAGCCAGACAAGGGAAAGTAAACAAATAAACACATGATTTACTGTCAGATAGTGCTATGAAGTGTTATAACGAGAAGATAAAGCAGAAGAAGGGGATGGGGAGTGAGAAGACACTATTTTAGAGTGTGTGGCCAGAGAAGTTCTCTTTGAAGTAAGAATTGAGGTGAGATTAAACAGTATAGGACCATCTCCATTAGACAGTTCCTTGTGAAACCTTGCAAGTGTAAGACCCCACAATACAGTAACATGTCAATATCAGATTAAAGATATGGGAGACAGAATGTGGTCATATCTTTACCTCCTGTCAATAGTAATTTTAAAAATCATCTTGAGGGTGACATAATTTCCATGCAATAAAATGCATTCAAACTTCCATGTGTTTCCTGATAACAATATTCTAACAGTTCACTCTTATAATTTTGAGACCTTTACTATAATTATGAAGTGTCTTATATCACATGGTACCTTGCCAAGAGTTAATTAATAGAATGACTATATTATAGCCTAATGATGTAAGTCACAAAGTAAGCTATGCCCTTAAGTCGGGCCCCTTATGGAGGGAATTTATTTCAGAACTTGGAAAAAATTTTAATAAATTCCAGCCTTTGCGAAGAAATGGAGAACTGAAAGAATACCAAGATTTTAATCAACTCAAATAAATTTAAATGCAATAGCCATTTGTGTAATATTTAGTATGTCTGAGGTGTGGGCTTAGGTGCTGGTGGGATGGAAGTGTAATAGCCTGGCCCTATTTTGAAGACGTTTAATGGAGAGTGGGAGATGCATTCAAACAGCCCACTACGATGCAGAAGGCAGGGCACAAAGGAGAAGAGAAGAAGGAGCAGTGAATTCTGACTGAGCGTGTGTGAGTGAGAGAGTGTGTGTGTGTAGGAGTGAAGAGGGTAGGTGAGAACAGATATCAATGACGATCTTTCAAGGGCACTGTAATTGACAGACTGTTAAAAATGTAAAATCTTTCTCATGAGTGTCAGCTCTAGGGGAGGTAAGTCTGCTGCAAGGTAATAAGAGTAAGGCCACAGACCAACATTTTAGAATAGTGATGATGGCGGCTCCAGGAGAAGACTGGGACAGACACAATACCGGGACTTTTTGTCTGATACTGCTGAATTCTTTGGTACATGAGGCTTTTATTTTTCAAAGTGGTACAATTAACATTTCTTAGTGCTGAATCCTTATTGAAAAGCAGAGGAGGAAGAAAAGGACAGAAAGCAATTGACAAAAGGAGAGATTTGTTTCTGCGTTTTTTTTTTTTTTGTAGCCCTAGGTGGGATCCTGGTAATGTGTCTGTAAATGTGTCTGGGAGACATCCGGGAGGCAGGCACCTTGAGAGCTGGAGTCTCTGAGCAGACTGAGCAATTCCAGAGAGCTGGAGGGTCACAGAGAAGCACGGACAGCATCTTATCTCCATTCTCTAAAGGAGGAATTGCTGCTCTGCTACCTAGGACAGCTATTATTGGTGTGAATGTTACTAAATTTAACGGATATTTTGTGGTCTTCATTTTTTAAATATTTCTTTTTTATTAGAGAAGTTGTGAGCTTACAAATCAATCATGCATGAGGTGCAGAATCCCCATAGTTCATCCCTCCAGTAACATCTTGCCTTGTTACAGATTATGAAAGAACAAAGTCTTCATTTTTATTTGTCCTCTCGGTGCTATTAGTCAGCCAAAGGGGTGCTGATGCAAAATACCAGAAATCGGTTGGCATTTACAAAAGGGTATTTATTTGGGGTTGAAACTTACAGTTACCAGGCCATAAAGCATAAGTTACTTCCCTCACCAAAGTCTATTGCCACATGTTGGAGTGAGACAGCTCCCAATGTCTGCCAGGCTCAGGCTTCTGGGTTCCTAGCTTCCTGGGGCTCGGTTTCCCTCTGGGCTCAGCTTCTCTGTTTCCTCCACAAGGTCAGCTGTAGACTATGAGGCTCTCTAGGCTTTGCCTGTCTCCACAAGGCCAGCTGTGCACTGTAAGGCGAATGGCTTCTCTCTCTTCCCAGGGCCTTTCCTCATTCCTCATGACCAAGCTCCTCTGTGTGCTTATTTCCTGGGGCTCCAACTCAAAACTCAGCATCAGAACCCCAACATCAAAACTCCAACTCTCTTCTTTTGCCATGTTTTTTATCTGTGAGTCCCCACCCAGCAAGGGGCGGGGACTTATCGCCCTACTGACATGGCCTAATCAAAGCCCTAATCATAATTTAATTAAGTAAAAGTAAAAACCTCTGAATCCAATATACTCTAATATGCCCAGAGGAAAAGACCAGTTTACAAACATAATCCAATATTTCTTTTTGGAATTCATCAATGACATCAAACTGCTACACTTGGCAACGCTAAAGTCTGTTGAACACTTTCTAGTTCCCAAAGACTCTCCTCTTTTGGCTTCCACAATACCATTCTCTGCTGGATTTCTTCCTCTCCAGACATTTTTTCTTAGTCTCCTTTGCCTTATCTCCCTCTCCCCATCTCTGAGATGTAGCTTCATATTGGATATCTGTTCTTAGAGCTCTTCTTTTCTCAGGACTTGTGTTCTCCCTGGTAGATCTTATCTATTCCCATAGCTTCAGCTATCATCTAGCTATATCTGTCTGTCTATCTGTCTATATCGTCTATCTAGCCTCTAATCCATATGCAGAATTACCTATTCTCTTGGATATCCCACAGATGCCTCAAATGAGCATGTTTAAAGCTGATTGCATTATCTCTACTCCCCTGCTACAAACTGGCCCCTCCCTTTTTGTTTCTTCACTCAGTAAATTGTGCACTCTCCACCCCATACCCCAACTAGCATCTTCAGTATTCTTCACACAACCCTTTGCTTTACTCCCAACATTCAATCCATCATAAAACCCTGGTACTTCCATGGCCTTCATACCTCTCAAACCTGCCCACTTCCTTGCATCCTCATGGGTCCTACCCTAGATAAAGCCACCACCCTCTCTCCCATGGCTTATTGCAATAGACTTCTAAGCCCACGCCTCAAGTCCTGCTCACGACTATCCCCCCACAATGTATTCTCCCCACTCTGATCTTTCTAAAGTGCAGATTTGATCATGTCTCCACCTCCCCACTCTTCCCAAGATAAAGACCAAGCTCCTTGGAACATGGAGTAAAAGACCCCTCATTAACTGAGCCCTGCCCACCTTCCCAGCCTCATCTCTTGCCCCATTATCGCCATCTCTGCCCTTTATGCTCCAGCACTTTTGCACTATCCCCTGTGTCCCTTGAACACAGTTTTTAAAAAAGCATCATTTTGGTGAATATTTCTTGAATATCCTTCCCCCAGTTTAGGTTGTGTGCTCTTGTTATGTGCTTGTATAATACAGGACTCTCCCCTTTCCCTCATATCATACCACATTGAAACCATGTGCTTACTCACTTGCCTGATTCTCCCACTGGGATCTAAGCTTTGGAGATCCTGTTTTATCAACTGCTTTCCCCTAGTACCTATAATATAGTAGGCACTCAATATAAATTTATACATTCAGTTAATGAATTGCAATGAGTTCTAGGAATATTAAAGAAAACACTGTATCCACAAAGGCAGTGGCTTTCTTGCCCAAATCTTTCATATACCTCCAGTTATTTTTTTAATAAAAATTTTATTGAAGTATATCATTCATATAGGCACATACTAGACAATAAGTGTATGGTAAAAGTTGTGAACTTACAAAACAAACATACATTTCATCACACAGGGCTCCCAATTGGTTTGCTAAATACTGTCCTATTTTACTTCCCATTTACTGTCTTCAATGTATTTGTGAAAGAGAGGAAGGTAAAGTGGGGGTAGCTGCTTCTTAGACATTATTTCCAGAATAAGTTCACTTGCTTACCTTCTGTGTGCGTGTTCATACAGATGACAGATTATGCATATTATTCAATATAAGTTAATTTTATAACTCTGAATTGCCATTTGACTGCTAAGCCAGGATGCCGAGATATTTTGCTTTATTTTTTTATTTGTGAGGTTAGTAGAGCTTTTAGCCACTTGTGCTCTTTTACATCTTGGTGCCGCTTTATAATAATGCACTGCCTCTGCTTTTGTCAGGGTCCTAAACCTATGTTTAGATTTGTAAGGCAATAAGTTCAAGGAAAACTCAGCTAAGGTCTTTATACTCAAACCACTCTGTCTCAATGTTTACATTTTACATTAAACATGTCTATAATATGATACATTTTATACTTTTACACTTTTGCAAGGTTTTGTTGACAAAGAATGCCATGTCTGTACATTTGAAAGTGCTTTTTATTTCCTCTCATGTCCTTTCTATGACATCTTCATGTATTTAATTAGTTTTGACATATTAAAATTCATCCTCTTTCATTGAATATGTAAATATTTGGAAACTGTAGGTCTTGTAGTGAGTCTAATTCTACTATTTTTGTCATAAAACCTTCCCAACAGAAATAAAGGGATGTCAAATTCAGTTTTATAAGCCAGGTAAATATTAAGTGCTAAAGGACTATAATATTTCAAAACATAGCTGTATTAGAGCAATACTGCATATTGCATATTTATTTTAAATTTGTAATTCTGCACATTGAAATTGGCTTTCTTTCTCTTTATTTCATTCTCTTGTAACTTAAGTAGAGATAACCCTGATATTACCTGTCTTTATGAACAAAATATCTCCCCTCTTCTATAAGAACATGGTTCCTGTATTTTACAGGTACAACCCAGGCTAAAATGGAACAAGTTCTACCTGGGGTTATTGTTATAACATTTCTGTTAAGATACCCTCCTGCCAATACTAAGGGTTTTCCAGGGAACTGCCTCTCAGCTTCTCAGGACTAGACCCTTCAAGTTCTTCTGCTCAGTCCTCCTTGACATCTGCCATGACATCAGCCTCTGGAAGAGCCTTTTTCTGCTCTGTAGGTTTGCCCTGCATGCATGGTCATTGCTGCTGCCACCAATCAGGTCTCTGGGTGGGGTGTGAGAGGAGGAAGGTTCTTCTTTAGAGTACATCATCTTAGATTCCACTTCCATGATGGCAGAGTAAGTTCCTACTAGACCCAAACTTCCCACAGATAATACTTTTAAACATTAAACAAGCTACATTCACCAACAACAATGATGACTACTTGAAGGTCCTGGAGGTGTACAGAGAGCAGGTAGATTCTGGCATTTAGAAGAAAGGAATAGCATGGGACAAGTTACCCATTTATATGGCTTTTGGCCAGATGGAAAGATGAAGTCAGTGCCATACTGGGTGGCTAAAACTCTGACCAAAACCCAACAATCTTTCTGGTCTTAAGAATCAGAAGACAAATCAGGCCAAAGATAGTTGCTGTAAAATAAGAAGGGAGTCTCAGAAAACAGAGACAGGATGCCCTACGTTCTGTATATAAATTCTTCCCCAATTTCTGGCTGATCCATGAAACATGCATGCATGAAACACTCAAAAGCCACTCAGCTAAGGATAAAAGAACTGACCTGGGATTTGAGCTGTGGTTTGCCATTTGGGTTCAACCAAGTAAAATGCTTGATAAAACAAACAAAAATCCTCTTCAGAAGATTATAACATGATCTAGAATCTCCATAATATAACATTCACAATGCCCAGGAGAAATACAAAATTATTCAACAAATTTGGAATTCACTAGTGAAGACCTTAGAATAGCTATTATAACTATGCTTAAGGATATAAAGCAACATATGTTCATGAGTGAAAAGATAGATATTTTCAGTGGAGAAATAGAAAATATTAAAAAGAACCACATGGACATTGTAGGACAGTAAAGTACAATATCTCAAAAAATAAAAAAATAAAAAGTAACCAAATGAACTTAACAGAATAGAGATGACAGAAAACATTCAGTAAATTTGAAAAAAGTCAATAGAAATTATCCAGTGCAAAGAACAGAGAGGGAAAAAAATCATTTAAGAGAGTCTCAGGAATTTGTGATGTAATATGAAAAGATCTGGCAACCATGTAAATGGACTCCTAGAAAGATAAGAAAGAGAATGAGGGCAGAAAAATAATCTCTTAAAATATTGCTAAATCTACACATTCAAGAAGCTCAGCAAAATGCATACAGGACAAATAAGAAATAAACTATCCTGGGCATGTCATACACTGCTGAAAACTAAAGATAAATGGAAAGTATGAAGGGCAGTTCAGATGAGGGGGGAGCAACATCTTTAAATTACTTGAATGAGAAAGAAACTGACAACACAGAATGCCCTATCCAGTGAGAATATCCTTCAAGAAGAAAGGTAAAATAAGACATTTTCAGATTTTAAAAAATTAATATTTAAAACTTTTCTCCCCAGTAGAACTGCACTACATGAAATACTAAGAGTTCTTCAAGCTGAAGGGAAATATTACCTGATAGAAACTCAAATCTATAGCACATCATCACCTCAACAGGACACTGATCCTTAGTTCCTTTAATACTGGTAAGATGCTGCTGTGGCTTCTATTGGGCCTTTACCAAAAATTGAAGATAATGGAAGGTAATTAAAACATATAGAATAAGTTACGATGCTTGTTCTAGACCACGAGTTGACTGTATCTATGGCTTGTGGACCAAATCAGTCCAGGAGCATGTTTTTATAAAGTTTTATTGCAACATAGCCATGCTGATGTGCTTACATATTGTCTATGTCTTTTTTCAGACCACAATGACAAAATCGGGCATGTGGTACAGAGACCATATGGAAAACTTAAAATATTTATTACTTGGTTTTTTGCAGAGGAATTTTCTTCCCTGTTCTCTAGTCCTTGGCTGGGCCGGCTTCAAAGTCTGTCTTCACATCAATGCAAGCCAGAGGGTATCCTCAGGGCTCCGAGTCTAGAGAGCAGAGCCAGTTTTATTCTTTCTCCAAACTAAGGTCCACCTGCCACAACCTCATTTTATGCTCGTGTGTTGACCTCTTCCTAGGATCATGTAAATGAGGATTTTCTTTGCCTTGAGGGGAAGCTCATCCCTCATGCTAGAACAAGCATGGCCGTAAGGAACTGACAGAGTAGTCACATCGTGATTTCACAACAGAACATTTTCTAAAGTTTTTAGAAATTTGGGTTTAAACAGCACTACACAAGTTTATAAGCACTTGGCTAAGATGCGTTTACCTGAAACTCAGTCTAGTCCCTTTTCAGTCTCTCCTCATCAAGGGTTCAAAAAGTCTTGGTATCTAGGCACACTCACGGTGAACCTGCCACACGTAAGAAAGTGTACACCTGGACTCTCAGAGACATAGATGTTTATCTTCACTTTAAAGAATCTCATTCTATAAAATCAACCTGTTCACACATGAAGTTACAAAAGTGGTCATTTAACTACACCTAAAAGGGAAGCCACGAGGTGCTTCTCAACTAGGCTGAGATGCACAGCAGATGCCTTGGAAAGGGTGCTGGGCTTCTCTGGGCCAAGGAGTTGTTTTCCCATGTGTGCTGAGGGCTGCTAGCTTGGGCTGCTCTGATTACGTTCTACAACAGTGGACGCTGCTCAGGCGAGTCGGGTGGTCATTTTCACTGCCCAGCCACCCATGCTGCCATAAACATGGACTGTGGGTTTTAATCTGTATATTTGTCTTTTATCATATACCTGGTATGGATACAAGGGCCACAAAATAACTATCTTCAAGGAGAAGGATATGTTATCACACATTCTTTGAATTCCATTACCATGAGGGAGACTCCTCATCTTCTTAAATCTACTACAACTTAGCAGAGCCACCTCCACCCATTTATCTCTATCTTTGGAAAAGAGCAAAAGTACATTCTTAGGAACACCTCATTATTTGTTTTTTCTTTGGATTCCCAGGGAGTAGATAATTGTATTAAAATCGTCCTCAGTTCATGGCACATTCTCATCCTCTGTCCATGTTGGGCCCTGTGATGGTTCATTTTTCATTTTTCCATAGACCTGCACTCTAATGTGTGTGATATATATCCTTGGATATTATGAATTCTTTAAAATATATGTTGTTTTGTATGCATATGTTTTATATTTTCAACAGCATTGTGCTGTAGGGCATTTTTATCCAAAATAGTCAACACAATGTGTTTGAAGATCTATCCACAGGCCTTATCTAACTTTATTGGCATTTTCTCTAATTGCTGCATAACATGACATGGTATATATCCACCATATTTATTTCCAGTGTTCTTCCTTATGAGCATGTAAGGATGACCTCAAAACAACACCATGATCAACATCCTTTTTCAATTCCCTCAGGTGTACATTCCACAGTAGGATCTCTGGGTCATCAGATTGACACAAATTGCCCTCCAGGTGGGCTCCCATCAACAATACATGGATTTTCCTGTTTCTGGGTTTCTAAATTTTATAATCTGTTGGCACAAATTGGTATCTCTTTATTATTTAAATTTTCTCTGTCTAGTAAGGTTGAGAATCTCTACACATTGAATGTTTGTTTCTCATTCAGTAAATTGCCAATTTATATAATTTGTTTATTTTTCATTATCATAGTGTAAGCAATCTGCAGGTTTGGATTTGGGAAAGGAGAGAGTAGTCTATGTCAATTACCTTCTGTCCTAGTCACACATTAGGGAGGACCCATGACCTACCACCTCTTAGCCACACCTTTGCACAATCTTTTCCTCTTGAGTGTGGATGGGAACTGTGACTTGCTTCTAACTGATAAAATATTGCAAAAGAGATGGGATGTCACTTTCATGATTACATTGCATAAGTAAAAAGATTCTGTCACGCTGGAGACTCTCTTCTTAGTTGTTAGCTTTCAAGAAGCAACTCACTATGTACTCTACAGATACTAGGAACTGAATGTTTCCAACCAGTGGGGAAGCAAATCTTATCTCACTTGAGCTTCCAGATAAGAAACCATCCCTGGCCAACACCTTGATTGCAGTTTTATGAAACCCTAATCAGAGGACTCAGCTAAGCTGTGCCTGGACTTCTGACTCACAGAAGTTGTGAGATAACAAATGTGTGTTGCTTTAAGATGTTATATTTGTGGTTATTTAGAGTAAGTGTCTCATTACAGCAAGAGATTTAATGCACCTTATTAAAAACTTTACTTTTTTTTTTTTTTTTTAAAGAGTGAGTGTTCTGCTCTTTAAAGTAAATATTACTATTGCTTCTTTGTTGTGTTTCTTTCATAACACTTTTGATTTTAGGCAATAAAGGGAATGCTTTATCACACTCTAAAAGTAGGCCAAATCCAGGCCTGATCTAAAAATCGCTTAGATTCCATTTATTTAAATAAAATTAAACTCAGGTTTTCAGAGAACACATGATTATGATTACTACAGTCATAATCTTAAGAAGATCTGTAATTAAGAGTATCAGCTTTTGAGTTTGGAAGACCTCAGCTCTCCTAATTCTGTGCCCTTATACACGTCACTTAATTTCTCTAACTATTATCAGCTGAGCGGTTTGCACAGTGCATGGCACCCAACAAGAACTCTAAGAGGCAATTAAAATATGCTGTTATATTATAAAATAAGCGAATTACACGAAAAGTTTGTACATTTTACTGACTTACATTTTTTGTATCCATATTTTAATTTCTACATGTCAGTTATTTTTTAAAATAATACTTTTAATACCAATCATCTTCTACCAACTATGAAACTAATCAATTTATCATTATATTGAAACTGAATATTAGCAACATTTTATGCATCTAATTATGCCTCCTTAAGTACATATCACTGTCTGATATTGTGACAATTTGAGTTATATACCCTCATTTGCTCATTAATATTGAGCGCATATCTTCTAATTTAAAGATATGCCAAGTATATAGTGGTAATACTACTGAATATATATGAAAACAGTGCTAAAATATATGACAATAATTATAATTGTCTAGAGAGAAAACCATGTGGGTCAGATGATTAGGGAAAAAGACTTCATGGATGAGACAGGACTAAGAGTAAGTCTTTAAGATGAAAAGGGGTTGGACAGGTGGAATGGAGAGAAAAGGGAATATGCTGGGGTGTGGAAGGGGGCCAAGCCAAATGAAGCAGAGAGTACTTGTTGAGGGGGAGAGACGAAATTTGGTTGCATGTATAGGAAGTTGTTGGATTATAGAGGGGCTTGAAAGGAAGACAGGTTGTAGGCTGAGCACAGTCCCTGGAGACAGATCCTCTACCACATGTGCTGTATAGGTGGAGCAATTGTCTCCCAAAGATGCCCACATCTTAATCTGCAGAACTTTTGACTACTTTGTTTATGGCAAAGCAGACTTTGAAGAAATGGTGAAATTAAGGGTCTTGAGATGGAGAAATTATCCTGGATTATTCAGGTGGGCCTAATGTAGTCACATAGATCTCTATAAGGGAAAGAGGGAGGCAGGAGAGTCAGAGATGTGAGGATGGAAGCAGAGGATGGAGAAATGTGGATTGTTGCCTTTAAAGATGGAAGGAGGGCCATGGGCTAAGAAATGTGGGCAGCCACTAGAAGCTGGAAAAGTCAAGGAACAGTCTTCCTTAGAGCCCCCAGCCCTGCCAACACCTTGATTTCAGCCTAATGAGACTTCTGGCTTCCAGAACTGTAATTAATACATTTGCATTGTTTAGCCACTAAGTTTGTGATAATTTGTTACAAAAGCACTGGGAAACTAATATATATGAGCTGTGTGACTGTTTCTTAGCATGCTATAACACTCTCTGCCCCTTTTTGCACTGTTAAAGAGAGACTCATAATAGCAATCTTGTAGGATTGTTTTTAAAATTAAGGGAAATAATAAATGGAAAATAACACAGTGCAATTCCTGCCACAAAGTAAATATTCTGCAAGTATTGATCCTTCTTTGCTCTCCGCCTATGTTAGGAAGTAAAGCATCATTATGGAGTTCTAATCAGGGTAAATGACATGATCAAAAAATGCCTTACAATGGCAAACCTCGCAGTAGTTGCAGGAAGGACACTGGAAACAGGCGAGTGAGCAGCCAGGGGCTGCTGCCATGACCTAGGTAGGGGTTGATACGGTCCAGGGCCAGAGTGATGACAATGTGAGTAGAAAGAAAAGGAAAAGTCCAAGAGTCATTTCAGAGGCGTTGGTGAATATTGGATGTAGGGGACAAAGAGAGGCAAGAACCAAAGAGAAGTCTTAGCAATTGTGTACCTACCAGGGTTAAATTAGAAAGCACTGTTTAAACTCCCAGGACCTAGGAAGTAGATTGGTACTAACAGAGTCCCTTGTCATTTTGACCCCCAGCTGATGGGACAAGCCTCTATTGCTGGTGCTCTGGACTGTCATCCTCTAGTTTGTTCCATTCCTCTCTAGTGAACTCTTGACTGCTTCACTGCATATCAGATGTGGTCTGATATGGATAGTATTTATTTCTCTCGCGGCTGCAATGACACACATCTAATATTGCAGCCAGGAGCAAGGACAGCATTTTTCAAAATGTAGTCCATGACCCAATAGGTTGTTTTTATTTTTATTATTATTTTTTTACCGGGAGGTCCTGGGGATTGAACCCGGGTCCCTCCATATGGGAGACAGACGTCCAACCAGTTGAGCCACATCCTGACCCCCAAATAGGTGTCATGACATATACTTAGTGATTTGGAAACAGCATTTTAAAAATGTAATAAAACAGGAGAGAAGAATAGAAAACATACGTGTATGTTACATGTAGCAAGGGTTGGATATTTTCTTTGTGTGTGTGTGTGTGCTGGATTTCAATGCAAACTTATTTCTCACGGGTCACAGTCAAAATGTTTGAAAACCTGGTGGAAGTGGTGTCAGCCTACACATACACTTTCTACACTACAAGAAGTGCAGACTCAGGGGCAATCTGGAAATCACAAGTTCCTTCCATTATTCACTGCCAGAGATCAAGCGTGGGCTAACAGAAGAGTACTATCCATTTAATTTTCAATTAATTGACTTATTTGCCCCCCTGAGATGGCTCCATCGTCTGTTTGCTCACTGTTTTTGCTCGTTGTTTGCACTCATTGTCTGCTCTTTGTTTTTGCTCATTGTCTGCTCGGTTTTTTTTTCCTCTAGGAGGCACCGGGAACCAAACTTGGGGCCTCCCATGTGAGAGGTAGGCACTCAACTGCTTGAGCCACATCCTCTCCCTGCTCGTTTTTGTTTTTTTTTTTGCTCGTGGCTTTGCTTGATGTCTGCTGATTGTTTGTCTTTAGGAGGCACAGGGAACCGAACCTGGGACCTCCCATATGGGAGGCAGCACTCATCTGCTTGAGCCACATCTGCTCCCCAATTAATTGGCTTTTATAAGGCAAATCCACTAAGGCTACCTGTTTGTCAGGTATGACCTTAGATGGTCTATCATGCTCTTCATAAATAACGGCCATTTGAGAGATGCACATTTCCATGGATAATTGGATTTTCTTTTGTGTGTGTTCATCTTTGGTGGGCTCCCAAGGCTTTTCATGTACATTCATAAGTCACTATAATCCCCAAATCAACTAATTCTGTCCACATCCACTTTTGATTTGATGATGGTTTTATGATGGCTGGTCTGTACTTTATCTATAAGGAACTTTGGTAAAGACACCATTTTGGAAAAGCACATAAATTTTGGTAATGTCCTAAATTTGTCCAAAGGGTAGGAAAATTTATTTAGCTCATTAACAATGATCACCAAAAATAGGCATTTGGAGGTATATTTGAAATATATACCTAACCTTAGAGTACCTAATATCTTTCCATAAATCGTTGGTTCTTACTTATATAAAGACAGAAACTTTTTAAAATTGGTAACTTAAGATACTAACTGCAAACACTTAAAGAGACAATGATAGTATAAAATTTCCTTTTCTTGTAAGGCAACATAATATGATAAAATTAAAATTGAAATTAATATGTGATAAAATGTTATTTGTATAAGGATTGGTAAGACCACTTTGGAGATTCTCATAAGCAAAATGATTGATGAAGTGTCAAATTCAGTTTTTAAAGCAGCAAGATAGACCTCAATAAGATAAAATAAGGTCTGAAATAAAAATTAGTCAATACTTAAACTATAAACAGTCTTGGCAGTAAAACAATATTAGGTGATCCCCTGATCTACTTTTATTTATTTCACAATCACATTCCTAACAAGGTTACAGGAGACAATTTGTTACTTTATAAATTATAATTTCCTTATAACTAGGGAGAAGTTT
This sequence comes from Tolypeutes matacus, assembly GCA_026826555.1. Lineage (NCBI taxonomy): Eukaryota > Metazoa > Chordata > Mammalia > Cingulata > Chlamyphoridae > Tolypeutes > Tolypeutes matacus. Next base: position 2,073,179 of record JAKSZT010000072.1, on the reverse strand, counting down.
CTTGTGGAAGACACTGCCTGGATTTTTTGTCACACATGTTGTGAGATTTTTCTCATTTTGTGGGATTTAGTGTTACCAGTCCTTAACTTTTCCATTTTGAACAGATTTCAAAACAAATCAACAGACACATGGGATACTGGTTATTTTGGGGTAGTGTCAGGTAAATGAATATTCTAGGGGATTCTGACGTTGTGCCAGATGTCTTAAGAGCCATGAATTTTAAGAAACTTTGAGATTTGCCAAGACGTACGTTTTTGATAATGTTATCCATCACTACATTCAAAGGACTTGTTTGCAGAGAGGTTACTAGAGGGCAGTCAAGTATTTTGCACTGCACAAATTATATCATTAGGTGTCTGAATATGGATTGACTTGTTCTCAAGATCTAAAAACTAAACACAGCTGAGAGCTAAATCCTGTGACAAATTAAAGTTCTGTACAAAGATCACAGGCAGTGTATAGCAAATGGAATGTCTAAAAACTACACAGACCTCTAATATGCACCTGATAAATGTTCATCTGAAACTGTAATTTGAAAAAAATGAAATTTAATGTTCCTTCAGTATAGCAAGAATCACTTATAGAAAAAAAATGTGGTATGTACATTAAAATTAAAAAAAAGATTAATGCATTGAATTTAATGCCCAATGTAAAGACAATTTTTGTGGGGGATAAATGATGAAAACAGCATTAAGTTAATGCATTGAGCTGTTGCATGTGAGATACTTAAAGAAAAAAAAATTATTATGTGAGGTAACATATTTTAGGCTTCCTTTAAGGTAAGACTAGGTTATGAATTAAATAAGAGAAAGTAAAGTCCAACAGTACTGCTCCTTTAGTTATTTTTTGAAAGGTCTTTGCTATGTAATTAAAAAATAACGTACCATTTTTGTAAATAATAACAAACTTTATTGAATATACAAATGGCATATTAAGTAAAGCCTATGTGTTGAGTAGTCATTTGAATCACCCATGCTGCTCAAATTTTAAAATTATCGTTTTAACTGACTTCTAAAGAAAATGAATATCAAATTGGTCCAGCTGAGCTGGTATTATTATTATGCAGCTAATTAATAATACTTTGACTATATTTACTTCTCAGTTTTCATTGCTTAGGCATGGCTGCCATCTCTGATGAAAAGAACCTGTAATTAATTTGGAATCATAAAGTGATTGAATTGAGATTAAAGGCTAAATGGGTACCCAAAAGGAATTATATTTCAAATCAGATTCAATACGTAAGTGAAATTTAGTTATCCTTTATGCTTTCTCAGTTTATTCTTTATATTCATTCATTCATTCATTTATTCATTCCAGTATGGCAGACTTTGTACAATCCCCTGAGATACAATAAAGAATAAGAGCGAAGAGGTTCTCTCACCTCTTCTTCCTTTAGTCTATTTTATTTTTTTTATTTTTTAAAGATTTTATTTATTTATTCATCTATCCCCCCCTTGCTGATTGTGCTCGCTGGGTCAGCTAACCACGCTGCATGGGCAGGCTTGCCCCCACCAGGAGGCCCCGGGAACCGAACCCAGGGCCTCCCACATGGCAAACGGGAGCCCTACTGACTGAGCCACAGCCGCTTCCCCTTTAGTCTATTTTAGCCATTGTCTTAGCTCTTCTTCCAGAGTGTAAATTCCTTGAGATGGCTATATGCATAATTTTAAAAAATTTTACCGTAGTGTTTAGTACAGAATGCTGTAATGCTCTATGATGCTCAAAGAATATGTAAGTAAAAAAAAATTCACTTTTGGAAGTAGCTGTAGAGTTCATACAATCTAATGGCTTACTCCTCTAGATGGCAAAGCAGTTAGACAACTTATCCAAGACCCACAGTTAGTGACACAAGCAGGACTAGAATGCAGGGCTCTCAACTTCAGGTCAGGGCTTTTTTATACTATCATGCTCTACCACTTCTAGGAAGATTATTTTCAGAGATTTTCAAGGATAAAATAAAGCCAGTTTATTTTATCAGAAAAAATATATACTTATATATACCAGAAATACTATAAATATTATATTGAAATTTGAGCACTTCATGTAAGTAATTGAAAAGGATATAGTAAGCAGACTACAGTGATGGGAGACAGGGAAGTAGGATGACGTTGAAGATAATGAACACGTCCGATTATTTGAAAATAACGTAAAGATGAAGATAGTTAATATGAATCTTACAGAGAAGCAATGCAAAACTAGTACAGAAAATTGAGAAAATTGTGAAGAAAGAAGGTACGGGTGAAATGTAGACTCTATGCCTCCAATAGAAATGGAATGGTTGATAAGGGCAAAAGGGTTTGAGACTTAATGAGTTGAAGCAGGAGCTGTAAATTTTTTATATAAAGAGAAATCTGCAAGATTTTTAAGGCTATAGAATTTTGATTACTATATGATCATTGTAATTGAGTTTTAGTAGTCAAAGTAATTTTTCAAATGGTGCATATTTTTAAAGGGAATTGATTGAGGTAGTCTAGGATATAACTATAATATATAAAATGAGGAAAAACAAGAAAGACAGTTATTCTAAACTTGTAAGTGTGGTAGGTCAATATGAGACAATTTGAATTTCCAGTTTCACATTTCCATTATCATATACGTTAATCTTCATGGCAGCTCAATGAATTCAGTGAAAATTTTGTGAGTATCTACATGTAACAGCTAGGATAACAGCTGTGAAGAGTGATATTTTTGACTCCTGATTATATGACTGCAGATTTGGGTAGCAAACCCAGGCTGCCTTACTTTACACCCATTCTTCATTTTCTTGGTTCATCCCTAAGTAAAGAAGTAACCTTATTCAGATACTTTACTTAATATGTTAAGTCATAGATTGGTCAAAAATACAGAAACCACTTTACTGTCAGCAGTAATCAATGTAATATAGATAATAAGTCGCTCAGAAGAGTCAGGGTAGCGTTCAGAAAGCACAGCCAAGGTCATGCTGCAGGCGGCTGAGATCCACCTTCGCCATCTGCAAAAGCTGCTTGCCAGAGTTGCGATTACGGCTCCACTTTGCCTCAGCTTCCACTCTTCATGCAGACACCTCTGGTCCGCAGAGTCTGAACTGAAATCCTGCTGGCACGGGTTTGGGGAGATGTACTTCCAGGGTCCTAACTCCAGGAATACAGGAGGTAGGAGCGAAAGAAGAGAGTGATTGTTACCCCCAACGAAAATACATCCAGTCCAGTCAAGAAGCACACTAATTGTCCTCTATACATAAGCTTATTTGTCACTTCATGGACTGAGGAGGATTCAAGGATGACTCAATTAGAGCCAATGCCCAGTTCCCTCAGGACCTCACAATCCAGCTGACACACAATATCAATGTAGGCTAAGATGGGCGGCCATCTTACACCATAATCATACTTTTCTTTTTTTTTTTTTTTTTTTTACAAACTGCATAATTTTAATATAGTTTTTAACAAACAGTAAAAATTTAGCTATAATATGTAGGGATATAGATTTACTTTAGTAATGCAATACAAAAACCAATGAAATTATTATCATCAAATTCATTTGGCAAAAACAACAAATGGGTACCCTTCAAAGGAGTCAGGTCTGACTTAGGAACTGTTACAGACTGGAAGAAATTAAGGAGAAATAATAGCTAATGGTAGCTTGGGGAACCTGGATGTGATTTTTTTTTTTT